>CAHIKZ030004061.1:397500-595000 GCA_903632075.3 Acanthosepion pharaonis
TTAGAGCTGGAATAAAGCGTAGTTGTTCTGATTTTTTTTTTCTTTCCTTCATTGGATCAAGTGTTCCTTTTATGGAGTTAGTACGTCATTACTTTTTTACCTCTTAGCGTATTCGTTTCTCTGCGTGTTCACATATTTAAACATTACCCTAATTTTAGTTTATGCTAAAATAAATGAGTATAATATTATATATCAATTGTTATTTATCATGCCTTCACAATACACAAATATACTCATTATAATTGGCTATATTAAATATTCTAATTCACATTAACAATGATTCTGTTAACATGCTTTCAGTTTTCATTGTAAAACAAAATTGTAAAATGGCACATGGATCTAATGATCATGGTCACCTTACATGAATTATTCGTTCGATATTTGTTAGCTTCTCATCCAAAATCGATTATGCCTCTCTGAATTAAGTGTCACCTATCGGTCAATGGAGATGTAAGAATAGATATCCAATATCCACTCACAGAGTGGCTTGTCCATCTACGTTTGCAAATGGATTATGTGCCATCTGCACGGCGTTATGATTGAGATCTCTCTATAAATTGTGATGCCTTATCCTAGTAGAAATCAATACGGACTTGCCGACCGACAAAAGGACATTCAGGCCATACTTTCGTAGTCAACGTATGCATTTAGATTTTAAAGAGACGAGCAGTCACGAAACCTTCTGCCTTTGTAATGGGCATATCGGCATCACGTCATCTAAACACCTTCTGAGAACCAGTTGTAAATTTACCCACTTTTCATGATGCATTTCCCCCCTCTCTCTCTCTCTTTCTCTCTCTCTCTCTGGTCCTGACCTTTTCGGCCCTGACCTATAAAGGTCTCATCTACGTTTCTGTTAATTCCTTTCTCGCGTTGTGGTCAATTTTCTGCATCGTAAAGTCATCTGTATCACGGTCAGTGCAGCAGGCGGTATTCAGTATTGGATTCTGGTGCCAAGTAGTTAATCAAAGATTAGTCGTGGGTCACCGGTCATCTGACACGGCGTGGTGAAAAGCGGAAACGCGCCATATTTAAAGAAAGGTTACGCTTTGGAAATAACCTTATTTTATAATCTAAAGATTTTGTCTTGGTATGAAAATTGACTATAAGTGAACTCTCCAATTTGAGATTCCCGAGGAATAAATATCTGGAGACGGATTTAAATACGTGGACGTTAGATAAAGAAGTAGGGAAAAAAAGTCGCTAAAGATTGATACAAAACTGATCGAAAAGATTTTCAATAGAACAAAGTAACGGATTAATGAAAGAAAGAAATTTTCATATTGGTTATAGCCCACAAATACTTCAGATACAGGAGCGCCATAATGTCGTTTTTATTACATATTGAAGTAAATTGTAATAAACTTATGTATGAACATCATTATCTGCTACATAGAGAGCTATTATTAAATCAATAGAAACATTATGTTTACTTAAATTGCCTCAATTTAGCAGAAGACCTCAACAGTGTACTACATTTGATGTTTTAACTGTCATAACACAGAGAATATATATTACTCAGGGAATCAGTGATCAAATTTAGTATAGACGATAAGGAAATTGAACACAGAAAAGACTCAGCTAGATGTAGTTTCGCCCAACATATCAATTTCCGAAGAAAACAAAACATTACCCTGAAAATGTTAGTTACTTAAATAACCTCGTCAGGTTGAGACTTTTATATAGATGTCAAATATGGCGCCGAACGTGTTCAGAAATAGCTATACTGTCAGCCGCTTGATGTCGTTTTTAGAGATAGATAGTTAAAATGGATTTGAGTGTGTGTCTTAGCGAAGGTTATACTTCTTCAAACCTTGTGAACTGGCATTTCAGAATCACAAATGTATTATGCCAAATAATAGAAACTACCGCATTGTGGACTTTAAACAACAACAACAACAACGTAAATGGATATCACATGTAAGAGAATATAATCATATAATCAAAATACTGACGTTCCACACTGCCTCCTCGTCACACTCTCTGTGGCCTAGCAGTGTAAAAAACGCCAGATCAAACGGTTTTTTGTCTTGCTACAAAGGGAGACAGAGATCCGAACTCTGTCAGAGAGAACGTTTCCTTTATTAGGATTTAAAACGCAGACCGATAGACGTAATACACACTGTTTAAGATAAAATCAGGCGTCTATTTCAAAAACGCATATCCACTAAAAATAACGTTTGGATTAAAAAAAAACATTGTTGCATTGGAAATAAATAGATTAAGTCCTTATAAAACAAGCTATGAAGTCAGCGGGAGAAAAAAAGGAATCGCCTGAAAGCGAAGACTTTGTCGATTGACACTCGAGCAAACCTTCACGTTAAAGTGACGTCCTTCTACCAAAATGCGTTCCGTTCGTTTATTTGTTCCCAAAGGGTTGGTTGTTGGCAGGCCGTGACATGCCAATTTCCTTCCGTCAACTGCAGACCGGCCGAATATTGCGAGATGTAAAGATATTAAAATTGGCTGACTGATAAGATTTGGTGAGGTTCTCCGGCAGAAGAGGCATGAGAAAATGTTAACCTTTATTATTTGCATCAAAGAATTGCCCAATAATTTGTACATTTCGGTGGAGTTTTCAATATGATATATTGCATGCGCCTACACACACAATTGATAAATGCGATGGATAAATTGTCTAATCTAGGCAAAAATGAAAATAACGCTAATATCTCATTTGAACAGATATATTTAATGAAATTACATAAAAATATCATGAAATACTAAAGAGTGAATTTATTGAATAAAATCGCCATTGGCTTCAACGATTGCCGCCAAATGGCTTCGGGATCTCCTGCATCTCTTCTGGACAGTCTCCTTGTTTAAGTTGGTGATTGCTGCTATAATCCGTATAGTGTCCTGTTGCCAAACATTAGGTTCTTCCAGCTGCCATGCTCTTGACCCAAGGCAGCACTACCCGCTTAAGACACTTGATGTAGGACTCCGATTTGTGCCTGATGCCCTGTGGGGAGATAAATGAAGGCATAACATCGCCATTCGTAATCACCATTAGACTCATCAAACTCTGAATCCTGCGCATTGTTCTCAGATTGACCCCCAAACACACTGAAATATACGTATTGGAGCTTCCGGCGCGAATGCCAAGTAGTACAGAATGCCGTTTCCAAATATATGGCGAAGACAATTGCGTCGTGGTGCTTTTTTTCTCACACACAGTTCCTAGCTGACCCAACTATACTGTGCAGTTGACAAAATAATAAAAAAGACAAACAACGCGCATGCGCGAAATTAAAAATATAAAATGGCGACAATTTACCCATCGCACACTGTATATCCCAAAAAATTAATGGTAGCTGCTTGGTTTCAACAACATAGAACTGGTAATAAAAAGTACTTACAAAATCTCCATATGTAAGGGCAACACCACGAGCTAAGTATGCCTAAGATCGAACCGAACTGATGATCCTTCGATTCACGGGTGAAACTTCAATAGCTCCATTTTTTTTATTACGCACATACATGTTTTTTTTTTTTACAATTTGATATGTATCTTTAAACTCTCCCTTTATATTTTATATTTTCATATGTATTTGTTACAATTAAACACCCTTGTGCAAATTAATTGAAACAAAATGAATAGTTCCGTTATTTACTTTTTTCATGTTTTCCAATGATACATGACGCAGTGCACATGTTATCATTTCCTATGTCCATTCCACAAAGCCGTTTCTTGCAAACTGAACCCAGATTCTCAACTGAATTTAAATCAGGAAAGTATTTTTCCGGGCCAGTCTATAGTACATTGATTTCCTTACTGGTAAGGCTTGCCATTGTGTTTGTACAACGTTACCATTTTCGCATGCTTCCTTGGAGTAACGCACGTCGCAGACAATGGCCGGAGAACAACTCATCGACAGTCAAGACAATAGTGTCTTGGCGTGATAAAAATCCGGTGCAATCACAGATCAGGAAATACTTTTCAAGGCCAAACAAATTTCATCATGCACCCCTAAAACTGATTAATATTACTGCACACCTCTGGAAATGACCTAAGCTGAGATAAAAAAAAAAAAATAGACATTGATTACACCCTGACAATCCAGTGGGGTCTAAAACTGACCAGATGATGAAAGAAAGGAAAATAAAGCGGTTGTTTCAAAGAATTTTCGCAAGGGTGTCTATAATATCAATCATCTAAGTGACAAATTTATATCTGTATTATCCATATATATATATATATATATATATATATATATATATATATATATTTTCATTGTTGGAAGTGTTACCTGATGATCCGAAATACTTTAAAAAGGATTTTGGTGAAATAAATTATCGTAATGGTACCTTTAAAGTGGTCTGCTTTTCATTTTATATATATATATATATATATATATATATATATATATATATATATATATATATACACAAGTGTTGTAGAGTAGTTTTCACAGCGGTGGCCTGCATTTCAATAAGTCGTCCTAAATTAGGTTCGACGTACAAAACGTTACGAACTTGAAAATAAGAGTTAATGACGCAGCAATCTAGTTGTGATGGTTGGTACTTCAATGTCCGATATCGACTGACTCGCTCAACACCACTGAGCCAAACTGCCCACTGCTACTACTACTTATTATCTGTGGGAGAGTCCATTACAATAGAATAGGTATTATGGTATTACAATAAGTGTGTTTTTATGGGGGTTTTTTCACTTTCTGTCTGAAGATTAAATTCTAGCTTGCAGCCAAAAGGCCAACAAGCCAAGTAACTAAGGAATAATTAGTCATATTCTAAGGATTTTCTCACAGGTTTCTTAGATTCTTAGATCACCATTCTACGATCGTTAATAATCTATGTTGATCGAGAACAAAGAATGTGCAAACTGAAAGTCACGCATTCGCATTCCTTTTCTTCAGGACGTCAAAACCGGCGCATTAGCGTTTAGGCGACGCTCAAAGCTGTAACTATTTAAATATAACAATGAAGCTATTCCCTATTTTTCCCACAAATTCATAATTCACCTATTTTTTTTTTTTTAGTTTATTCGCAATATCACTTTGGCTATATAAAATTTATTCCCCTTTTTGCTATCCTTTGTGAATATTAAATTTTGAGGAGATAGAAAAATAAATCAAACATTTTTACGAAAGAATAATTTATTTTCTGAATTTAATGTGAATGAAAGATAATGGCACTTTTACAATGCGGCTATCGATGAATAATGATCATATAATAAAATCAATATATGAGATTTCCTGCATATATATACAGGGTGCGGAAAAAGTAACTCCTATTTTATTTATTAACTTTTATTAAACAAAAATACATTGCAGTAGTTTAAGTCTATAGTAATCCTTATATTGATCTGGTGCATAATTATCAGTCGTTTTGTAGGTGAGTTATTTGTTAATAAAAGTTGCTGTTTTGTTTGTGACAAAAATTATTTTATTTTCGGGTTATCAAAATGTGTGTTGATAAGGATACGCTGCGGAATAATGATTTTAAAATGCTATTTTTGAATTGTTTCTTTTTCATAATATATATTATTTAAAAAAACGCCTGATAATTATGCACCAACCAAATCAAATGTAAAAGTGGACATTGAAATCAACACCCAGTGGCGTTAGTCTGTTTCATCGTCATCGGACTCAATGACTACTTTGATATTTACATACGCTCTATCACTTATATTGATCACTTGAACCCATACATATAGCATACAGTAAACTATTTCTTTATCATACACACATTCACGCACACGCAAGTGTGTGTGCGTCCGTGTGTGCGTTTTACATTTACTTGACTATTGTTTGCGAGAGACCCTGCGTGAAAGTTATAATTTTATCTCATTTCAGAGAAAATTATAAATTATGAGTAAATATAAACTATAGTGACGAAAAGTTTTACCGTTTCTGTTCATTTAGCTGTCATTAAGCCATTTTGAACGGATTCTCTTCGTAGATTTTCTCAAAGCAATGATAATTACTTGTCGGCGCCCATCTCGTCTACAAGTCGCTCGACCGCTTGCACTGGGTTCTAAGATGACAGAAGCTAGGAGTTACCTCTGACCTGGTCTGGATCATGTTTAATCGAGAGAGGAAACTCATACTGATGTTACAGCTGCAATCATGCGTTGACAACGCTGAGTAATATATTTTAGTTAAAAGAGTAGAAAAATCAAGGTAAAATCCTGTGAATAAGAGGAATCTTTAAACATAAGTACCCGAGATTCTATATGAACTGTTGACTTAGAAATAAAACATTGCAAGAGAAAATAATATTTATCTGCGGTTTGGCTGAGTAAGAACGCCTGTCGTCAAGGTGCAAATCTGATTCTGCAAATGCTTCTGTCATATATACATTATTTCCGATACATGCCAATTTTATAATATCACTTGATTCATTCAGTTCAAGAATTCATATCTGATCAGCGGTATCAATAAGTTCACCCACGAAATCATCGAATTCCCTGACTCAGCAAAAGCGAAATCTTTTTTAAAGATAGAATCAAGAATTTAAACGAAAGGAGGCATCAAACCATATAAAGTCACAGAAAATAGATTGCTGACGAAATAATTAACCTAAGAATTTATAAGAATAGAAGTTTGTTTTAGAAAATGTTGATCCATTTATATCAATATATATATATATATATATATATATATATATATATATATATAGAGAGAGAGAGAGAGAGAGAGAGAGAGAGAGAGAAAGATGTGAGATATGATCAGACTGGGATAGATAGATAGATAGATAGATAGATAGATAGATAGATAGATTTAGCTCTCATATATGATTCAATGCAAAAAAAAATGGCCATTACATTTTGTCTCTTCCAATTAAAGACATTAAAGAAATCAATATATCGATGGATTAAAGGGGATATTTTTAAAATATTTGCCGCTGAAATAATAAAGGTATTTTAATTACTGCATAAAACAGATAAAATCATCTCCTGCCCCTGGGGAACTGAATTCAAGATTCCGCTATACGCAAGAGATTAATCAGAATTAGAACTCATGTGGCGTGTCGTTTTAGCTTTGACAAATTTCAGAATTAAACCTCATTTTTAAAGGAAAGAAAATATCTAAATAAACCCACAATTCTGTTGTGTGCAATTCTACTGCGCGTCCAAACAGAAAACTGCCCACACTAAGATCACAGAAACAAAAACATACACCCTAGTGCAAATTAATTGAAATAAAACGAATAATCCCGTTATCATTTACATTTTTTTCGTATTTTTCCAATTAAACATGCCCCAGTGCACATGGTAGCACTTCATATGTCCATTCCACGAAGTCGTTCCTTGCAGATTGACCACAGATTCTCGATTGGATTGAAATCAGGAGAATTTCCAGGCCATTCTATAGTACTTTGATTTGCTCTCTGGTAAGGCCGGCCATTGTGTTTCTGCAGTGTTAGAATTTTCGTATGCTTTCTTGGAGTAACGTCCATCGCAGACAATGGCCGTAGGACAACTAAGCGACAACCGAGACAGTATGGGCGTGATGAAAATCTGATATAATCACGGATGACACAATATTTCTCAAAGGTCAAGCAAATTTCAGCATACACCTCAAAAATATTACTGTGCACCACTATAAAGGACCTAATCTGAGGAAAAAATAGAAATCGATTACACCCTGTCACTCCAATGGGTCTAAAATTGACCGTATGCTGAAACAAAGGAAACTGAAGGGGCTGTTTCAATTAATTTGCACAAGGGTGTATATAGACATATACGCATGCATAGATTATGTATACAAGATGAATTCATACTGGCTTAGTAAATGTAAAAGTGAAGATTCATATATTTGTCTAGTTTTCATTATACTGGCAACTGTATCCGGTCGACTCTCCATATAGACATTTACTCTGTTCGTTTGATTATAGCGTTGAATTGAATTAAAGAAACTGTCATTCTAAGAATTTTTGCGTATAAGAACTTGCCGTTTTGAAAGTAAGTAGCAGAAAGTTGCATTTAAACTTGAGCGTCAAACAATTAGAAACACCCATAGGCTGAATGCTTTGGCCACCCCCGCCAGGTTTTAATACCAAGGTTCACCCGGTACAAGGCTTGAGAGACACTGAAAGTAGAGAATTACTGTGAAAACTGTTATGATGAATGAGGTGTGATGAAAGTGAAAGAGGAAGTATGCATTATGAGGAGGAGGACAGGTAGCTATTGACCTTTGTAATTTTCTTGTGTTTAGGGAAGAATCTACGCGGATCGCTGTTCCCGAAGTTGCATTTATTTGGAAAAAGCTATCAGAACGGAACATGCAACTTAGAACATAGAGGATATAAAAGCGATTCAACACCGGGGAAATAGCATTGTGTCTCTTTGCGTGAAAGGCCCGAACTGGTGTAACTAAAGAATGACTTTCATACGAACATTTGCCATGGAAATAATGGTGTAGATATAAATGTAGCCAGATCTTTTGCTACAAGTCCAAAAAGTAGGCATCATCAGCGACAACATAGGTACTTCTAACGATAAAAAGCACAAAATCTATAATCCTACACTCGAAAACAAAATGGCTATCCCTAAAACTAGGGTCTTTCCCACCACCTCCACGACAATCGTGGATATAGATAGGGAGAAAAATACTCAACAATATTTCAAATGTCTGGATTTATGGCATAAAACTCTGATAGAAAACGTCCCCAAGTCAACATGTGGACAATGCCTATTCGACGGACGCGCGCGCACACACACACACACACACACACACACACACACACACACACACAAACACACACACACACACACACACACAAATATTCACACAAGAATCCAGCATAGACAAACAAGACATTTGATACAAGATACACACATGAGTTATACACACGAACGATGGCTGCCAGGACAGATACACATGACGTTTGCTTACCCAATGAAAAACAAACAACAGAAAAATAAAATGCCAAAATATTAATTTTTTCCTCCATATTTCATTTGTGATGAAACGTTGATAAAAAGGAAAATATGTTAAGTTTCCTTATCCTCTCACACACACAACTATACACACACACACACACACACACACACATATATATATATATATATATATATATATATATATATATATATATATATATATAAAAAAAAAACAGTAAGATTTTCAATCTGGTGTTCTTAGTAATTATTTTTTATTTTTAAAAAACAGTTCTCTGTACAAAATAGTAGAGCGTAATATCATTTTCTATTTTAAAATATGGTTCCATCGCTACACAGGAATTATCATGTTTCAAAACAGAAAATAAAATTTTAATTTTAATTATAAAATTAAATTTAAATTCCATTGCCCCGGTTCATTGTCAAGCGATTTGTGGGATAACCTATTAAGAAATTTGCTTAATTTATAATTAATGTCTTGATAGGTTAAACTGAAGACAATATATATGATATACTATAGGGTGTCATGGGTGGGGAAGAAAAAGCAACATAGAAGAGAAGAAAGAGAGAGGAAGAAAGAAAAATAATAGATTATAGAGTAAAACGTGAAAAAGAGAGTAAGGGAGAGTGAGAGAGAGAGAGAGTAAAGGAAGAGAAAGGAAAGAAGGAAGAAATGAAGGGATAGTAGTAAAACTAAAGCATAATGACCTGGCCAAGAATTTTTTCCTTCAAGTGTGGAACTTTGTACATCGGTTGATACAGCAAATTGACCGATATCGCCTCTTATTTTAGGCAGGACAAATCAACTCAATTTCAAATTAGTTAGTCTGATAAAGAAGCCCGTAATAAAAAAGAATAATGCATATAATAATCATAATAATATCAAACATAAATGAAGGAATAATAAATAAAGAATAATATATATATATATATATATATATATATATATATATATATATATTGAACAATAAGAAAATAAAAAATTAAAATCTTTGGACACACTGGGTTGTAGATTAATATTCTTTCGTTTTTTTATTATTTAGATTCCTCGACTAGTTTCGACCGAAATGGCCATCGGGAGGAGGAGAAATATTTCTGCTTGCTGGTAGCAGTGAACTACAGAAATGAATGTCTTGATGGAGAAAAATGAACTTTTGTCTGTAGTTTTCATTTGTTTTTATTTTTTATTTTTTTATCTTTTAACATGAATCTTTTAACATTCCTTGTGTTGGTCAAACAGTCTCTTTTAAGTTGTTATCTGAAATAAGTGCTGGATAGATACATATTATTCTGAATTCTCTGGTCAGTTTGACTGTTTTATTGGACCTGGTGAGGGGATGTGTCTCTGTTTAGTGTTTGTGTGTGTGTTACTTGGTTCTTAGGAGGAGTGAGTATGATATGTGTAAGCGTGTGTATTGCTGTAGGTGTGTGTTATCATTTGGCTCCTTAGGGAGTGAGTGAGTATGATGTGTAAGTGTGTATATTCGTGTGGGTGAGTGTATAAGTGTGAGGCCTCCACACCTCCGTAAGCATGTCTGTCTTGTGTGGGTGAGAAGTGTAGGTAGGTTTTGATTTGTTGACTATCTATATGTTGTTAAATTTATGATTTAGCCCGGCTGGATACTGTGTTTTTAGACGTTGTATCCACTTATTTTCATGGGACTCTAAAATCTTTCTAATGTTATCTGCTCTGAAATTTTCTATTCTCTCAATTATAGTGAATTTGGCATGGGTTTTGAAATCATGTTTTTCCAGGCGTAAATGTTGTTCTACAGGTAATAATTTTTCATGGGGAGTCGATTTAATTCGTTTACGATAATTATTAATTCTGTAGTGAAAGGGCCATTCAGATTTTCCTACATATTGTTTCTGGCATAGTGTGCATTCTAGGAGGTAAATTATGTTATGACTTCTACAGTTAGAATCGTGGTAGATTTTGAAAGTAGATTTAGTGATTGAGCTAGTGAATGAATTCGTGTTTTAATATGGTTGCAGAATAAACTTTCTTTTGTTGTTACATGGTTGGGAAAATCCTGTTGTCTTTGTTCTTAGTTCATTACGGATTACCTTGTCCCCTGAAATGTGGTTACAACCTATGATTTCTTTTAGGTTCTTAGGTCTACGCTATGCAAGAAGGCTGGGTTCCTTAAACATTTTTTTTTTAGGTCTGGTTTGAGATGTAGTATTTCCCAGCGACGTTTGATTATTTGGGATAGTGGAGGCAGAGTGGGGATTGAAAGTGGTTACTAGAGGGATGCGGCTAGATTTATTTTAATCTTGTACATTAGGGGTGTCTTCTCTAGGTGTGGAAATTGTTTTATTTATTTGTTCCCTGATTAGGTGCTGTTTATAGCCACGTGTTGTGAATTGATGCTCCAGATTTTCAATGTGTTTATTTAATTCTTCATTGTTGGAACATATCCTTCTGAGTCTAAGTGCTTGTGAATAGGGAAGGTTCTCTTTGAGGTGTTTAGGGTGGGAAGACTTAAAGTGTAGATAGTTGTGGGTGTCGGTTGTTTTAGTGTGTAGTGTCGTTTGTAGTTTCCTGTTTTCATCTATGTAAATGCGGGTGTCTAATAAATGTTACTGATGTTGTGGATTTTTCATAGTCAAACTTAATTGAGTCGTGCACTGTGTTTAGGGTCATAAGGAATTGGGTAAGTTTGTCATCACTACCCGTGTATACAAAGAATATATCATCGATATATCTTGCATAGAATACGCAGTCGCTACCAGTGATTGGATAGATATGGGTCTCCTCAAATTTTCCCATGAATATTCTAGCATATGATGGAGCTGCAATGGTGCCCATGGCACAACCTCTTATTTGAAGGTAGTGTGCTCCATTGAAGTTGAAAGTATTCAATGTAAGGACATGCTCAATGAGTTTTATGATGACTTCTGTGGGGGGGGTCCTGTTTTCTTCTTTTAGTAAGTGCTTCCTGAAGGGCGACCAGCCCTTCGATGTTTTTAATGTTTGAATAGAGTGATCTAACGTCCATAGTCACTAGAATAGCATTCTCTGGTACTGTTTGCATGTGATTAATTTTGTTCAGTAGATCTGTTGTGTCTCTGATGTAGGATTTTACTTCCTTAGCTAGCGGTTGTATTTAATGATCTATGTATTTGGAAATTTTTGTCGTGTGGCAGTTGAACGATTATATATATATATATATATATATATATATATATATATATATATATATATAATTAAAATGATCTATAGATAGCAATACTAAATATACCAATTTAGTATTATAGATTATGTATACATCGGCAAGACAACCATACATCCAACTGCATATAAAAACACGTGATACCCAGTATAATCACACACACACACACGCACACACACACACACACACACATATATATATATATATATATATATATATATTTATGTATATATCCTATTTTAATATAACCCCAACTTTAAAGCTCTTAATAGCTATTATAAACTTACATCGTTGTCAATTTTTTTGAATTCTCCTATACTTGTATTTTGATGGGTCCTTCTAGCTTTTGTAACAGCGTTTTCCCCTAGCGAAGGATCGTTAATTAATTTGAACCTTTTAAAACCCTTTATTCTACAAAAGAAATCATCACTTGATAAGACGCCAAAGGTGTTGAAACAAAATGGCTATTTTTGTAGGGATTTTATAACATATTTATGTTATAATTTTTAAATAAATAATTATATCTACTCTACTCTGTATTAAACACCCTTTTAAGAATAGTAATTGTCTGTTATTGGAATTTATTCTGTATACACCAATCATATACTTGTATATATATATATATATATATATATATATATATATATATATATATATATATGAATTCATGTACCCATATATATGCTAGCACCCATATATAAACGGATCAATACTTCAAGGGTATATACTCCAAAGTCAGCGATTTTAGGGAATTTTAAACTTGTTCTTATGTCTGCACATTTTAAAAAGAAACTTTATAATCTGTTATTTTCTTTCTTCTGCACCCTTTTACTCCTAACATTAATTCTTTTCCCACTATCAATCTAGTATATAGCGAAATAAATCATTACGGTTTTCTTCTTGATTCCTAAATATTATAATGCTCTGTAATTTACATTGCGTTCTCTCTTGTTTAATACCCTCCCTGGAATGATCCATACCAGTCACAAATTGGCTAGACCACATACTCCATGATCACATAAAGTTTAAAAAACTTAACAAGAACCCGACCAACCAACTAAAATCAAAGCTTAATAAACTTATTAATGCTAATAATGCTGAACAGAACTCTTTAAAACTCCCTAAAATTGTTGGTGATTATAGACCTGGCTACATATATGGCACTATAAAAACACATAAACCTAACTATCCTCTCCGTCCTATCATATCGCAAATTCCAACTCCTGTATATCATCTAACAAAATACATCAACCAACTTATTACTCCCTATCTTCCTAGTAAATATAGTGTTAAGTCAACATTAGAAGTAATCCAAATCCTAAAAAGTGAAAAACCTGACAATGAAATCATGGCTTCACTTGATGTTGAAAACTTATTTACCAATGTCCCTGTTAGTGAAACTATTGACATAATCATAAGAAATATATACAGTAACTCATCTTTACCCCCACTTAAAATTAATCCTAATATACTAAAACTACTATTAACTTGTACTACTGAAGTCCCTTTCTTCGATCATAATAACAATATATATATACAACGTGATGGTGTCTCCATGGGTTCAGTATTGGGCCCGACATTTAGCAATTTCTACATGTCGAACCTCGAAAATAAGTTATTTACAGATTTTAAAAAACCATCAATCTACCTAAGATACGTTGATGATATTCTTATGTTAGTTAAAAATACAGATGAAATAATTCAACTTCAAAAACGGTTCCAAAATAATTGTCCTTAAATTCACATATGAACTTAATACTAATAATAAAATCCCCTTCCTTGACATATTGATAAACACAAATAATAACAAATTTACTATTTCGCCATACAAAAAACCTACAAGCATAAATTCATGTACACTTTACTACAAGAGCGAATGCCCATATTACTACAAAATAGCAATTATAAAGAATCTAATACATCGTGCAGAAACTAATTCATCCACCAAACAGATTTTTTACAGTGAACTAAAGAATATAAAACAGACACTTATTAATAATAGCTTTCCAAACTATCTAGTTGATGAACAAATAAGATGATTTCTTAGAAATCTCAATAATAAGCAAATTGTACATAATACTGCTTCTCCTGATCTCAAATATATTAATCTTCTATATCGTAATCAAATGCATACTAATTATAAACAAGATGAACACATACTAAAAAATTTAGTAAATTCTAATATATCAACTACAGATCCTAGCAAAAAAATTAAATTAATCATATACTACACTAAATCTAGTATATCCAACTTAATACTTGCAATGATTCTTCTCCCCGGTTGGCGATTTGCAAAAAACCAACATAGTTTATAAATTCAAGTGCCCTTTGGGAGAGTGTATCTCCAACGAATTAAATAATATTTATGTTGGTCACACCACAAACTCGCTTTCACGACGCTTGACACTACATTTTAATGAAAACTCTAACATTTTTAGGCATTTAAAACAACATGCCTGCCCGCACACACAATTCCGTAAAATACTTGTCGAAAACACAACTATACTTCGACATGAAAGCAATAGACAAAAACTAAAAATACTTGAAGCATTATACATCAAACAGTTAAAACCCAACCTAAACAAAAATCAACTATGGCATCTCTACAAATATTCTTAAATGTCTATAATTTCTATAATTATAACAGAAGCCATTGGTTTATACCAACGGCTTTCCTTATTTCATTCTCCAATTCACTCTCGTGTAGTCATGTGTGACGTCATGAGATGCGGTGCGATTTTCGCTTCTAGCGTCTTATATGCGCGTGTTCATCGTTGCTTAGTGATCCACTATGTAAACTAAACAATGACAGACTATCATCACTGTCGTGTCCGTATATTGTTTGATATGTTTGTAATTACATCTTTGATAATGGCTTGAGTAAGCCGAAAGCTTAGATTATATTAAAAAAATAATGGATAAATATTGTGAATTTCTTTTTTCGGTTAATGATAATGTTATCAAACTTATCAAAAGATACGAAAAAAATTTACATAAAATAAATAGACAACACTTGTCTATATTATTTAATGAAACGTGTATATATATATATATATATATATATATATATATATGAAGAAATATACTCTTAAGGTGTGCTATATTTATGGGATAAAGTGCTCATTATCTTATCAGAGATAAAGCGTGTGTAAATGTAAAAGTGAATATTGAAGTCAACACTTAGAGGCGACACGCTGTTTCATGATAGACGCAGAGATTTTTGTTTTTTTTTTTTTTTCGCCACTATTTATATATACGAGTCAGTGGTGCATTTTGGGTAGTCTATTTTGGCGGTTATTTTGGCGGTTATTTTGCCGGAAGTCGTTTATTTGTTTATTTAATTATTTGGGTTAAAATACTTTCCTTATTTTTATTTATTTTTTATTTTCATTTTTTATATTTATTTCTTATCTTATATATTTATTTAAGCCAAATAAATAAAGCAATTCTCCGAGCTTTTTAAAAGGCTATTGGACTCTACATTGAGCAATAATAATGCATTTAGCTTTAGGTTGAAATTATGATCCCTCTTGCTGTTGTGACCTCCTGATCCAGTTTTCCTCATTACTGCTCCCTCTTTTTAAAACCTATTCACCATTTTCTTAACGGTTCTTCAATGGGCTGACAAGATAGGAGCCAAATTATGAATGTTCGACCATTTCTGATAGCCCGAATGATCCTTTTCTTTTCACCATTGCTCAGTTGGGAAGATATAATGGGGCTGACACAAAACGATTTAACCTATTTTCCTTTTAGCTGAATAGCCTAAAGATTTTTTTCAGGGATTCTTACGACAGTTGGTGTCAAAATGGCCAAAGGAACTTTTGGACAACTCAATCTACGCGTAGTACACATTCTCGTGTGTCTCTATGTGTGTTGCATGTGTTTGAGTGTGCGTTGGTGTGTAGATATTTTTAGTTTCGGTCAATCATCCACTTCACGCAAATTCAGTTTGAAAGCCATGAATCTATATTAGACACGGTACCAATTTATATATATATATATATATATATATATATATATATATATATATATATATGATATATATATATATATATATATATATATATATATATATATATATATATATATATATATATATACATATATATATGATCGAAGCGCCTATAGGGAGAAGATACAATGGTGATCCAAGGATATAATCGAATTGCCTAAATGACTAATTTAAAAGACAATTTAAAAATTGACGTTTCTTGAATTCGATTTTCTAATATAGATTTTTGCTCTTCTAAAGATTTCATGTTATACAGCTTGCTGTCATGAGGGTGACAGTTGATCGCGTGGAAGTCCATATTACAAAATATCCATCGAGTGAGAAAAATTCAAAATGTGAACGTTCTTAAAAATCAATGAGAGTGTCTTACAAGCGTCAAATTGCAAATCTTGGGTCAACATCATTAGTGTAAAAATCGAATTTTCAAAAGATATAATCCAATTCTTTTAGTCTTTATAATTGCTCCATTCGTTCGCCTCTTTTTTCTTTGTCTTACGTCAATTGCATCATATTTTTACTTTTCATTATTCTTGTTGATGTGATTCATCTTTTGTTGAAATGAAATCCATATTGTATCTTCTATTTTACTATTCTTAATTTATTTCTTTAGTCCATTATTCCATCATTATTTCCTTGTTTATCCCACTATTCCATTCTTAATTTCTCACTTTATTCCATTATTCCATTCTTAATATTTTATTTTATTATTTCATTCTAAATTTTCTACTCTATTCCATTATTCCATTCTTAATTTCTTACTTTATTCCATTATTCCATTCTTATATTTTATTTTATTATTTCATTCTAAATTTTCTACTCTATTCCATTATTCCATTCTTAATTTCTTACTCTATTCCATTATTCCATTCTTATATTTATTTTTATTATTTTATTTTTTCTATTCTATTATTTTCTTAATTTCTTACTCTATTCCATTATTATTCTTAATATTTATCTTATTATTTCATTCTAAATTCTTATTCTTAATTTCTTACTCTATTCCATTATTCCATTCTTAATATTTTATTTTATTATTTCATTCTAAATTTTCTACTCTATTCCATTATTCCATTCTTAATTTCTTACTCTATTCCATTCTTAATTTCTTATTACTTTCGTGCCTTGTCTAGGAGGCCCTATTCGTTTTCCTTCTTTTCCGCCATTAGTGTCATCTGCGCATTTTATATTATCAAAATTGCGTCCCTACAGCGAAAATAAGTCCTACTAGTGTATCCAACCCCCTTAGAATTACAATAGTGTAGAAGTTCAATCGATCTGGAAAGAAACGCATCCTTGTTTAAGTCACTTTTTATTTTTGTATACCTCCTCAGTCCGCTTTCAATCCTTAGGTAAGCGGACTGTTCCGAGCATAAGTCCTTGATTATTGCAATATTCATTCAGAATCGATCTAGTTTTCCTACCAGTTAAAATAGATCTTTGTGTTTTAATTTGTTGAATAATTCTGCGAAATCTATAAAACATAAGTTCACATCCTTCTACATTTATTTTGCTCAGCACAATATCATTGTAATCATAAATACGAATCTCTCCTTCTCTCTCTCTTTGTCCATAAAAAAAACACAACAACGGCGGGGGGGAGGAACCGGTTGCTTCTCCCCCTGTTGTTGTGTTGTTGTTTTTTTTTTATTATTATTTTTTATTGTTTAATATGTCTTGTAATATTAAATTTTATATTTTTATCTTGATCATTAAATTTTGTACCTACAAAAAATACATTTAAATATATATATATATATATATATATATATATATATATATATATATATATATATATATATATATGTATGTTTGTGTGTGTGTGTCTGTGTGTGTGTTTATGTATGTATTTTCTATATATATTATATATGCGCAGTATTTATTGGAAAGTGCTTAATATCAGTGATAGAGCTAACATATTTAGTTGTGTGAATAAGAGTTTGTGATCATGCGTTTCACGCTTTTGCGATCATCAGACAAATTGGTTTATTTCTTGAAAATTGTATCTATGTCGCAATAAAGCTCTCTTTCCTCATTATCCACCACAGAAATTTCATCTCACTTTTCCTGCTGTTGAGTATAGGTTTCCTTTTTGTTCCTATTTTCTCTAAAACATCTTTGTGGGTCAGATAATCGGTCCATAGTATCCTTATTATATTTTTGTAGATTATATTTTTCTGTGATGCTATTGGGTTTGTCTTCGAAGCTGAGAAATTAATTTAGAATAATCTAATCTATATATATACACACACAGACATGACAGAATTAAATAGACGCTCACAGAAACCGTTTATTTTATTAAACAAGTAATTTATACAAATGAAGTAATTATAAATGGTCATAAATTTAATAACTAATACTTTTTTGACATCCCTTTTGCTTTTTTTAATGCAAGGACCATTCTAGGCATGCTAGTGATGAGTTCACGAATATCATCTTGAGGGATTTCTTGCCATGTTTGACGCAATAATCTTAAAAGTTCGGGCTTAGAAGATGGCTTCCTGTTCTTTTTGCGGAGTTTTCGATCTAATATGCCCCAAAGTTGTTCAATAGTGTTAATATCCGGGGACTGACATGGCCATGGAAGTTTACTGATCCCATTTTGTCTCAACCAATGTTGCGTTGCTTGAGCAGTGTGACATGGAGCTCCATCTTCCATAATCAGGGAGTCAACTTTGCTCATTCTACTACTTGAGAATATTGGAAGGAGTCCTTTCTTTTATATAGAAACATATTTGGTTGAATTAATGTTTCCTTCACACTCCACAAGCTCTGAGCGACCATCACTCCAAATTTCACCCCATACCGTTACTGAAAGGCCCCCATGTTTCACCGTTGGCTGCAGTCTTTTTAAATTAAACTCTTGACTACAGTCTCCATACTCATACTCTTCCACTGTTAGAAAATAATGCGAATCTTGACTCATCAGAGAAAATGACAGTGGTTCAAAAGGTCACAGGTCTCTCCACCATCTCATGAGCCCGATCCTTTCTGCGTTTGATATTGGCTGGACGGAGAAGTGGTTTCCTTCTCGCAGCTCTGCCATTGTGAAGATACCTGAGAGCTGTTTTGGGACTGACATCAACTTGTGTTGCTATGTCAGAGGCCTTGCAACGTGGATCCTGTTCAACATTTCTTTCGACAAGACGCATGGTTCTTTCAGAGGGCCCAGGGCAGCCTGGATGAGGTTTTGTGCACTTCTTGCCCTCTCTGGTGAATTGTACGATCACTCTATTAACAGTAGAAAGGGGTATTGAAAGATTTTCAGATATTTTTCTTTGGCTAAGACCACCTTCATGTTGGCCCACGATACGTCCACTCTGAAATTCGGATACGTCTGATGCTCCTTTGGTTCATGGCATGTTCCAGTATTGTTATCTGCAATTCTAATCAAATAATCTAAGTTAATTTATCTTGGTTATTAAAATAAATCAGAAATAAAATTTATCTTGGTGTCTATTCAATTCTGTCATGTCTGTATATATATATATATATATATATATATATATAATAGATAGATAGATAGATAGATATGTATTAAGATATGTCTTATTAAATAATTTATACTCGTCTAAATTATTTAATGAGATGCGTCTTAATGAAAATATGCTGCCAAAATATACAGAATTTTGATATATATATATATATATATATATATATATATATATATATATATATATATTATAAATTAATTGATTTAAAATATGTTTTTTCCGCTACACAGTTCTAACCATGTTTCAAAAATAGAAGCTAAAAGCCCCGAATTTAATTTTGCAATTAAATTAAAAGCATTAGTTCCATTTCATCCTCAAGCGAATTTTGGATTAACTTTTAAAATTTACTTGGTTTTAAAGACACAGCTAAAATCACGTTTCCATGGCTACAGAATATTCTACTTAAATTGAACAAGGGATGTCTAGGTTTTCCTTATGTCTGTATCATTGTATCGGTTATTAGCTACATTTTGGTAAGGGGTAGGGATGTATTTTTCAATGAGAACTGATATCCGTTCAATGCATGTCGTCTGGATTTTTTTTTTAAATTATTGTTAACGGTAAAAAAATTCTTACGGCATTTTTTTTCCATTTATAAATTTAAAGATTTTCGGGGGTGTTCAGATCATAATACTTTTTATTTAACTACGATTTGAAATATTCTCATTTTTAATTTTTATTATACTATATTCTTTTTAAGAACAGTTAAATGTATTAGACTCCATTATATTATGTAGGATTATTTTAACATCAAGTTTAAGTATGTATATGAAGTTATATATTTTTTTTTATTAAAAATTTATGATTGACGGCAAAAATGGTTAAAAAAAAAATTTCACTGATTTAGTAAACTTTTATTTTATATATAAACCTAGTAATATATTGTTTCTCATGTAAGTAATATATATATATATATATTGAAATAAACACCCAGAGGCGACAGTTGGTTTCATTTTTAAACGCAATCGCCAGACTGTCACATCTGAGTGTTGACTTCAATGCCCACTTTTATATTTACATACATTCTACACCTGATGCTGAGCAATTTAACACGTAAATATTAATAATTTTATCATACACACACGCGCATAACACATATATATTCAAATAGTTATTTTAGTGGTCACCCACAGATGGTGGTTCGAGCTAGTAGATAAGCCTGGCGATGTGGGCATAAAGTACAGTGCGTTCTGCTGGATTATGCAAAGTTACTTTTTACCTGAAAATATCCAAGTTAAGCAATATATTCTGAAGATACTATTTTATTATTTTGTCAATCATTTAAGTTGTCGAAATATACAAAACGGGCTTCTTTTTAATGATTTATGAACTTAAGCCCTAATTTAGTGTTTCATTATGCAAATGGAAAATAAAACAAGAAAAACACATTTTATACTAAATTTTATTAATTGAATTGTGGCGCATATGACAATACATCGTGTGTTCTAAGTCCTACATTACATAATACATATGTACAGCATGTTGAACAAAACAAAACAAATCTGTTAATGCAGCTACGAACAAACATGTCATACTCCATTCTTCAAAACCGTTGATGCGTATCTCCACCGCTGACGTCAATGTTTCAATTTCAGAAGGTTTGATTGATCGGCAAGCACTTACAGTTGCTTTCCACAGGACTCCTAAGCTGGTGAATTGTTTGTTTTCAGCTGAAATCCTCCTCTTGACTATAGACCACAAATTTTCTCTTTGATTTAAATAAGGGCTGTTTGGAGGCCATACCATTAAATTTTGCCCTTTGAATCCATGGTCTGATAGCCAATTGGTGGTGATTCTTGATCTATGCGCTGGAGCATTATCCTGCTGAAATATCAACGATCTTCTTTTCTAAATTGGTTGTTCATGAAGCCAGGGCAGGAAGGTATCTTCGAAAAGCCTACGATATGCATTTGAATTTAGCTTAAGCCCTTTGGGTACTTTGTGTGGGCCTATTAGTTCATTTCCGCGGATCCCAGCCCAAAACATCACTCCTCCGCCACCCTGTTGTCGACGAATGCGTACTCCTGCTGGTCGACCATTTAACATCCATCCAGATGACCACTCATCAGGCCCATCAAGGGCAGGATGGCACTCGTCGGTGAAAATCACATTGCTAAAATTGGTCTCATGTTGTTTGCTTTGCTCGATTGGAGCCTCTTGATGGGACTTTTCACTTTGGCAAGGGTTTTGAGGACCTCACAACGGGTAGTTTTACCAACTTTGGGCACTCCAGCGCTTTAAAATATTTTTTTACTAGATTCATGCGGTTTCTTCGAGACTTCATATTTAAAATGACGAAGATCTCTGGCAGTTAACTTTCGCAAATGCGATCGTTTAGGTGTCTTTCTGCATGATTTACCGCCTAAGAAGAATGCTTCGATTGGACGGTGGTCTCTATGTAACGTTTTTGAAATTTCTAGCGTTGACAGACCACTTCCAAGCATGCGAGTAATTTCAGCATGATCGTTTTCAGTAAGACCCTTTTTCTTACCCATATTAAGGATTTATATGGTGATTGCTTAATCAGACCGAACACTTGAAACTGTACCTTTTTACATACCTTGAGAAAAAGAATTATGTTACTATACAACTTTTTTTTCATTGACAATATTTTCTTGTCTGAATGTATAATTTAATCTGCAAGAAGCACTAAGTTTGAAAAAAAAAACAGAATTTATTGACACATTAGATGAAACAATTACTTTGATAATCAAGCAGAACACAATCTATTAACAAGACATGATCGATCCAGTGAATATTAAGCATACTCGGAGTTTCGGCAGAGGTCCTCGTTGGTTTTAAGATCGGATCAATGCACCCCATCGATGGTCCAGGTGGCGCTAGAATTGTAGCTATTGACGCGAGTGGTATGGGTCTTGTTGAGATGTCACGTCTCACCATCGGATGGAAACATATATTAACATATAAAATGATAAAATATTTTATTTATGAGTATGAGTTAAGATGTTAATCAAATCTATATTTATGTGGTTTTTGATTTATATACAATTAAATTTCGTTGCACTAATGTTTGCATGATGATAAAACATGATACAACTGAAACGACTTTTTATTAATATATTCGTTACGATGAATCACATAGATATATTATTCATATAAATATATATTGGAATTTCACAAAACCTCGGATGGTTCATATCGATTTTTTGTGCGAGAACAATGACTTGCATAATAAATTCTGATATAATTTATAATGCAATCTATGGCGTAGTTGCCCGTCAGTAAATATGATTTCAAAAATACAAAACTAAAAAGGATCAGCGAAGGGAGTAATATGTTAAAAATTTCTATGTGGACGAAAGAATAGATGAGATGCAGTAATGATTAAACCCTAAAAAAATGGAGGCTGATTGGAAAAAATCAGTATGAAGATTATGTACCGGATTGCTTAATTAGTGCTCTACATATTATATTATAGTTTTGTGTGTATGTATGTGTATATATGGATTTTTATGTATATAGGGATATGTATGTATGTGGATATAGATGGCTGTTCGAATATGTGTAGAGGTGTGTTTGTGTATGGATATATGGAATATTATAAAAGGAGGACCTAATTTTCTGTTAGTAATGTTTTATCCAAATTTCTCCTCTAATATTCTCCAATGGGAAATAAGCTTAAATAATACGGAGGTAAATTTTAAATTGATAATTTAATTTAAATTGAAATATATTACCCTTTAATAATCATTAGTGATGATAAAATTATCTAAATTGGAATATCTAAAAACAATCACGGGTTTAATTTATGAACAAAACTCAAACGGATAGATGTCAACTTAATAATCAATAAGAAAAAAGTTTAAGCAATAAAAAAAGATTACTAGATGTAAAAGCAATTTATTCTTTCAATGCACTTTCTATGATTTTTTTTCCAATCGACGATTTCATAGAAAATACCCAAAACTGCAACAAACATCAAATTAAATTCTTCGTAGATTTTTTAGACATTTAGATTTATATCAAACTTTAACCCCCAAATATACCCTTTAAAGGAATGCGAAATAACAGCGTCTAAGAAATTGAGTGAAACCTTCTCTCAGGATTTATTTGATTGTATCTTTTTCCTTCTATATCGGTTTTCTTCTTCACCCCTTACCCATCCATATCTAGAGATAACATACGTTAAGTTAAGCGTCGTCTGGCCCACACCAAGTGAGCTTAAGGATAAAGAATTGAAATGGTACATCTAACTCATTCACGTCTTCTCACTCCTCGCCCCTCACATCCTCACTTCGTTAATTTACATATGCTTAATACGGCCCGTCAGAAATGTGTAAATTTCTTTTCATTTTTTATTTCAACCCTTGGAAGTAAAGTCTGATGATCCAGAGCCCTTAAAAAGGGCTGTGGTGATATATATATATATATATATATACCTTCACCTGTCGACATTATTAGTGAACTACACAAATGAATATATATATATATATATATATATATATATATATATATATAACTTTTAAATATATATATATAAATATATATGCCTTTTAAATACACACACACACACACATATATATATATATATTATTGTGTATTTGGGCAGTTATCCCTCTTTTATACAAGTTTCGTTAAAAACAGCTGATAAGACACTGCTGTTAAGATTTTACAGAATATTTTTTCTCCTTATATTTGTTTTTTTTTTAGATATAAATTATACAGAAACTGTCCAAATGTTCTGTATCTGAGAACGAATTCGGCTATTCTTTCAACCATTATCAAGGGTGATTTTATTTTTACTTTTAACTGATTGTATGGAATATTAATGACCTTATCTATAGTTATAGGAATACATTATTTTTCAAACACAGTCACATACTCTGTCCGTCTTCATAGTTGATATCAAAGAGTGTCGACTTTTTCTTTTTTATTAATAATGCTTACATTTTTTTTTTTTTTGCTTCTTGTTACGTGTGGATAAGGCAATTATATTTTAATTATCAACAAATATGTTGTAGATGGTGTTTGGTAAATCACGTGTGTATGTACATTTCGCTGACCATTGTTCAATTTAATCTTTTTTTAAAATATATATATGCGTATATGTGTCTATATGTGTGTATGTATATCTATCTATCTATCTATCTATCTATCTATCTATCTATCTATATATATATATATATATATATATATATATATATATATATATATATATATATATATATATGTGTGTGTGTGTGTGTGTGTCTGTGTGTGTACATACAGTGTAGATATTCGGTCTATTGTCCCCAGTTTGCGCGTGTGTGTGCATGTGAATGTTTATTTAAAAATTCTGTTTCCTATAATCTGATTTACAGTCTTATTCTAAATAGATATTTCCTGATTTTTTAAATTTAATTTTTTTTTTTTTTTTTTTTTTATACATCGTCTTACATAGTTTCATTCTAAATGATGTTATCAATAAACATCAGTAATACATTTCCTTGGTGCGTGCAGCTTCGCTTCTTCAAACTTTATATTCAAAGGTGCTGTACTCTTAAATCAGTGTAAGCGTGTAAATGATGATGACAACAAATACTCGAAACTTGTCCCAACAAACAATAAAATATAAATGACAGAGATTCTGTATACAATTTTATTGTGTTATCCGTGTTGCTTAGTATCTGTTTGATTTCGCATAGCAAAATATATAGATGTATATATCAGTGAGTAGTGGTTTATTTCATCTTTGTTTTATTTTATACCGATTTGATTTTTTTTTTCTTTTAGCGATAAGAACGTATCTCAGTAGCTGGCAAAGATCGCACCTTTCGTGCACAATTTGAATTTTGGCAGAATTTACAAAGAAAACATACAAGAGGCTAGGAATTCCAACGAGATAAAAACAGCGAATTCATCATATAAACCAAGTCCAACTTGCTGCATCTTCCTTCAAACACAATTTTCTAAGTTGCTGTTTTCATTATATTATCATTTGCCCAAGGTTTCCTTCTTACGTGGATTCCAGTCGAACGGGTAGGTCTACCAATGGTCACGTTTTGTTTTTCTAATGATCTTTTATTATTATTATTATTATTATTATTATTATTGTTGTTGTTGTTGTTGTTGTTGTTGTATCCTTGGATTTCCAACCAGACATCTAAGGTTAGAAATGGTATCATGACAGTTTCCTCTGAACATTTTTCGAATATATAACCCCCAAAATGCTTAAGCTGGCACATATTTTGCATAGATATATCCGTTCGTAACGTGTGAATTTTTGTATTTCTTAAAGGCTTGGGGTACAAAATATCTCTTTAAAGAGTCTATCTGAACTTTTTTCCAATGACTCCGATGCCTCTAACTACAACTGGAATTATTCATGTCCTCATGTGACACATTTATAAAATTTCCATTTCAAAACCATTGTATGTTGATAGTTTTTTGAAGATCTTCCATGATACATCACAGTCGGCAGGGGTTGCTATATTAATAAGAAGGCACATTGTGTTTTTGTGGTCTTTGATCACGATGTCTGGGCGATTAGCGTTGACTCTACTATGTTTTATTTTTATTATTATTATTATAATTATAATTATTATTATAATTATTATTATTATTATTATTATTATTATTATGATTATTTTTATTTTCTTTGATTTCTGGCGTTTGCACATTTCTTTCAGGGACGTAAGTTTAGAAATGGCATCATGACACTTTCCACTGCCAAAAAAAAAAAAAAAAGTTATTATTATTATTATTATTATTATTATTATTATTGTTGTTGTTGTTGTTCTTGTTGTATCCTTTGATTTCCAACCAGACATCTAAGGTCAGAAATGGTATCATGACAGTTTCCTCTGAACATTTTTCGAATATATGACCCCCAAAATGTATGTTGATAGATTTTTGAAGTCTAATTGCAGTCTGCAGGGTCCGCCATGTCAATAAGGAGTCACATTTTGTCGTTATGGTCTGTAATCTTGGTGTCAATGCGATTAGCTTTGATTATTCCGTCTGTGTGTATTGTAAAATCCCATAAAATTGTTACAAGTCCTATCATTATTACTATTATTATTATTAATAATAATAATTTCCTTTCTGTTGAATATAGTAACTAAAGGGATATCTTACTCGAGGCCTAAATCAAGACAATGCATTCTGTTTGCTCGATTTACGATGTTCAGCCATATTTAATACGTACAATATTTATACTTTACGTTCATTGAAATACTCTTTGGAACAGTTAATCACGATGAAACTTCTCCTTAAACATAGTTTATCAGGATTTTTATTAATGTTCTTGTTTTCACCACTTTATCGTAAGCAGGGATCCATTGCAGCAGTCGTTACAAGTGACCACAATTTTTTAAATTTCAAATTCAACATGCTTATCTTTACTTGTCCTATTCGTTAACACGTATATTTTTTTTTATTTGATGGCACTAATATATGCATTAGAAAATGTTTTTGTTTGCCGTAAATACAAATCAACCAATTGTCGTCGTTGTTGCTGCTATTTTTGTTATTCTTATGCTTCCTCTTCGTCTAATTATTATTATTATTATTATTATTATTATTTTTATTTTCTTTAATTTCTGGCGTTTACACATTTCTTTCCGGGTCCCGCCTTGGGACCTAAGGTTAGAAATGGCATCATGACACTTTCCACTGAAAAAAAAATTACATAGATAAAGCCCTTCCTAAAGTGTGGGCTGTACTTGTCAGAACATTTTTTATCTCCTTTAGGCATGGACTTCCAGGAATCCCTTCAATTAGTCTACTGCAATCTTTTCCAACCAGTCCTAGGGCTCCAACTACAACAGGGGTTGTTGATGTTCCCATATGCCACATTTTCGAGATTTCTATTTCAAGTTCCTTGTATTTTGGCAACTTTTTGAATATCTTCAAAGATACATTACAGTCAGCAGGGACTGCCATATCAATAAGGATGCACCGTTTTTGTTTGTGGTCTTTAATAACAATATCTGGGCGGTTGGCCTTGATTGTTCTGTCAGTGTGTATTGTGTAGTCCCATAGAATTGTAACAGGTCCTATCTCCGTAACCGGGTTTGGGTGGTGTTCATACCAGTTTCTTTCAGTTTCCTTCCCGTAGAAGTTGCAGATTTTCCAGTGCAGATATTGGGCCACTCTGTCATGTCGGGTTTTATATTCAGTGGGTACCAACATCGTGCAACCTGATACAAGATGATCAATCGTTTCTGGATATTTAATATTTATTATTATTATTATTATTATTATTATTATTATTATTATTATTTGAATAATTGTTCACCCAATACAAGGCCGAAGAGATACTCGAGGTTGCGGGTTACTGAAGGTGATTATTGCATGAACATAAGTGATGGAGATAGCAAATGCATATGAAGAAAGATAAATATTGACTCTAAACTTGAAGAGTTTAATATTAGAGATGAGGATAAACATCCTCTCAAGCTACGATTCTAAAGATTAGATGGTTATGGGAAGAAGCGCTCCGAATGACAGTTGCTACTTATTAATGAGCATGATTCGTTCCAGGATGTGTGGCATAGCGTATCTTAGGTGTGAACGTCTGTACTGGTGGAACTAATGAATATAGTTCAGTTGAACATTTTCTATGTACGTAGCGATAGGCTTGCAAATTACTGATTGCGGATAAGCAGTTGTAGAATTCAAAATAAGACGCTTTTGAACTCTATCAAGATTAGAATGTGAATATTTGGATGCTTCCATCAGATATGACATTAATATTTCATTTTGGGACTCTTTCACCATCAGAACATGGCAGGATAAGTAAGGTACTTTCTGAGCTGATACAAGAAGCAGATTATGTTACGAATACCATTAACCATGGCTCGTATATATGTGTTCCATTTGGTGTTTGGGGTGAATTTCAGTCTTAATAGACGTTCAAATCAAGATCATCAGATTATCATTTCAATTACAAGCGTTCATCAGGATAGTTGAAAATTCGGGATTTCGTTAATGATACTAAAACAATACTATTTTATATTTGAAAGCATTGAATGTAAAAAAAAAAAAAAACGTTTCCTCAGTATTAAGCTGTAAGAGATTGATCATGGGAGAGATCAATTGCTAGATCAAGTGGAATGTTCTTCGTGCTGCATATCCTTCGATAGACAGCCGCCCTTCATTCGACAGACGTAGCCTAACATCACAAGCGTCTTTGTGAAAGCAAGGCAAAAATGTTTGCTATTCCCGATTTTGTGATGTCAACGAACACTCGTTACCACTTTTGTGATACCAACGAATACTCGATGTCACTTTCGTAATGCTCTTTGTAGTAGAGACTTTGTAATCGCAGATACAACTTATAGTACGCTATTGAACAATACTGATGTTAGACGCCTTTGAATAACACTCACACTAATAGTACTTGCTCGATAATACTCGCTCGAATATTAATCCGTGTAGTGATCCGAATAGAAAAATAGTATAGTGAATAAAGTATAGAATAGCGTCTGTACAGTAATAGAGGATAGAGTAAGAATACCATGGTCGGAGCATGTAAGCAACGAAGAAGTTTTAAGGAACATGGGAGCCAAAAAGGCTCTTATAAGAAGGCCTAGAAACAATTAATTATTTGGAACCTATAATGAAGTTTTGTGATATTAACGAACACTCGTTGCAACGTTTGTGATATCAATGAATACTCATGTTCACTTTTGTAATGCTCTCAGATATAACTATAGTACACCGTTGGACAATACTCGTGTCAGACGCCTTCGAATACCACTCGCACATATAATCCATATAGTGAAATAGTATAGAGAATAACGGTTCTTGTAGTAGTAATAGAGCATAGAGTAGAAATAGTGATTCGAATATTAATAGCGGATAGAATAGAAATGTGATCACGCACCCTCCTTGCTTATGCGTTTCCGCTATGGTCACGTGGTCTACTTAATTCAATAATGGGATTGCTATTGTTTGTTCACTGGCGATCTATGTTCAAACTCAAGTGTTGGCAGTGACACTTTATTATTATATAACAGCCACCTTTTGTATGACGTCCTTGTTTAAACCACAGACATTCTATTTGATGTCCAGGTTTTTTTTTTTTTTGCTTTTTTTCGCAGTAGTACAGAGCCCACACCTCAGTGGAATCTAAGGATGACATATTTTCATCTTGCTACAAACTGACTGTATGATATCATCACATCCATTCTCAGTAAGGCAAGTCATGGCCGTTACTGCTTCGCCGATTGTTTTGATTATTGGGCAGTTTCTGCTATCAACACTTTCTCATATACATATTTTATGTTTTTTATGATATCGGCCGTCAATAAGGAATTCTGATAGGAGTTCTAATTCTAGAATATATCATTTTCTGTTTAATCTTCTCTGGTAGATATTTCTCATTGTAGTGTCCATGTTAGAAAATATCTAGTATTATTCTCATTATTCCAAATGTTTTCAGGCTTCTCATCTTTATCGATGATGTATCGAGGTAACTATTTGCCCAACACAGTTTTAATCAATTTGCATTCGTTGATTTTCATTTATTTTTCCCTTTGCTTTAATTTAGTGCCGTACTCGTTAAGGGTATAGACGCCAGTAAATTCAAAGTTAACTCAAATTTTCTACATGTCTGTAATTAGAAAGCATCTTTTTTATTTCGTTCCAGTGAAAATTATTTGGAAAATCATAATGCTAGAATTTCATTTTGTGAACAGAAGTTTTAATTAAATTGTCAGTGGTAATTAGAGCCGAGAAATGAGCCTCGTAACAGTCACTCAAATCGGATCGACTGTGCTACTAGCGGTCTGTTAAATTGTCTACCATGTAATCAATTTCTGTTAATCAACGCGTGAAGCGAGCGCGCATGCGCCCGTGTGCGTATGTCTTGAAGTATTGGAGTGAATACGCCACTGAATATGCAAGCGTATATATTTTGATTTCTGAAGAAGAAAGATTGTTGTGCTTCAATTCTTTGCAAGTAGGCTTTTCTATTATTCAATTTATTAGAGCATTTCCTATTGCGTTTCCTCTTTTAGGAAACGATATTTCAAGCAACTAAACACCTCCCCCCGTCCCACTTTCATCAAGGAGAGACCCATTTCCTCCTCCCTCTCTCTTTTTCTCTCTCTTTTTCTGCCTATCTCTCGGTCTCCATCACCCTCTCTATTTATCTATCAGTTTATCGCTATCACCTTCTGCGTCTCACGTTTCTGCTTACCGTTACATCCTGCGCAAAGTAATCTTAGCGGAGATTTATGCAATAAACTTATTATAGAAATTTATTTTGTCTAGATTTGAAACATGCTTAATATTGAGAATGTGTTTTGAGGAAGACAACACAATGCGAAGTAAAAGCTAGAAATCGAAACCCTATTTTTTGTGTCTGCATTCGAATTGTGACAACTAGAGCCGATTAAGCAATCTCAAATCAAAAAGCAGTACAAAATAAAAATTTCTACTATAGATAGATAGATAGATAGATAGATAGATAGACAGATGTAGGCAGTGATGAGTTTGAAATCAAGATAGCATTGTGACTCTTAGTTTCACGCGTTGAGACATGAAAGCGATAGTCAGTATGAAGTGGTCATTCGCATGTGCACACCTGTCTACAACTCTAAATGCCCAATCTTTGATATTGAGCATTCTTCCCCATTATATATATATATATATATATATATATATATATATATATATATATATATATATATATATAATCCTGGTGAATATCACTCAGGTAAGTGACAAATTTTATATTTTATTATATATATATATATATATATATATATATATATATATATATATATGTGTGTGTGTGTGTGTGTGTGTGTGTGTGTGTGTGTGTGTAATGCTGTTCTTTCGTGGTGATATAAAATATATAATAAGAAGCTGGCCAAAATTTCACAATCTCTAAGAATAGATATATTATCAGAATCATCAGGCTACAAAGCCATATCCCAAGAACCTGATCAGAATTATTTTACAAACAGAATATAAGAACTCGAGACAATGTGAACCAAACCAGCACTTTCGAAGCGGTCTTGTAAATATGTATATTTATAAAGTGATGGATTATCAAACCAAACCAAAATCAGTTAATTAATTTTGACCATTCCTCGATTATATATATTCATTGTAACCTGCCCAGAACAAAAAAAACGATATTTTGTGCGACTCGCTGGCGATTTTACACGGTTACATCCTCCTGATACGTTTCACCACATTTAAACGGGCCGCTGTTGTATTAAAAACATTGATATATTCATTTAGCCACATTGTAAAACAGGTGGCGACTAGCTCTGAATACGTAAATACATACATATACATATTTACCTCCTTTCGGTTTTTCACTCTCACAATTTTTCTCCCTCCCTCTATATCCCTCTGTCTCTCTGTCTCTCTCTCACTTTCCATGTCACTCTGTCTCTCTATCACTCTCTCTATCTCCTTCTGTCTTTGTCTCTTTGACTGTTAGTCTGTCTCTCTCTCTCCCAGTTTCTGTCTGTCTGTCTGTCTCTCTCTCTCTCACTCTGTCTCCCTCTATCGACGTCTCTTTGTCCCCCCCTCTCCCTCTCTCTCTCTCTCTCTCTCTCTCTATCTATCTATCTATCTATCTATCTATCTATCTTTGTTTGTCTGTCCCTCTCTATATATATCACCCTCTGTTTCGGTCTGTATGTATCTATCTCTGTCGCCCCTATCACTCTCTGTCTCTGACTGTCTTTCTATCTTTCTCTGTCTCCGTCTCAGGCTCAGTCTTTCTCTATCCCTCTCTCTCTTTCTCTCTCTCCCTCTCTCTCTCTCTCTCTCTATCTATCTATCTATCTATCTATCTATCTGTCTATCTATTTATCTATCTATCTATCTTTCTCTATCTTTGTTTGTCTGTCTCTCTATATATATATATCACCCTCTGTTTCGGTCTGTATGTATCTGTCTCTGTCGCCCCTATTACTCTCTGTCTCTGCCTGTCTTTCTATCTTTCACTGTCTCTGTCTTTCTCTACCTCTCTCTCTCTCTCTCTCTCTCTCTCTCTCTCTCGTATATAACAGGACTTTTACATTTGAACTATTGAAATATCAGAATTCACCTTACCCTTCGGTATTATTATATCGTGTTGTATAAGGTTATATTTTGTGTTTTTCAACACGCAGTGCAGTTTTCTTTTAATCATTACACATGCATAACATACACGCAAACCAAATACAGTGACATATGTTGGGAACGGACGTTAGCATAAGATAGCCTTCCACAAACCTTCCATACATTTATTGCCCATTTCTCATCACCAAAGCCTTCTCTATTCATATACAGTAACCTCTGGAATGTTAGAGGCATTATAACCTTGTTTCGGGGGAAATTATTACTATATAATTAACATAAAGAACAAAGAATATCTGCTAATTATTTTTAAACCGTAGTAATAATACTATTAAAATAATTTCATATTTGTCTGTAAACATTCATTAACAGGAAAACCAATAATATAATATATATATATATATATATATATATATATATATATATATATATATATATATATATTCGGACAGTAAAATTCGCTGAGTGTACTGGTTATGACGATAAACCACATCCGTGTCCTGGGTAAGACGATAAAAACGTCCAAAAGTAAGGCCACTTGTCAGGAGGTTTTGAGTTTTCTTAATTGGCCCGGGGTGGTAGCATCTGTTAGGGTCCCAGCTATGGGAAAATAGTTAACCCCGAAACTGAGGTAAAAAGCATTATAAAAGTGTAAAAAATAGGTTTTATTACTAGAAATACTTCGTTAAAATTATTAGCAGAAATTAATTTTTGAAGGAAAAAAACTATTAACAACAATATATTTGTGAAGAAAATATTACCAGCAATACGTTTTTGAAAATTATATTACCAGCTATACATTTTTGAGGAAAAAAACATTACCAGAAATTTTTTGACAAAAAATATTACCAGGAAAAAAATTGTAGGTATTGAATAACCCATTGCGGTTGATATGCCGTAAAACAAAACAAACCAATCCAAACCAAACCAAAATTCGCTGAAGGTTTATCAAATACTGTAAATCATTTAGAACTCTCCAGTTCATAGTTGCTCACATTTCTCCACAAAAAATACTTTGCAAAACCCTTTTGTTGTCTACTACTTTTCATTTCCTTTGGGAGAACATGTCTCTGTTAATAATAAAGATTTCAATCAACATACAGTGTCCAGACTATGATATTTCTCCAGAAAAGATTGATCTAACATTTCAACGAGCAAAGTGTCATATAGAAACATTTCCATAGATTAAGGACGACTCTTATAACGTAGTGAACCTCAGAATCAAAGAAGGGCAACCCAAAATCAATAACATTTCTTTCAACCTAGTCATGAACGTGTTAATATTACTTCGAAACAAAGATCATTTTTGTCGCATGACGCTAAACTTTATTATTGCAATTTAAACTCAAGTTCATTTCAATGTCGAGGTCATTAAAATAACATAACCCTTACACTGGCTATCTCATGAATTCTACCTTCTTGAAAATAACCAACGATGGTCGAAAATAACCAGAACATTAAACACAATTTCGGCTAGTTCCTTTACAAGTTTCCACCTGGCATCAAACGACTATTTTACACATTGAGCAATACACTAAAATCTTAAATATTCCGTGTCACCTCTATTCAATAAAACATATTTAAACAGATATTTGCTACTCGATACTGAAACAAGTGAATCACTGTTGAGTCAGGTGTCAGAAAATATCGGCGAATATGCTACGCTATTAAAACCTCATTACAAGGTCTAGCATAGACTTAAGTACCAAATGACAGCCATTAATAAAGAAAGAAAGAGATATGCCATCAATGTTTGAACACTGCGTCTACTTGGACTTCGTGAAAACGAGGCGGGCAAATAACTGAATAGTACTAAATACAAACCAGACGATATATTTATGAACATGGACAGTAGTGTTCGAATTTCCGTGACGTTCTTCCGGATCGAAAATCGCCTGATGTAGATCGAATGGTTTTGATGAGAATAACAAAGTTTGCGTGTAAAAAATGTAAATTATTGATTTCTACCTAAATAGATCTGTAAGTCTTTTTTTTTTTTCATTGAATGTGATGGACAAGAAAAACTCTAGTAAAACATTACTAATATGCTGCGACTAGAGTCAAATTTACTAATTGTGGTTGTAGGTATATCAATAGTTGTCCCTCATATTTAATGAAAAAAAATTGTCAAAATCAAGTAATTCAAGTGCGTAGTAAGGCGCCAAATTAAAGAAATTTGAAAGACGGCCCAATTTGAAAATACTGCTATTCCTCTACAACACAGTTAAGAATACACACATAAAATTATACAATCAATGAACTCCGCGAAACGGGTAAGGAATTATTGGAAAAGGATTGGGACTATAACAGCTGTAGATATCTTCGACTGAGTCTTATTCCTCATAATACACGAGAAAACTTAATAAAAAGTCTTCCGATTTCTCATTGAGAGCCGTTATCTAAAGCTAGCCGTATGTGTATTTTCAGCATTCTATTCTTACTTGTTAATGCACATGATCTTATACTTATCAGTGAATCATAAATATCGAAAAGAATACGATGAAATTAACAGAGCAAAATTCGGCTAAATGTCTGAATTTGATTGATCCACATTTATATATACAATATCCAGCCAAAACGTTTTGGAGAATCTAAGCATCGAAAAATTTATAGCTACCCCAAAACATAGTTTTTACCTTATCCGTCAAATTAGAAGCTTTTCATCTGGTTATAGTGATAGCGTTAACAATACTTCTCAGAAATGCTAGCAACTAAAGCAGTATTACTTTCGATCCACATACCCTATTCTCTTTTCATTAAATTTGCAGAGGTGTCTTGTGATATATTTTATGCCATTGATTGACTTGTTTGTTTAACGGCATATCAACGCCGTTTGTGACATTTAATGTCGAATTTTAATTTTCTTGGTAGTTTTAAAGTAATAAAATAGGATAGTTATTCTGCTTTCACAATTGAATGCATGGTAGATGATTCTCAGCTTTTGTGTATATACATGTTTGTGTAAAAATAATTAAAATAACCGGTGATATGTATGTTTTATGTTGTACTTTTGTTGACGTTATATTTTAGTATACAGTTTGTTTTAAGAAATTGCCGGATCTTATATATATTAATGTTATGAAAATTTTTTTCTTTTGGTTGTGTGGTCAGTTGGTTATTTTTTTTAGTGGCATATCAACAACTTTATGGGCTATTTAATGCCGAAATCTAAATTGGAACAGCATTTTATAGCATCGACTAAATATATTTTAAACGCAATTGTATGCATTCAGCTACAGATTAAATATATTGCTGGTTATTTTCTATAATATATATTGTTGGTCATTTTACTATAAATATGTATTGTTGGTCCTTTTATATATAAAAATATATTGCTGGTATTTTTACTATAAAAATGTATTTTCCTAATTTGTGTGGCGTTGGCTAGGACCCCCTAACAGGTGCTACCATTCTTGGTCAGGGCAGATCTGAGAACAACAACATTTAAGAAGTGGTTATTCGCTCCTCAGAACATATAATCTCCCGACCAGAGGCCTTGCCGTCGGATGTAGCTTATTGTGAGGCCATTTGTCTTTGTCATACAAGAGGAAGAGTTGGGCGTAGAAGTGACGAGGAACATAAGAACCATTGCATTCTGTTCGCGTTAGGTTTTCCTTTATTGGCCGATAATCTGGCGAGAATGAATGGAAAATAGGATCTGTGAGGAAATAATCTATTTATAATAATTCGTTTCCTTTTTATGTAGAATATAAACGTGATGGAAAGTTAATTGGAATCGATCCGTAGAAAGCGGATTAAATATATAAGAAATCATGTTCTTAATTTTGCAGAAAATTGGAAGCACGCCTTTTTTTTTATTATATTTTATTTAAATTAGTTATTTACCGCTGTCAGGTGACTTCATTTTCATTTTCATGAATATATCAGATTCCGCGAACTTTGAGATTGTTAATTAGTTTTCTTCTTCTTCTTCTTCTTCATCATCATCATCATCATCATCATCATCTTCTTCTTCTTCTTCTACCGTATCCTTTCAGCATGTTGGCGATCCAGAATTTCCTGCTTTTATAGCTCTTAGTAAATTATATGTTTGCTTTCTCTTCCTAAAGCCTATTCTCTCATCCATTTACAACAACATATTAGCTAGGATATGCATTTTTATTTTCTCTCTATTCCCTTCAATATATCCTCATTATGTAGCACAGAAATGCCAGTTCTCTCTTTCTAATGTTAAGTATAAGTGTTCTTTTGTTTCATTCCACCTCTCTCCTCTCCAATTTTTTTCATGGCGACTATTCTGATTAGCTTTTTTTCCCCCTGGTACCTCGACAATTATTGCTACTAGATTGGCAACTAGGTCTCAACTTTATAGCATTGAACTAATTAGATGCAATTGCCAAATTCTATTCTAACAGTTTCTTTTCTCGCATTTCGCACCTATGGAAGTCCTTTCCGATTTATTTCTTCCTTGACAACTACAATCCAAAAATTCAAAAGAAACATCAATCATCATTTTCTATCTTGTTGAACACGGTTCCTTTATGATCCTTTCCAATCCTCTCCACTAAACTCCTGTAGTCCCAGCGCAACAGTGACTTTTTCACCTTGTTTGGATTAAAACGATATATATATATATATATATATATATATATATATATATATATATATATATGTATTGCTGCATATATGGTCTGGGGCACCTTCTGTTTACCTCGGAGTTCTCGACAAGATCCAGAGACGGATATGTAATATAATTGGCACTGATCTGGCGTCTCGTCTACTGTCAGTCTCTCGCAGACGCGCCGTCGCCTCTCTCTGTCTTTTCTACAAATACTTTCATGGTAATTGCTCCGATGAGCTGCTTTCACTGGTCCCCAGACTCCATGAATTCAAGCGCCCTACGAGGCTGGCATCCCGCTCTCACCCTTACACTGTAGAAACTTCTAAATGTAGCCGTCTCTTCTACTTCACTAGCTTCATACCTCGCACCTATCGCCTGTGGAACACCCTTCCGAATTACTGTTTCCCTAAGAGCTATAATCTCCAACTATTCAGATGTAATGTCAATCGACACCTCCAGTTACCTTGATCTACCCACTATCCCTCGCCTCATCCTTTCTTCTATCACTCCCATCTGCTCTTGCTCCAAATCTTCTGCAACCCCACTGAATCCTAGTGGCTTCACGCCTTGCTCGGGGCGTAATGCTTATATATATATATATATATATATATATATATATATATAATTATTTTTATAAAAAAATTATAACATAAGTATGTTATAAAATCACTACAAAAATAGCCATTTTGTTTCAACACACTCTGTGTCTTATCAAGTGATGATGTTGAAAATAAAATAAATGGTTTTTAAAGTTTCAGATTAATTAACGATCCTACACTAGGGGGAAACATTGTTACAAAAGCTAGAATAACCAATCAAAAACGAAGTATAGAAAGATTCAAAAGCTTGACAACGAAATCCTGCTCTAATAGCTATTCAGATCTTTAAATACGTGTAATATTAAAAATAATTTATACTAACTAATAATTATAAATTTACATGATAAAATTTAATATTAAAATTAAAAACTGGCAATTTTTAAAATCCAAATTTAATCACTATTAAGTTTAAAAACTACAAAATTATTGAGAAAAGAAAAAATATATATGTTTATTCAATTCATTTCTTCATTGAAATTACGTTCGACCAGACAAGACACTACAATACATCCGGTCATTTGATAATACATGTATATATATTTTTCTCTTTTTCCCTTTCTTTTCCGTTTTTATTTTAAAGTTTGTGAATATGGTCTTAAACTCACGCGTGACACAACAAAAACACAATCAGATTATAATACATAAGCATCCAGACATAATTAGATACACACACACACACACACAAACATACACACACACTAAAAAAAAAAAAAAAAAAAAAAAAAAGGAGAGGTGGGGGGAATACATGAACATCTCTACAGCCCTTTATGAAAAAAGGAGACGTGGTTATTGGAATTCAATCCGTGTATACCAATTATATACTTTGATATATATATATATATATATATATATATATATATATATATATATATATCCCACTGATAGCAGAAACAGTTTGAAAAATCTTGCGAATTTTAAAATTAAAATGGTTATTAACTAAAGGTATCTTACTTCCAATTGTAAAGAAAATTTGCTCCGTTTAATGAAAATAAACATTGATCGCTCGTCTGTGAATTAGTTTTAACATATTTCAAATTCTGTTTTGTTAATAGTACTCGCCTGGTTTATACCAACGGATTACTACTATATATACATACATACATACATACATATATATATATATATATATATATATATATATATATATATATATATATATATATATATACATAAAGAATAGCCTCTATTTCAGGCAATAAATTATAGGCATTTGTACACAAAGAAACCTGAAGAGAGAAACGAAATACTTCACTATTACAGAACAAGGCAAGTGCATCAGGTGGACAAACTACATCAACGGGAAGTCAAACCCGAGCGAAAGAAAATATGACACTACTACAGAGAGAAAAATGAGACAGCAAAGGACATCATCATACTTATTAAAAAATAATGATATGTGTGTCTGTACGTTTATATATTGGATCGGATTTCCTACATTTTTCAACCGATTTCAACAAAACTTCACAAGACTACGTAAAATCACCTTGCGGTAGTTCTACCAGCACCAAAAAGTGGAAAAACACAATTGTTTTTGGACGAAATCAATTTGAAAACACGATTAAAAGGCATCGCGAGAATGAAAGTTGTGTGTGTGTGTGTGTGTGTGTGTGTGTGTTCGTTTATATATGGGATCGGATTTCCTACATTTTTCAACCGATTTCAACAAAATTTCACTTTTTTTTTGGCAGGTAGTGTTTCTTATTGTCTTGCACACTTTCTTCTTTATTTTTACATTCAGAATGCTTTAAAAGTTCCATTTACAAGACAATTGTTTATAATAAAATTCTATTCAATCGGTAGACTCATAACGATTGAAAACAATGTTTTTGATTGAGTTTAGCTTTGAGCAATTCGTAAAAAAAAAAAAAAATAATAATTAAGACATGCGTGTCTGTCAACCTTAAACAATAATCTTTGTCGATTTTATTTTTCAGTCTTTATGATGGTCGATACTAGATCTATCTCTTACTGTTACATCCTCGGGCAACGCCGGGCTCTACTGCTAGTTAGTGAATATAGCAAATGACTGACAAGTATTTAAAAAAAAGAAAAAAAACGTCTGACTGTGTAGCGACACTCATAATTCAGGAGACTTGCAAGTGACATGTATCCGGTCAGTGACGTAAACATTTCCGGCAGAGGTTGTACTGTTGTACTGTAAAGTAAAAATCCTACATAGCCATGAGAGTTTGATATGGCAGACGAACTACCTTGACCAAGGAAAGCTGACCTGATTTGGACAGTCTGGAATCGTACGGAAAAATAATTGTACGGGAAATGATTTGTCTGTGCTGGAAAACCAGAGTAAGTACGAAGGAGGGTTAGAAATTGAGAGGAATTGTCCGCTCATTGTCCGGTAGCTGTGAAAGATGTAGAACAATAGGATAGAGCTGTACTCATAATAATAATAGCAAAATAGTTTGTGATTAAGAACAAGTTAGAAGTTAAATTAGATCCGTTAGAAAGATTATGAAAGTCGCTGAAGATATGAAGATATTTGCAGTTGGTCACTTTTTACCTTTTGAAAACATGCAAACACATGACAATTAGAAGAAGAAAAAGAAAGGATTTATGATACATTAAAATGTGGTAATTCTTGCCTCCTCCAAAAATGACAATAATAATAATATTTTTTTCGGAGCGTACAGCCTTGAGTTGTTATGTTTTTCTGAATGAGTGTGGCGTCACGCCATTGAACTACTTTTGCCCTCTAGTTCATTGTGGTAAACGCAAGTCTCACTTTCTTGCGATTATCCATCTATGAAAGGTGTTATCTGTGTTGAGCGGTTTCATAATATATTAGATAGCAATCACATTCTGTTTCATTCATAGGAACCGTCTTTACACAGACCTATGGCTAGCTAAGAGATTGCACTATCGTTCAGTTGGAGGCTTTTAAAGAGTTTTGCAATATTGATTCTCTGTCAATTGTAATGAATACCTCTTTGCACTCAGCCTCATTCACATTAGCATCAGGTGTATCAATAGCACTAAGGTCATTTTAACCTTTCTCTCAAGAATTGCAATTGACTCTCCTGACCCATATCCTTAATACGCAAACATTCTAAAACCACCTCTGAATGTTAAAAGCTCTTTTACATTCGGAAACAAAAGTTCTGTGACAGCTCATCGTTTGTTCTTGGAACGTAGAGTGTCGTTTATTTTTTACATATGATTATAGTTAAGACAAAATGAGGTGACTCCACAGGTTATGTACTAGTCTAATTATAAAGTAGAAAGTTTTAACGATATAAGGTGTGCCTTAGAAATACGTCCTACATAATAGCAAGGCGTTAGATAGATGAAAACACCATTTCCACTAATGACTTACTATTATGTGACAGGTATTTCAGGTCACTATTATGTGATAGGTATTTCAGGCCACCTCGGCGTGGGGTAATGGTTAGCAATCTTGTCTCGCTAGATCAGTTACAACTGAAAATTGAGTTCGATTCTCACTAGATGCCCCATACATTTGGTCTTGTGCCACATCCAAGCTACGCTTAGAAAATAAAGGGCACCTCGAGGTGGAGTAATGATAAGCAAGCTTGTCTCGCTAGAACAATTACGGCTGATTAGTGAGTTCAATCCTCACTGGGTGCCCATTACTTTCGGTCTTGTGCTACTTCCAAGCTACACTTGGAAAATCACTACGCGAGAGGTCTTTCTGGGAGATATATGTGACAAGTATTTCTGCCGCACTCTGTATTTATAAATTATCTCTGAATGAGAAGTTATCATAATCAACACTATTTTAAACTGTTCTCATCTTTGTTGTAGTTATCACAACGTTTCGACAGTTGTACCACTGGCCTTTTTCCGGGATACAGCAATCCGTTCAACCCCAAGGGTATTCCAAACTGAACACTTTAGTTAATATGCTGTTGTCGTTCTATTACCCCCCTATCTATCAATATCTTGTCTAGTCCCTATTTTTAGTACTGATCAGTCATTACTTGCTCTGTTAAGAATCGGTGCATATGTTAGTTTACAAGGACCTCCTCATAGTTTACAAGGACCTCCTCTAAGCCTAGCATAGAAATACAATATGGGACCCGATAATAAACGAATACAAACAAGAGCAAGTTCTCAACAGCATCAACAGCTGTAATAAAAGAGAAAATTTCCAGCGAGAGCAGACAAGCATTACAGCACACATCACAAGGCAGGTTATGTTAAAAACTCTAAATTCCCTCCTGCGAGACAATAACAGAATAATGGGTTAAAGCCGTTAATTGTGAATTTCGTAACATAGAAATTGAGTTCAATCCCTTGTCCGCCCCATGTGTGTACTTAGATTCAGTAAAAAACAGGGCGAGCATTAAATATAACAATACTAAATTAAGAAATGGGGGAAATATCCCTAGAAATGAAGAGTGGAACATGAATAAACACATTAAAAGGTTACTTTCGGATCTCCCTGTAAGTGACCCTGATCGATAACAACAACAAATATAAGTGCAACAGTCCGAATGTAAATAGTGTACATATATAATTATAAAACTATGAAATCTTATTAATACTTTTATAATGAAATTAAAACAGGAATTATTTGCTTTTGATCGAATCTAATAGTTACCGGAAGCCAAGAGATGAAAATGTGTCTAATGGTGGATGTTACCGTCGCAGCCAAGAACTCGTACAAAATCTAAACATCCCACCTGGACTGACAAATGTGCAAGACATTTCTACTCCTCATTATTCCAGCGTTTGAAATGAAATGACACGTAGGAGACATTCACAGTGATTTGATGTCTTCGATATCCGAGGAAGGATGTAAACTAGTCAGTGCTTGGTCCTGATCTGGCATCTTGTCCGCAATCACTATCGCACAGGCGTGCTGTGGGTTCCCTCTGTCTTTTCTACAAGTACTTTCAGGGCAACTGCTCCGACCAGCTACTTTCACTGGGTCCTAATGAATTTAAGCGCGCTAGTAGATTGGTATCTCGGTCCCACACTTTCGCTGTCGAAACGACTAAATGTAGACCATCTCTTCTACTCTAATCTCGCACCTCTCGTCAGTGGAACTCCCTTCCTATCACTTGCTTCCCTGATAACTATAATCTTCAAATATTCAAATGTAATGCCGATCGACATCTTTTGATGCCTTGACCTTGAACCCTGTCCTTCTCTTTATCCTTTTTCGAAACACGCATCTTTCTTCTTACTCTCATTCTCTGTAAATCCTTGCGTGCTAGTAGCACTCCTGCCTTGCTTGGGCCGATTTGCTTAAAAAAACGATTAAAGCATTGGGAAAACTGCCTCGAATAAACGTGTTGGGCTATTAATCTCCAATGAAATCTAGAAGTTAAGAGGAAATATAAGTACGTTTATATTGCATAGATTTTCTTGTTTATACAAGATATCCAGTCGTAATCCTTACAGAATTAGTTACACGACACGTACTTAAATTTACTGAATTTCTCTCGATGCTCGCAGTCTCCAACATTGCCAAGCTTTTTGGCAATTTCAATTATTGAATCATAAATATTAAGCAAGCATCCCTTAAATAATACAGTCCAGTGATACCCTAGATTTTTTTTACAGACTAGAAAACTAATGAATCACGAATATTTGAATTTCAATGGAAAAATTCTCCATCAAATTTTAGGACTTCTCAAGGTCACACATTCTTCTGTATGCAAATATCGGAGGCACCTTGTTTACTTGACGCCTAACAAACAAAGAAAATGATAAATTTAGAATATACACATTTTAAATGTATATACTAACAACCAAAAGCTGACGAATAGTAAATATGTTTGGGTTTATTTATGCTTCAAAATAACTTTTAAAAATTCGTATATTCCTTTGGGATTGAAGCGACTATAACACATTATCAAATCGGCTAGTTATTTTATTGTTTTTAATAACACGCGAATAATGATATGTTTTTTTTAAATAAAAATAATAATAATAATAATAATAATGATGATAATATAGAATTTCAAAATTATAAGGACCTGCAAATCGAACATACAAAAAACACCGTTTCCTGCACTAACACCGAAGTTAAGCAAACTCGAACTTGGTCACAAAATAAATGGGTGACTGTTGGGTGATACCAACTGCTGTAAGGTTTGATGTGCGTATAATGGCTTGGAATTATTAAGTTGATATTCTCGGGGCAGATTGACGGCAAGTTGGACAGGGGAAAACAACTACCTAGCGAACTTGAGTATATAGATACCAGAACGGGTTTTATAAGTGAAAGATAAGAAGACAATATCTAAAAAAGAGGAAATTTAGTGGCAGGAAACGGCACATAGGATATATATATATATATGTGCGTGCAGATGACCTATGTGCTGTTTCCTTATATATATTTGGTGGGGTGTAACAACAAAACTGACCAAATCGTGCAATACCATGGGATAATTGCCCATCCCACAAATTGTTTAATATCGAAAAAAACAAAACACTAAACTAATTGACTTTCTGTTTTCTAGAACATTATCTTGACACCATTTGTCGTAAGAAGCAATGAAAACCCCATTGAGTTCTACAGCTAGAGAGAGAACATGTTAAATTCCTTTTGTGTCAGACCAACAATATCTTCCTGTTGTTTTTTTTTTTTGTTTTTTTTATTTTACTGTTTTTAAAATTGACCATGCTAACCGAAGCGTCCCTCTGTTGCCAAATCCATATAGCAAGTCAGTCTAAATGACGGTTCCGTATAGGATTCAGGTTCGATTCCTGTCGGAGGACGCATATTTTCTCTGAAAATTTCTCGGACATTCAGGCCGGTAAATGTCGTTAATATTGTTTATTATAAACAGAGTATTTACTTAAATATTTGTATCTATAAAAAAACGTATAAGCATAAGAAATGTCTTAAAATAATTGGCCATTTCATATATATATATATATATATATAATGATGTCTCAGATATAGAAATTAATAATCTTCAAATAAACTTATATATATATATATAGCGTATACATTTTTAAACATTTCATTCCAATTTCACACCAGGCAAGATAGTAATAAGTTTACACGGTGTGAAAGAGAATGAGAAGACTTTAATGACCAGAAGTGACAATAGAACAATAGGGTTTAGGAAGACAGACGGTGATGATTGGAGATTCATTATGATTTTTATAGACTGTAGCTCGAAGAGAAGCAAAATTTTGGTAGTTTCATAGACGAGAAGAGCGAGACAATAAACTATAAGATATTATGTAATATATCACACCGTACAATGTAGAAAATTCCAGCAACGTGGAATATTACTGAATGAGGTCTTTGTATGACTGTAAGAAGAAGGTATAAGAAAAGCAAAGTATGACATTTAGGCAAGAACTCAATTAGCCCTTAACATGAATATCTTACGATTATTACGAAAAAACACTATAGGGTGAAAAATGTTCTACGAATGGAATTTGTTTCTGACTAATGGAATACTAACAGACTGAGAATGATTCATACCAGACACGGTATGTCTTAACTGTGAAAGAAAACCTTAGCTGTGTAGAAAACTTCCAAACTATTGATCTGTCTGTCTAACTATCTCAGAAATCCCTGGTCACGTCTTCGAAAATGAAAAGACGTTAAAGGACTAAAAATTGGCTTATTTATGCAAGGGGTAACTGGGGCCAACAGGTCATAATTTCTTTTCATATGTTGATGTAAATGTTGTCATTGGAATTGGATTCAAACATAAATTATTAACACAGCCATGGCTCATCAGCAAAGTACTATCTAAATAAATAATCGTCAAATTCTGTCTGTCCGTTCATGTATCTGAAAACCCTGCTAACTCATGCCACATTCTACCTGGATATATAAGAGCTTTTTAGAATAAGGATGATTCTGGAAATTAAAATCTGTCTTTCGCATAGAGTTTGAACATCCAGAATTCGGATTTTTCTACGGATGAGGAATGAACAGTTAAAAATTCTAATTTTAAAATAACTTTAAAAAATGAGTGATTTTAAAATTGTTTATTATATGAGTTTAAAGCACGAAAACTTTGTGAATTTAAATATTTTTGTTTTAAATTCAGTTTAAAATAACTCATAAACTTTGTGATTTGATGAAATTTTATTTCTTCATAATGTCAAGGGATCGGCGTGGCAGTGAGTGGTTTCATACAGTGAGATTTTAAAGTTCCGCAGTATTTGTGATTTGTAAAGCTCAACTCAATCGAAGCTTCACGATATTTGTTATTTAAAGAACTCAAGTTATGGTCTGAATTAGAATTTCGGCCCATATCGTTCTCTTGGACGGAATTGTACGCATTGCGAATTAGAGTTAAAATGGGGTTTTGAACTTTGAAGGAGTTAATTGATGAATGTAAGGGTATTTCTTCAAAATATCATATAAAAATCTAAAGACCAGAGCTGTAAGGTAAAAAGGGGATGAAAAGCAGAAGAAACACCTGATGAGGTACAAGATAGAAGACAAACAGATGCTGCAGACCATAGAAGATCAAGAGCATCTAAAACATCAGAAGAGTTACAAGCCAGGAGACAAGCAAATATTGCAAAACGGATAAGATCAAGAGCATCTCAAACATAAGAGGAGATGCACACAATGAGAGAAGCAGATGTTGCAGAAAAGAAAAAAGTCAAGAGCTGTAGATGGCAGTGAAACTTCTCCAAAGGAGAGAAGTTGGAACAGCAAGGGAGAAATAAAGAGGTGTAGATTATGACAGACTTTATTTAGGAGATGTAGATATGCTGTAAAGAAGAGCAAGGTCATTAGAAACACTTGATGAAAGACATATCAGGCAGTTTTTCTTTTTTTTTTCATAATCATAATCATGCTAAAAGGAGTGAAGCTTTTTAGCCTCTTGTTGTGGTACGATCCACCTAATTTACATAGTGGAGTACCGACCATATAAATATGGTTGGTACCGGGAAGACGAGGGAGGAAGAAGATATCCAATCCAGAGACTCTGCCCGACTGTGACTAAGTTAACCCATTCTACAGGAACGGTCTTCCCAAGAATATACCAAACTATCTGTCAATATTGTGTACATGTTCTTGTGTCAATACATTTTGTTTAAGTACATTTTGTGTTGTATTATTATTATTCCATGCTTTATTCCAGTTTCAACACCTCTCTAAACTGTTTTTTTAGAACAACAGTGACAGTGACTATTCAAATTATCCAAAGATATCATTCTGGTTAACTCGAGATTTTGAAGTTCCATGGTGTGGATTGAGCAATTTCAAGGTTAGTTCTTCAAAATGGAATGGGACCCAGAGCTCTAAGACAAAGGGGGAAAAGCAGAAGCACCAGAAGAGGCGAAAGGTAGGATAAGCAGATGCTGCAGACCATAGAAGGTCAAGAGAATCTAAAACATTAGAAGAGGTACAAGCCAGGAGATAAGCAAATGCTACAAGACAGATAAGATCAAGAGCATCTCAAACATTAGAGGAGATACACACAATGAGAGAAGCAGATCCTGCAAGGAAGAGATGATCAAGTACTGCAGATAACACAAGGAGAGAAGCAGATACAGCAAGGAAGATAAGATCATGAGCATCATAGGATGATATTTAGACGTCATCAAGGAGAGAAATAGATGCTGCAAATCGCAGAAGAGCCAGAACACCTGATGAACGTTATGCCGGACAGGGTAATGATAATCACAATCACGCTAAAAGGAGTGCAATTTCTTTTTTGAGACTGTCCAAGATGGCTTTTCAATACAATTAAGATAGTGACTATTCCAATCATTCAAAGATATTTATTGGATCGATGTTCATTCGTTGTAACCATCGTAATACTTTCAGGTTCATATATGATCCAGATGCGATGTGTTGTAACAAAGAAAAAACACCCCAGGAAGATCTACCAGTTCCTCCTGAATCAAAACTCTTCCTCCAGCTCATCAGAAGCTACAATAACTGTTCTTCAATTACGTTATTTGGAATCAAAGATGCTACCGTTGCAAGATGGAAACAACTTGAAGAAATCAGAGCAGAAGTTAGTTGAAAAGTACGCATGGAGGGCGGTTTTAATCCAGTCAGAGATATTTTATTTTATTGACTTTTGATTTTAATAAGATTATGAGTGTATATTTTTAAATTATACGACTCAGATGATTCAAATGTGAAATATTATTTGAATAAAATATTCATAGTGCTTTAATAATCATAGGGTTAGAAAATTAATTGTACAAAGCATAAGACAACGACGAAAAGAATTTAGATCCCCATTGGTATGCAAATCTGAGTATTTTTGTAAGCAATATGGGCTACTTAAGTTTCAAGGTCTCTACGATTTTCAGGTGACTATATATATATATATATATATATATATAAATCGATTCTCCCGTCGGGTTCGACGTATGAGGGTCAATATATATATATACAACAAATTTCATTACTTGCTAAATAATATGTTTATAGAAAATAATGTTATGGTCGAACCGAAAGAAGGATGTTCTTGCCCATCATCTTAGTCCCGCAGTTTATTATTTAAATATCAGGCTAACTATATAATAGGTTAGGTCAGAGGTTGGAAGCACATAGGAATCAATATATACCAATCAGTATTCGGAAAGTCAATAGTGAAAATTTGCAAAGGTGTGTTAATTAATCTAAGTCGTTGATAGCTGAGAATTTATTAAAGAAATATCAATTTGTCACTCTCACTAACCAATATTATCAGTACTGAAAAAGCATCATTGTGATTTTTAACTTAAAATTGTGTATATAATTGTTATGGGATCTTACCTATAATAATAATAATAATAATAATAATAATGGACTATTCTATACTTAATAAATACTACGCCTCAAAGTAGGCAGGGAGTCGAGTCAGTAGTTCACTTCTGAACCGACTGTTCGGTTGAACTCTCATCCTACGGACGGGAGGAACCCGAAGTAGGCTACGCCGAAGGGCGGAGTCTCCTTCGGGGAGATAAAACCGGCCCTGAACCCGTTTATACGGGTTCAATGGGCATATTTTTGGCCGAGCCCACGGGCTCGGAATGCCCACGTTAAAAAGGCCTTGTGCCACATGACACCCTCGTAGGGGGTGACTGAATATCGTCCGTAGTTCAAGTCGAGTCAGTAATTCAATTCGAGTCAAGAGTCGAGTCAGAGGCAGTCCGAAACAGAGTCGCGTTCAGACAATTACTGCAAGACATTGGAATAGTGATACTGGTCGAGACTACATTGTTCTCTTTACTAAACCTGATTGTTCATACTAACACTTCTACTTCTCTGTATATATTCCTGTTTGTAATATATCTGTGTTATTCCATACCTGTGTTCGAGTTCTTCTTTATTGGTTCTACCTTGGACTATCACTGTGGTACAAGGAACCGGACCATAACAATAATTTGTACTGTCTTTCTCGGCTTCCTGGTTTGGCAAACGTCATGATTATTAGACTTAACTTTAATAAAAATGTAACTATATTAATTTAGTAAAACTAAAGATTAATAACGAAAACATGATTATATATTGATATAAAAATAATGTTCATTATATAATAAAATAGTTTTCCAATTCTAGTAACTGAAAAGGTGGTTCGATTAAATAACGAGATATTGTTCTAAATCGATGCTAGTCTAATTCAAATGCAAAATATTCATTCAGCCAATGAACTTGATTACTGAACCGTTTGAAACAACTATGGACTTTTCATTAACCTTTGACTCTAGTCATGACATAAGAGATTGTTTACCTTCTCGTCTCTCACACATAAATCACATATGATGGAAGAGCTATAAAATCTAATGCCATATATTATATCTTTGTGACTTTCTTTAATACAGTAAATGTCAATAAAGCTAAGCTATAGATATAAAAAAAAACGATTTTTTAGGATTAATAATGAATAAATTTGTGTGATTTAAAACCATAAGTATATTCATCAGTCAAGTCATGTACCATGAAACACGCTTAGGCGATCATGTATCTTTCGATACATGACTGACGAGGAAGGTTATTCCCCGCAGTAGGCTGCCATTTCTTTATACGGTAGACCAGTTACCATCCAAGGCTATAGAACTCTCTCCTGTTATTTACCCATAGCTGGCGGGGAGAAGAGGATTCACACCTTTCTCAAGGGAATAAATGAATGTAATGAATCCGATTGGAATTCGAACTCGGCTCTCCGAGTCCTTAATCCGAGCTGCTATCCATTACTCAGCCGTACCTCCTAATTGCTATAACAAATATAGAGCGTCTTTTTGTTTCTGTCCTAAATGAAGCGAAGTTACTGTTTCTGATTGAATGAAACAATGTATAGCATCACACAAGTTCGTTTCTAGGGATTATTGACGTCCCCGTAAGGGTGTTCTATACAACAGAAAATACTCAATCCCTCCTCTATTCAATTAATTCGAAGTCCTGATATCTACAACAGTTAAGGTGGAATGCTTTGCACGGAAATATTCTTCCAACTCAACACTCTGCTTGCCACAATTTATTCCCGAACTAGAACTGAGGCTATACTGAGTGATATCCTCATAATTCCGTCACTAGTTTCGTTCATAATTTCTAAATTAGATTTACATTAGGCAAGTGGAGGGGACAGGATACCAGAAATGCGCTTTTGAGCTGCGCCTAGTTCTCTCCAAACTACAAATATTGTCTCGCTGCTTCCTACTTTATAGCTTGTTAGAAGTCCTCTTCTGTAGGCCCTGTTTTTAAGAATTCTGGAGAACCTCCTGACCCCTCTAACTATCCCCCTATTATTCTCCCACCCTTTTCGGCAAAGTATTCGAGGCTTTAATCAATGCTGAAATGGTTAAGCATTTTGTCTCTCACAACCTACAATCTCACAAACAATATGGATTCCGTTTCTTCCGGTCTACCGCTGATGTGCTTCCGGTCCCTCACTCAATATGTATATCAAGCTCTTGATAATAACGGTGAAGCTCGAGCTGTGGCTCTAGATATTTCAAAGGTGTTTGACAGGGTTTGGCATGCTGGTCTTCTATTTAAGCTTTAGGGCTACGGTATTGCAGAACGATTTATTGATTTAATCCAATCATTCTTATCAAATCAAGAAATGAATGCCGTTCTGAACGGGCTCGCTTTTAGATCATTTCACACGAACGCGAGTGTCCCCCATAGCTCTATTCTTGGTCCTACGCTGTTTCTGATCTTCATCAATGATTCTATTGATGTCATCAGTTCCCAAGTAGGCATCTATGTAGATTACACTACCATTTACTCTTGTCTCAATAGCAAATCCGTGGCAGCTGACAACGTTAATCTGGCCGCTGTTTTTGAATAGGACATCTAATCAGTGGTTAACTGCAACAGGAAATAGATTGTAAATTCTAATACTTCCAAAACTAAACTACTCTCATTTAACCACCATAAGAAACTTTCCTGTCCACCATCACCATGGCTGATGCTCGACTCCTGGAGAATGTCTCACTGTGCCTTCCCAGTCAGTCGCTCAACTCTTGAACGACAGATCGGTTGAACTCTCTGCCTTCGGGCGGGGAGGAACCCGAAAGAGGCTACGCCGAAGGACGGATTCTCTTTCGGGGAGGTAAACCGACCCTGAACCCGATTATACAGGTTCAATGGGCATATTTTTGGCCGAGTCCACGGGCTCGAAGAGCCCACGTTAAAAAGGCCTTATGCCACATGACGCCCTCGTGGGGGGGGACTGAATATCGTCACTCAGTCAGTCGACTGGCTGACGGGTTGAACTCTCCGCCTTCGGGCGGGGAGGAACCCGAAAGAGGCTACGCCGAAGGGCGGATTCTCTTTCGGGGAGGTAAACCGACCCTGAACCCGTTTATACGGGTTTAATGGGCATATTTTTGGCCGAGTCCACGGGCTCGGAGAGCCCACCTAAAAAAGGCCTTGTGCCATATGACGCCCTCGTGGGGGTGGGGGTGACTGAATATCGTCTCACTGTGCCTTCTTGACCTTATGTTTTCAACTGACTTAATGTGGAACAACTAAAGAATAGTTGCATCTACTGCATAGAAAGTTCATTGTGTGGTGCCAGAAGGTTTTCTCATCAGAGTCCATCGTATATATTTACAATTCTATCATTCGTCAGTGAATTGAATAATGTTGTCATCTCGAGGTTCTTGACAAAATTCAAACTAGGATCTACAATGTAATCGATCCTGACATGGCATCTTGATTTCAATCAGATTTTCAGAGGCGCGATGTGGTTTCACTCTGTCTTTTCTACAAATATTTTCATGGCAACTACTCTGATTTTTTAGCCGGTGCCCCGACTACTAGACTATCATGTAGGTCTCACCCTTTTACTGTTAAGAAAAGTAAATATAACCGCCATTTCTACTCTTTGCTCGCATTTCCCCGTCAATCGTCATTTTCGGTTGCCTTGAATCCCATCCATCTTCTATCCTTTCCTCAATCCCCACTATACCCAATCTTTTCTCTCATTTTCACTCACTGTAATCCCCTGCGTACTAGTGGCAGTTGGAGGGAAATGATTAAACGAAAAACTGAGTTATAATCTTACTTATTAAAAAACGCAGATTGTGTGTATGTGTGTGTCTATTTCCTACATTTTTCAACCGATCTCAACAAACCTTCACAGGACTGCGTAAAATTAACTTGCAGTGGTTCAGACGGCGCCAAAAATTGGAAAAACACAATTGTTTTTGCACGAAATCAATTTGAAAACACGATAAAACACGATTCTGTCGCCAAAATGAAAGGGGGACAACTCATATCGAGTTATACCTATAAAACCCAGGGTGTTTGTGTGTGTGTGTGTGTGTGTGTGTGTGCGTGCGTGTGTGTGTGTGTGTGTTCATTTATATATGGGATCGGATTTCCTACATTTTTCAACCGATTTCAACAAAACTTTACTTTTTTTTGATAGAAACAGGTAGTGTTTCTTATTGTCTTGCACACTTTTTTCTTTATTTTTACATTCAGAATGCTTTAAAAATTACATTTACAAGACAATTGTTTATAATAAAATTCTATTCAATCGGTAGACTCAACGATTGAAAACAATGTTTTTGTTTGAGTTTGGGTTTGACCAATTTGTAAAAAAATGAAAAAAAACAAAAAACAAACTAATTCAGTCATGCGTGTCCGTCAACCTTAAACAATAATCTTTATCAATTTTATTTTTCAGTCTTTATGATGGTCGATACTTGATCTATCTCTCACTGTTACATCCCCGGGCAACGCCGGGCTCTACTACTAGTTTAATACTATAATTTTAATATTTTCACACACACACATATATCTGTGCATTTTTGTGTGTGCCTATGTACGTGTCAGTATGTCTCCATCCAGAGTGACAAAATGATAAAAGTTTGATATTCAGATACGTCGGTTGATATCAATATGAGGGTAATGATATCAGAGATTATATTCGAAGAAAACTTTTATCAGCGTTCTCGAGGTTGTTCAAAGCAAATTTCATGAATTGAGTTTTTAAAGTCCGTAAATTATCAGTGATGCTTAACTATTTTGTTAAACTTTAATTGCCTATGCACTCTACTTCCGTCACTTCTCGCAAGATATCTCCTTGATCCGACTCAGGTTAAGCACAAGAAATATGTCTATGCGCGCGAATGCCCATACACCTGGATGGCCGACAGAAACGCAAAAATTATTGATCATATAACGACATTCATTAAGATGAGTTAATTCGTAGCCTGATATGTAGAAATGGTGATTATAATGTAAATCACCCAATAATGCGATTAATATTCCCACTAATTTAAAAAGCATGAAAGACGATTATATTTAAATAAATATTATGCAAAAATATAGTTTAATGATGAGACTGCAAACGAATATATATATATATATATATATATATATATATATATATATATATATATATATATATATATACCGCTTTATTTTATTTATGTATTTAGTTTTTTTTTAACTAATGAACGCTATAAAACGTTAAGAGATCATTTGATAAAAATCGCCTGGGAATACTGTAAGGTTTAAAGCAAGGTGGCGAATTGAGCTGATCTGCTGATTTTAATACACACACACGCGCGCACACACACACACACATATATATATATATATATATATATATATATATATATATATATATAATTAGATTGATGTGATAGATTTGTGATCCTGGGTTTCACGCTTTCTGCGATCGTCAGACAAACAGATTAATTTTGAAATTTTAGATTTATTTATGGTTGCGTATATCGGTGCTTTATGGAAGTGGGAGGAAAAATTGTGGTCGGAACGCCACTCATAAGTACGCAGAGCATGCACGCATGTTTAGTATTGCAACTCACAAAAGCATAAACATATATGAACAGTGTGGCACGGGACGTATATGCGCATCCATGTGTCGTTGCGTGCAAAAACAATTAAATAACTTCATGTGTAATTATACATTTAATAAATTAACTCTATGGCACGCCACATTTGCTTCAACCTATATATATATATATATATATATATATATATATATATATATATATATATATATATATATATATATATATATATATATATATATATGATAGAAATTATTAGGAGGATTTGATTATAAAATTATATTATTTTAATCTCAGTTGAGTTCCACCACGGAATATGTGAGCGAGCAGCGCTATATTGAGTCTGATTTGCAACCTCTTCGAGGCCCGTTGAAACAGTTGGTATGACGTTTGCTTGATAACCTAAATGTCCGGGTTTCAATTCTCGGCAGTGGATGCGCACTGCTGATGAGTCCCAAATATAGGACGAAACTGCCGTCCAGTGCTTTCTGCATTCTGTTGAGGTTTCTTTCAGACTCGACGAATTACTTTAATATATATATATATATATATATATATATATATATATATAAAGACTCGTCTCGTAAGATGGATGTACATACATAAGCAAATTTTGAAAATTTCCCACCCACACACAAATATATATTTCCAGGGTGCGATGGATAAATTATCGTCTACATTTAGCAAAAATGAAAATAACATGTATATTTCATTTTAACGCGTATATTTACCAACATAACACAAAAATATTTTGATAAAACTAAAGAGCAAATTTAGTTAATAAAATCGCCATCAGCTTTAACCTCGGACTCTGGAAGACTTCGGAATCTCCTGCATCGCTTCTTGACGGTTTCCTCGTTTAAGTTGGTTAATGCGACCATAATCCTTGCCTTCAGTTCATCTTTGGTGTTACAAGGAGTTTCTTTGTCTCACGCCCAACTGCGCAACACACATAATATCAAGGTTACAGTCTGACGAGGTTGATGGCCAGACGTAAGGAGTGTTTTGAAAGCAGAAATTGTCTGACAGCCATGACTGGATTCCCGTCCTTGTCTCGTATGGCGCAGCGTCATATTGCTAGACATTGGGTCCTCCACCAGCCACTCACTTGACCCAGGGCAGCACTACCTCATCAAGGCGCTTGATGTAGAACCCAGCGTTGATTCTGAAGCCCTGTGGTAAGATGATATGGAGTCATAACATCCCCATTACTAATGATCACTACAAACACCACGATGTTGACCGGATATACCATCCAACTCTTTCCGAATCCTGTGCACTGTCCTCAAATTGACACCCAAACATACTGAATTGCGACATGCTGCTCTTTTTTCACAGACGGTGCCCAACTGACCCTACTACACTGCCCAGTTGACAGAATCAAAGACAAACAAAGCGCATGCGCGAAATTGAAATGATAAAATAGCGACAATTTACCCATCGCACGCACTGTGTTTAAAAATGTGTTGTGTATCAACTCACATTTTCCCCGAATGTCTGACTTCAGACGATTTTAATCTAAAAAATTTTCAAAGTAGATTTCTTGAAATAAACAAACACACACACACACACACACACACACACACACATATATATATATATATATATATATATATATATATATATATAGATATAACACTGAACACATGTACACATCAAGTGCTCCAGATCAGCTACAATCTTCCGCTGAGCGCCGTCCTTTAGCAAAGTTTCGTCCCATTAAGCTCAATACCTCTCCACACGGTGGGCCCGCAACAGCTGAATGATGTTACGTTGTAACCGGTCTATTTTGTTAGTTGGACGCGACTCAATACGAATTTCTGGGTAATCCATGCACTGCTTTCTCGCCATAAGTCTTTATTACCTTATTCGGTTTATGGATACCACCACACTTGAGGAATCTCTTTAAGGAAGGCGTGTTATTGTTCGTCTTTTTTTTCTGAATTTGAAATCACGAACATTTGCCAGTTAGGATTTTTTACGCATGTAAACCTTAAGAAATTTAGTACATTTTCCGTCATTAGGCAAAACGGATAAAAAAAAAACAAAAAAAACACTACTTAGGTTTATGGATCAATTACTTCTTGTCATTCCAAAAGCACAAAAGTTCATTAAATCCACCCTCCCCGAACCTGAATTTGGAAATTGGTACGACGAGCTCCAGTTATATTAGGAGAGATTGATGTGGCTGCTTGACTGTCTTCTGATAAGAGAGAGGATTCAGTAAAATGACGAATTACATTGCGAAGGATATCTAACCAACTAACCTAGGAATATTTAATTGCTTATTTTTCTTACTTTGATATTTTTCATTCATTAAGAAGGCTCTCATCTAATTTAATTTAATGAGTATAATGGAGTAGCAACTCGGCGCTGTGTAAAATCGTACTCGTTACAGTGTTAAGCCGTTCTCACAAGTGGGTTTGTTAATGCACTAGCGAATTTTGGTGCACTATTTTTTTGTCTCAATTTACTTGATGTGGATGGATGAAAAGGATTAAGATTGATCCACGTGCGTATGTTTAAACAGCAGCCATCATGTTTCTCTCGCTGTCTGGAAGTATTTCGTCCGGTGCTAATTTTCAGTAGTAAGAGTGAAGAATTCTCTTTCTTGCGTAGGTCTATCTCCCCTAACATAAAACAGAAATGATTCGGGAGAGAGAGCCAATTTAGCATGTTCGGAGATTAAATCATTGAAATTTATTGATGTCTAATATCTTGAAATGTAGATGCAATTCATCAGAATTAAGCACATTTTCGCATTCACTGACACTCATTTACCATAAAAACGTTAAAATATCCCATGTCTTTTGAAATATTTGTTTGCACTTGTTATGAATGCAGCCATTATTTTTAGCTGTTTTTTAATGGAATTTGTATTTTAATTTAATGGAATTTGTTTTTTAATGGAATTTGTATAGATACCTGATAGACCCGGCAGTCATCCGTTTCTGAGTGTTGGCTACATTTTCCACGACACAATTATTCTGACTCGAAGAAAAATGTGCTTTCGCATCTGAATGTTATCTTCAAATTTCTAATAACATTCTCCAATGTTTTTACATAGCTGTCATTAAATGTTCTAATTAAACATTTTAAAAATATTTCATGTGGACACATGACGAAAGCTTTTTAAATATGACCTCATTGATTTCTAATCAAGCGGAAAATGTCAGCTTGCTCCCTTTGAATATCACTTAATTCTTGTATATTTTATACTAATTAACTAATTCAACATTTAATTAAGAAAAATATTTCCTTGATAAAATTTCCTTGTTGAAAATTTTAAAGAAAACAACCAGTGCGTTGGTAGTAAAACACGACAATTTAAAAAAAAAAAAAGAAATTTTGCACGGAAAATATTTTGCATCATGTGCAGCAGATTGATTTGCGCCAATCTTTCAAATAAAGACAGAGTGAGAAAAGAAGTCATATGAGGATACTGTTTTTCAGAGGTCATTGCACTTTCTGCTCTTGTAAATTTATTCTATTGGGAAATGCACCTTACTAATCATGTCTTAGAACTGTCGTTCCCAAATGTGGGGTGCACACCACACAGTATGTCAATTTGATTTTTAAAGAAGATAATTCGAGAATTATTTATTAACTGTGAATTATTTCTTGTGAGTCAGTGTGAGTATGAGTATGTGCAAGTTGAGACATACGGTGCATATACCGCGTGTAATAGCAAAATTGCCAGATTAATTTTTAACCTTCGTATCTTAGAAATGATTAAAGATATCTTACTGGACTCTGCATTGAACAATAAGAATGTATTTAGCTCTAAGTTGAAATGATGATCCCTCTTGCTCTTGTGACTAACTGATTCAGTTTTTCATTTCTAATGTTTTTTTCTTTTTTAAATTTATTCACCGTTCTTCTCATGGTTCTTGAATGGACTTTGAAGTTGGAAGGAAGAGTATGAATATTCATACCATTACTAAAGCTCAGACTGATCTTTTTCTTGTCACATCATTGCTCAGTTGGTAAGACATAGTGGTACTGAGACAAAACGATTTTAACCTGTTCTCTTTCTAGCTGAAAAACTCAATTGTGTCAAGATGATTAAATGTTTTATAAAAATCTGGAAAAAAGAAAATCAGTTAGTTTAGTGGTTTTCTAAATATTAAACATTCTATTGGATGGACAATTAACTCATGCTCTTACACGATTTGAAAAATTTTGCTGTTACACCCGGTCCAGTATGCATAGATAGAATATATTTGTGTACATATATAATGACGTTTGCTCTCTCTCTCTCTCTCTCTCTCTCTCTCTCTCTATATATATATATATATATATATATATATATATATATATATATATATATATATATATATATATAATAAAAAGGCTTAAACACTAATATTCCATGGTCATAATTTATTCCATTGGAATCGTAAATACGATCCAAATCATCAGACCTACAAATTCAAAATGAAAACAGAAAAAACAACTCCGGAAATCAAAACAGAATTTAGAGAAAGTGTAAGTATGAGGAGGAGGGAGATGAAACCTTAACAGAGAGAATTTTAGGAGATGTGGGAGGGGGGAATTTAAAAAGAGGAGAGAAAGAAAGTCGACGGATGTCTAATGCATAAAGATACATTTCGTGGTGACATATACACACCATAGACAATTAGAAGTTAGGAGGTAGGGGAAAAAAAAGAAAGAGAAGAGGTCGGGGAGAGAGATGGGACGACGAGATAAATAAATATATATATATATATATATATATTAGAAGCCCAATATTTTTATAAATATTGTAAATTTCTCAAATTTAATGATAATACTATTGCAAATATGCAGACTCAAATTCTTAAGGAAACATCACCAACGAAAAATACGTCATTTCATGCAACTAGATGTAAAATTCTTTTATCCATCCAGCAAAAAACACTGTACAATTCACTAGATTTGGTGAAAATATACATAATTATCCCAAATGAATATCTAGTCATTATCAAACAATACAAAAAGTCGATACTGTACTAAGACAACTAAAGTTACAAATTACGACAATGTTACGATGAAACATAGTACCTGTAATAATATGAATTCCATATTCATTTAATAGGATCCTTTACTTCTTTTATTTTCTTTTTCATGGATGCCATGTTGTTTGGACGCTTGTTTACACTATGGTAACGGCCTTTTAAGCACCTTCACATGAATAGGAGTTCACATTTGAACAGTAAGTATCAAACATCAGAGGTGCGGGATCAAAGTTTTAGAGATGCTTAGGTGGAACATGGCCCCAACATTTCGGAATCACTGGCTTCGACGTTAGCATTCGCTCATTATCTATACTGTAAACTCCCATCAGAGGGAATAATAAAAGCTTTAGTGAAAGTGCATGTTTAATGACGATATAATTATGTATTCAGATGATCGTTTAATAATGGAATGTCATTACGACGTACTACTTTCAAACTTCGTATATACCACGCAAAATTGTCCAAATCCTGTTACAGCAAAATTTTCAAATTGTTAGTTTAACCTCTGAACCGTAGTGTATTAGAAATGATTAAAGATATCTTACTGGAATTATCCGTGGCTTTTATAACACTATTGGTCATTACTTTAGGCAATAAGAATGTATAATTACTCTCCAAGCTTAAGGGAAGAATCGTGATGAAATCGATCAAAAACGAAAATGACATGTTCATCATTAATTAATCATAACTAAGGATCGGAAGCTCATGAAGGATTGATATCAAGTTCATATATATATATATATATATATATATATATATATATATATATATATATGGTGGGGTGCGTGTGTGTGCGTGTATTCTTTCAGGATAATATAAATTATTCTAGGTAAATTTTCAAACTTATTCGAGATGATCTTCGCCCTCTGGGGTGTATCAAACATACTTTTACAAATTTTGGGGACGTGTTCCTGGCAACAAACCAAGGTTAAATGTCCATCTAAACCGATGTCCAAAGGCCATCGTTGTATCTCAACACACCAACTTATAACAAATGTTCAAAATGGCCTCCGATTGTTTCTACACACGCATACAACGTCGGACCATTGACAAGCGGAACCTTTCAAATACCCCCACACGCGGTTCAATGTTTCGTAGGTCCCCATAACACGTTGATGAAGCGTCTCTGCATTATGCTGCATAATTGTTTTTGGTGGCCTCACAGATAAAAATCCTAAGGAACATGTAGGCCGTGGAACCAGTTTTCTGCTACCGATTCACCTTTCATGGTAGACCCCAGTCATTGCAATGCCAACAATGTGACTAAATTATAGTGGAGTTTCATCATGCCTGACCCACATGCGCATAGGCACATACATAAGCAGATCTGGAAGTGTGTTCGAAATAAAATCATACAATTCACTAGATCTAGTGAAACAATACATAATCATACTAAATAATGATATAAACATTATCAAACAATACAAAAAGTCGATACTATACTGCGACAACTAAATATGAAAAATAAACGCAACACCAATAATAACAACAATACCAATATCGACCACCCCTTTGACATAACAATGAACAGCTATGACAGCGCATGCGAATTTATAGCTCTATACATATCCAATAAATTATCAAACATGATTAATCAAAAAGACCTAAGCTTATACAGGAACGACGGCTTAATAATCGTAAGACACTGCAACGGCAGAACTACAGTAAAATAAGAAAAAGATTATAGAAAACTTCAACACATTAGGATTTAAAATAGACATAAAATTCGACCTAAAAATAGTTAATTTCTTAGATATAACATTAAATCTAAGCAACTACACATAAAAAACATACATAAAAACAAACAACACACCTATATACATCAATAAAAACTCTAACCAAACACCTGACGCATTCAAGTACGTACCTTTATCCATAAAAAAAAGAATAACAAAATCTTCCACCAACATAAAAATATGCAAGGAAAATAAAAACATATGAAGCAGGATTAAAAAAAATAGCGGTTATTCAAACAAACCAAACAAACACAATAGAAAAAGAAATATAATCTGGTTCAGCCCACCCTACAATAATAGAACAAAACAAAAATAGGAAAAATATTCTTCATAATAATTGAAAAACATTTATCCAGACACAACAAGCTATTAAATATTATCAATAAAAATACAGTAAATAACAGTTACAGTTGCGAGGATGACATGAAAAAATAATAAGCAAATACAATGGAAAAATATTCAACAAAAACAATAACAACTACAGCAAAATAAAAAAGCCAAAAAACAACAAATGCTATGATCGAGATAAAAACAAATGCCTGCTTAACAACAAATGAGTAACCAGCAACATAATGTATAAAGACACCGTAACAAGACAAATACAGAATAAAACACTTACATATGGGCTACATAAACAAAATTTAAAGAAAGGTTTAATAATCATTAAATGTCATTTAAAACAGAATAATTAAAAAACGACACAACACTATCAAAATACATAAGGAGCCAGAACCAAAGTAACATCGTTGCCAAGATTAAATGGGAAATTATAAAAAGAAACTCACAATAGCAAATGTAAATCTTTAAGAATCAGAACAGCTTATTGAAGAAGATAAATCAAATAATGGGAAAATGCAGACATCTAACAAGCATCTACTTTGCTACTTAAATACTAATATATAAAAAAGAAACCAACAGCAACCCCATTCACAAACACAAACGAGTATACCTAACAGCCAATCCATACCAATCCTAAACACAATCCACCCGGAAAAGAGTAACCACAATATCAACAAATAATAAACAAAAATTAATACCGAACCATAAACACACAACATGCAAATCACCACAACTGCACCACTTCAAAACTCAAAATACACACACACACTCTTTATAACAACCACATTATCAATAAAATAATAACCAACAAAATAAAAACAAGACACATGCAAATTACCACAGCTACACTCTTTACAAAACGCAAAAACACAGAAATACTAAATATAAAAAGAGACAATATAAAAATAAATAATAAAAAAAAAAAAACATTAACGCATATAGAGGCGCGGACGTACAAACACACACACATAAACATACACACATCTGCACAGACATGCAGATACAAAAATATCTTACGCAGCCTAAATTAAATGATCAAAAATAATCCCGGGATCAATTGAGAAGGTGGGGAAAGAAAAAATACAAAAGAAAGGGTAAAAAAAGAAAGCAACAACCAATCAACACCCATCAAGCGAAAAGGAAAATAACACATTCATACTAGAATAATATTTTTAAAAAAACAATAAATATCAGCAGGTCAACTCTGTTCTGACGAGTGATCACATCTGTGTAACCACGAAACGTCGAAGTAAACATGAGTTAAGTGAAAGAACTCCCAATACTCTATATCTCCGATATTGAACACTCTACCACAAGGCCTGCTTTCCTTAAATGCCTCCTTATCAGCAAGCCACTGGAAAAACGGCAATGTTGTTTTCAAAACAGTCTTTCAGATTAACAATATATATATATATATATATATATATATATATATAATGAGATGGTTAGAAAAACCTTTGAAATATATATAATATCTGTATATAAACACTATATACTTTACGTATTTTAGAAGATCCAATAAAACTGGACAAATTATGAAATAATCGTACATAGATAAAAAAGAATATCGAAAACATAAATCGGTTTTAAGCCTAAAATCCTCGGCAATTATGAAGTCAATTTTTATAACATACAATTTTTATACTTGCTGATATTTTTGTATTAGCCACTATCCACTATACGAAATTGTTTTATCTCATTGGTTGATCATTATGCGTATGAGTATCGGAAGGTCTCCTCAAGTGACATATTAACCTACGTGAGAGAGTGGTAGTTTGTAATCAGTTTAAGAATTGAATGCTTAAAAAAGACGTGATTATATAGTATTTATGCAAATGTAGATATGCAGTAGGTTTTTGCTAGCGCTAAAACAGTAAAAGATTCTCTTTTTATAACAACACAATCACCAAAACAATACTAAAACAAGAGTCAGAAAGGCTGAAATGCAATGTGTAGAATAGCAATACAATAAACAACACTTACCGGCGTAAGAGTCCCAGCTAGCGTCCAGCTGGCAGACAAAAATAAAGCAGGTTGTAACTTAATACAAACCCTGCAAACTAACTGAGGAATCAAGCTGGTATTTATATAGAAATACTTCCACTCAGGTACCAGCAGCCAATCACAGCCCAAGCAATGGACTATCCCACTTGAGCATAATGAGATGCTCCATTGCACCATAAATAGCTCTCTTTCTCAATGTTGAATTAGTATTCACTCAGCTTGCTCCACAACTGAGTGTTTATCTTGATCACGTGATTGTTCGACAGGCTGGAACTATGCACCCTGATTCTGCGCTATGTGATGATAATCATTAGACAAGTGCAGGGGAAATAACTCTTTTCTCTTTTTCCACATGATTGTTCGACACAATGGTGTGTCAATGATAGGTGATATGTCTCTGCTGATGTGAAAATCACTTTCCCAAAATATATCGCAGGCAGTGTTTGTGGATTGATATGCACACTAAAACAATTAGAAATTTGTATAAGACTTTCGAAAGGTCAAGCAACGCCTTACAAAAATAAGAAAAACGTGTTTGCAATGAGACTTTCTTGAAAATATGGGAGCACTTTTCGGGGTGGGTGGGGTGAATATCGAATTCGTTTCCGCATGAATGCATCTGCCTTAAAGCGTCTTACCTTTGAAATATATATGATATATATATATATATATATATATATATATATATATATATATATATATATATATATATATATTGAAGAATAAAAAATATTAAAAAATTAAAATCTTCAGACACACTGGGTTGTAGATTAATATTCTTTCGTTTTTTTTTATAATTATTTTCTTTAGATTCCTCGACTAGTTTCGGGCAAAATGGCCATCATCGGGAGAAGAAATATTTCTGCTTGCTGGTAGCAGTAAACTACAGAAATGAATGTCTTGCTGGAGAAAATGAACTTTTGTCTGTAGTTTTCATTTGTTTTTTTTATTTTTTTATCTTTTTAACATGAATCTTTTAACATTTCTTGTGTTGGTCAAACAGTCTATTTTAAGTTGTTATTTCAGATAAGAGCTGGATGGATCTATGCTTCCCTGAATTCGCTTGGTCAGTTTGACAGTTTTATTGGTCCTGGAGAGGAGATGTGTCTCTGTTTAGTGTTTTTGTGTGTGTTATTTGGTTCTAAGGGAGTGAGTGAGTATGATATGTGTAAGCGTGTGTATTGCTGTGGGTGTGTGTTATCATTTGGCTCATTAGGGAGTGAGTGAGTATGATGTGTGTAAGTGTGTATATCCGTGTGTGTGTGTGTGTGTGTGTATAAGTGTGAGGCCTCAACACCTCCGTAATATATATATATATATATATATATATATATATATATATATATATATATATATATAACGGTTTTGACATAAATGGTGCTGCTTTGATCAAAGGAGAAAGCAATGAGCTGCGACTTAAATTTCTGGAGAATGACTTGATCGCAGAGTCCTCTATTACAATATTACACTCTTACAATATTTCACCATTTTTGGCAGACCATTTATTATCATCGTGTGAGATACCTGCGGGCAAAAGTGGTAGAAGGAAATGAGTTCGCTGGGTTTATAAAAAAAAAAATTATAAAATCCGCAGCACTCCTGGTTCGTGCACATATATATTGGTACCAATACAATATATTTAGTCCGATGGGGAAGAGACGCTTCACGGCTGAACTCTTTTCCACTCTGTCATACAATTTCCCCATTATTGTTCTTGATATATAAAAAAATATATATCGTTATCTAACATATATAGCCAATACACACACAAATATAAATATATATTTTAAGATATTCTCATGTTTATACATTCTTTTTGTAGATACAAATATTTAAGTAAATGCTCTGTTTATAATAAACAGTATTAAACAACATTTACCCTCCTGAATGTCTGAGAGATTTTCACAGAAAATATTCGTCCTCCGACAGGATCCGAACGGAGCCGCCATTTAGCTTGACGTGCCTTTACCAATTTGGCCACAAAGGAGCGTTCGGTTAGAAAGGTTGAATTTACTGTATTTAAACTTCAATCTTCCATGAATCTCTCTCGTGCATTCATGTCTGCTAATGGCGTATGAAATGTAAACAAATGACGTCACACTTTATGAAATAGACAAAGTCCGACAATTATTTTAAGGCATTCTTATGTTTATACATTCTTTTTTATAGATACAAATATTAAGTAAATGCTCTGTTTATAATAAACAGTAATAAACAACTTTTACCGGTCTGAATGTCCGAGAAATTTTCACAGAAATATTCTTCCCCCGGTAAATGTTGTTTAATATTGTTTATCATAAACAGAGCATTTATTTAAATATTTGTATCTATAAAAAGAATTTTAAACATAAAAATATCTTAAAATAATTGTCGGACATTGTTCATTTCATAATATATATATATATATATATATATATATATATATATATTCGACCGAAATAAGCGCCGTTCTCGTTAATCGAAATTCCAAAACTTGTTTTCGAGTGTTTTCCACAAGTATTGTGTGCCTTGAAGAATTCTCACTCATTTTCTTTCAGGAATGAGATCTTCGATCGCTTCAGACGTAAATCAGAAGTCAATTTCCTGCCTAAAAGCAAACATATAAATAAAGATTCTCTGGGGAAATATGCCGGCAGGTAAGATGAAAGTACCATGTGTTTTAATACTTTTCTTCTTTTGAAAAGCAGTTCCCAATGATAAGAAAGTATAAAAATTTATAACGATCAATATGGAATGGAAGGCTCTAAATAAAATCATTAATTCGTATTTGAATTTTCTAGACGCCTTCCTAAGACAAGTGAGCGTATTCCCACACCATTATTCAAAAGATCTAATTGAAACAAATTTAGTATATAAATAAAGATATAAAATCCATACTGAATATGTGAACAAGGAACATACTAATACTAATTTAGTGTCTTAGTTAACATGGGGAAGAAAAGCGATATTGAAACGTGTCTTGTTTAATTCCTAAATCAGATAGTACATAAATGTAAGCTGGAATTATAACACTCACTCAAGACCTGGTTTCCAGACTAGTAACCGCTACCATAAAGACCCATTCTCACCCTTCACACACACACACACACACACATATATATATATATATATATATATATATATATATATATATATATATATAGTTAAATTTCCAGATCAATTCTGTGGACAAGACAGATTGGTATAAAATGAGAATTGGAAAAAATCTTAGATTTCATTTTTGCTTTGAAAAAGTCGGAAGAAAAAACGCGTCGGCAAAATCTAAGATTTTTTTCAATTCTCATTTTATACCATATGCAGTGTAACCCGGATATAAGAGAATTGTCGGGACCGGAGAAGAAGTCTCTTATATCCGGGTTTGGTCTATTTTGTTTAGGTAAGTATGGGAACACTTTGGGACCAGAGAAAATCTCTCTTATATCCGGGTTTCTCTTATATCCGGGTTACACTGTATATATATATATATATATATATATATATATATATATATATATATATGTTGTGTGTGTGTGTGTGGTAAAAATTAGGAGGATTTGAGATAATCATAATTAAGTAATTCATCGGGTCTAAAAGAAACCTCAACAGAAGACAGTAAGCCGTTTTGTCCTGTATTTGGCTTCTAATATTCTGGATGGAGCGGCGTGGGGATAGTAGTTTGTGGAGGCACAGTCCTATGTGATCGAGCGGCGCTGTATCAAGTCTATTTCGTTACCTCTTCGTCGCCGAGTTTTGTTTTTACAGTTGGTAGGATTTTTGCCTCATATCTTAATTGACTGAGTTTCAATTCTCGGCAATAGATGCGCACTTCTGATGAGTCCCAAATCCAGTGCTTTCTGCATTCTGTTGAGGTTTCTTCTAGACAAGATGTATTACTTAATTATGATATATATATATATATATATATATATATATATATATACTGGTTGTAACAACAAAATTGTCCAAATCCCGTAACAGCAAAATTTTCCAATTGTTAGATTAAACCCAAGTATCACCTTGGAACCAGTAAAATAGGCTAAACCCTTCAGCGAGAAAAAGCGGCAGATATAACATACGTCTTTCTGAATAAACTAAAGATCCTAAAGAAACCCTGAAGAATCCTAATCTCTTAAACAAAAAGAGTGATTTAATGAGCACCTCTCTACCTAGAATCACATTTCTACTCAGACACGTTGTCCAAGATTAATATAGTCAAGCCGGGCCCATTTAATAATATTATTAACCTTTTATTGATTTCCATGTAGAAAATAGTGTTATTGTCTCTTTGATTTCCAAACGCTTCTTTTTTTCATTTTGATAACAAGAGTATCTGTTTTTAAATTAGAATTTATAATTCATATTTTCAATCTTAATTTCAATATTAAAAGTTAATCTGGGCCTAAATTCAATTTCAATATTTAAGGCCAATTCATTTACATAATTAACAACAATAATAATCTACTCTAACATTAAAATATCTCGCGATAACCAGAAATACTAATTAACTTTGTTAACCCAAAAATTCGCACCTGACGATTGCATAAAGCATAAAAATCCGAGTTGTGCAAACTATGTAGGTCATTATGTACATATATTTTAATATATTAAATAGCTCTGTTGCTTAATATTGAGCTCTGTTTTTCTTACACTATACATTATATACATATGCTCGTACATTTACCTATAGTTATCCATTTGATTTTATACACACACACACACACACACACACACACATATATATATATATATATATATATATATATATATATATATATATATATATATATAAACATCATACGCATCTGCAATTTCAACTTTTGATTCTTCCGGCTCGTCTGTTTATTCCAGTCTGAAGATACGAACTGGGAAAATGTAATATCATGGTGAGTTAAGTATATCATTTAAGGGTAAGCGTTCTTAGTGTTTTAGGTATTGAGCACTTTCTAAATCAACGAGGACGGATCAATTTCGCCGTAAAATTTGCCGTTATTTATTTAAGCGTGTAAAGATCACGTCAAATTTAAAATGAAATTGGCTTGTGTACCTTTCGGACAATAAACTGATCAAAGACAACCCCGCTTGGTGTAAGGGGTTCCATAGGCGTGTGGCTTACAGCACATTGAATCTGACGGTGGCTCGAATGTCTCCGAGCGTGTGTATGTGCACGCGCGTCTCTATATATTTGCGTTTGTGCGCCTCTACGTGTGTGCATAAACACATATGTAGAATATCGTGTCATTTTCTTATTTTCACAATTTTCCTTTTCCCATATACTCTCTCAGTATTTCATCCTTTTTTTTTCTATCTTTATAAAGGGTGTTCCAATGATTTTAAACTTAAGTCACATTTAAAATCGGTCGAAGTAATATGTATATATGAAGAAAGTCAATAATATCCATAATAATCCATAATATATATTTTCGGACCCAATACATCCACTCGTCAGGAGATTTCATTCTTATAAAAAAGATAAATCCTAAAAGAAATTTATTTTTCATACAGTTCACATACACAAACACGGACACGCATAGATGCATAGATAGATAGATAGATAGATAGATAGATAGATAGATACGCATTACTTATTTGTCGCAAGAACTCAGTGAACCTAATGGAGTTTCTGGAAATATATACGCATTCATATACTCTCTCAGTATTTTAACCTTTTTTTCTATCTTTATAAAGTGTGTTCCAATGATTTCAAACTTAATTCACATTTAAAATCGGTCGAAGTAATTTGTATATATGAAGAAAGTCAATAATATCCATAATAATCCATAATATATTTTTTGGACCCAATGCGTCTGCTCGTCAGGAGATTTCACTCTTATTAAAAAGAAAAATCCTAAAAGAAATTTAATCTTTCATACAGTCTACATACACACGCACGGACACACACACACATAGATAGATAGATAGATAGATAGATAGATAGATAGATAGATACGTGTTATTTGTTTGTTGCAAGAACTCAGTGAGCCTAATTGAGTTTTTGGAAATATATAAGCATTCATGATTCAGATATGTTCTCTATTTTCCTTACGAAAGTTTAAACCGTATCTACAGGAGGACATTGAATATTAAGTATTCAGAGCGAGTAAAATATTTTTTAAATTGATGCAGTACTAGGTATACTTATACAAATGCACATTGCCATAGAAATTAACGGCACAAAAACATAATTATTTTGATTCTGTGAGATTTTAAGGTAATGTCAATTGAAAAAGGATGAATATATTTACATTAGCTCTGTATGATTGTCATATACAACTGTAGCATCAAAATGTCGTCCCTTCTCTTATTAATGTTGACATTAAACACATATATAATCATTTGCATTATCAGCAGGCTATCTATCTATCTATCTATCTATCTATATCTGATTATATCTATCTCTGTCAGTTGATATCTATTAAAAACCGTTCATATCTATTAATCTATAGACTGAGATAGATAGATAGATAGATAGATAGATAGATAGATAGATAGATAGATAGATAGATATGAATATACCAAGAAAGAAAGAAAGACAGAGAATCCAAGGGAAAATGATAATTAAAATAGTAACCGAATTATCCGTTTTTAGTGACGGATACAAAATCAGCGCTAATCGAACATCGACATTTACAAGTTCAATCAAATCAACTCGGACTGGATACTGAATAACTCGGGAGAGAAAGCGAATTCAGTGAATATCTATTTGAAGATCAAAGCACTGTCGCGTGCAGCTGTGGAGTTGGGTGTTGGGAACCAAAACTCGCTTGAGTGTGTTCACGTGCAAGGATCAAAAGAAACTAACGGGTTACCGAGAGATGTGGAGACATTTTGGGCACCCACAATACAAGATAGTCAAAAAGAAAAGAAAGAATAAGTTGTGTAAAGCAGTAAAGCGTATTTGGCAAGAGTAATGTGGTCATATGTAAGAAATATCGATCTTTATCTTTTGTTGATAGTATGTATTTAATTTCATTTATATGAATATGAGTCACCGATTTGAAGTTGAGTAATTTCAAATGAAAAATAAGTGCTTATGTGAATTTCGTTATATATTCATACATGGATATATCTACAAATATATAAGTGAATTTTCATGCTTACGTTTGTGCGGGTGTGTATGCTGTGCATGTGTTTGAAGTTGCGAATGTATATATGCATATCTACGCCCATGGTAATATCTGAGTGAGTATTTTTAGACTGTTTTGTGGTCTATGGTAGGTTTTTATCCTATGTTTATGTAAGTGAAGGGCGTATGGCTTTTTGTAAAAGAATTCGCCCAATATATGGCAAAAGAACCTCTGTTAAAGTGGTTGTGCTGTTATATTAATGAAAAAGTAGGTAGGAAGAGTGGATTATTAGTATAAGTGGAATAGATGACAATAGTAACGGAGTAATAATAGGCTGACGTCTCTGGTTGTGTCCTAAATAGTCGGAAGATAAAGAAATTTCTACCAAGACTGAACAGTGTAGATAGCTCAGCCTCTGTTCGACATTCCTTGAACAACCATCGACACAGTCTTTGGCCGAGATGTCTAATAGCATGTCAAAAATGGCTACCCCTATGAGATTGCAGGTTGAATCCTGCCGGGGAGTATATATTTGTCCATTAATATTACTTCAATATTCAGTCCAGTAGGTGAAAACAAATAAATATACTTTCAATAGATAAATGCGATAAATATTCAAATTTAAGTATCCACTAAAATAATGTTTAAGTAATAAAATTGATCGGATTAATAATTTCCTCGTTTATATTGCCATATTCACAACGTTTCGGCCGTTGTACGACCTGGCTTTCTTCAATTGATTAGAATCTCCAATTGAACCTTTTAGTTCGTCCACCTGGATATATTGTACTAGTTCCACGTGCCATGTCTCTCCTGGATGCCTCAGTATCAATTATCTTTGGCTCAAAGCTCAACTGTTGCCAGTTATTGAACTATATATCCATATATATGTATATGTATAGACTTATTGAACTCATAATTCTTTGGGTTAAATCACAACGCTTTTTTCCACTGTGCCAAGTTCCCTTGAGTTTATGAATTTTTATGACTTATAAACGGAGTGTCTGAGTAAGAATTTTTTACTAGAGATATTGCAATTTTATTTTTAATATTTTCCCCCTAACACTCCGTATTACTGGTTCACTTATTGTATTCATTTCTATGCTTGGCCGGCTTGGGATATGTTTGTGGCCTAGCATATGCGCTGATTCCTTTAGTTTTCGAATTTTGCAGTGATGTTCTCTGTCTATTATTTCAACTTCATCCCATAGAAGGCAGTATTCTCACTTTTCCCTCCATCTGTGGTCAGCTACGACTGATTTTTCTATTTCTGCTCGTGTTACGGTTTTACGATGTTCCTGCAGTCTTATCCTAAGGGGGGCGGCTTGTTTCACCGTTAGATTTCTGACCATAGCTGCATGAGGAGGGGGCAACACACAACCCTTAATCATGTTCTCTTCTACGGGAGGTATTTTCGGAGGAGGCATCTGCGAAGCGAAAGTTACATATATATACATGTATATGTTTGTGTAAATATAAATAACATATACATATATGTTATTTATATTTATGTGTGCAGGTGTATACACACACACACACACATATATATATATATATATATATGTGTGTGTGTGTGTGTGTGTGTGTGTGTGTGTATTTATCGGTTTGTATTTTCATTTGTTATGTATTTACTTGTGTACACGTTATTAACGTGTACACAAGTATCATATTCCAGGCGATATATTGTAATATAATATTTGTATATACCTATCCATATATATGTATATGTATATGCTTATATATTTGTTTATGTGGGGATATAAATTATATATGGGCGTACATGTATATTATATTTAAAAATATATATTAGATTTGTATATTTTTATTTAAGTTATATATATATATTTGTTTGTATGTGGAGATATGTAATCATATAGAGATTTATCTTTTCGTAAACAAATGAAGTGTTTCAGTATCATAGCAGTATATTATAAATATCAATATTCAAATTTTACAACGATCACTTTTCAATCAGCACATTACGATTGCATCGTGCATGAAACTCAGAGTTGTGCAACCGTTGTGTAAAAAGATATATAACTGTTATTAATATATATTACTTTAATTTATCTCTGTTTCTTTCCCTGTCTCTCTCTCTTATTCTCTGTCTATCTTTCTGTTTCTCTCATTCTCCCTCTCTCTCCATATATATATATATATATATATATATCGGTTACTGATAATTCTATCACTCTATAGATTTTAAACACTATCTATCTACTTATATGCTCGTAGCCGAGAGCACTTGTAACAAAAAAATTTAGGAAATTTTCTGTAATTCCTTACTCCTACCAAAAGATGAAACGTAAGGGTGCTGGAAAGATTAAATAAAAAAATTAATTAAATCTTCTTTGTCTTCAGTATTTAATAAATGATCTTTAAAAGTAATGTTGCTCCCCAAGTATATATGTGTGTGTGTGTGTCTCTCTGTGTGTGTACGTACGTGGGTGGGTGTAAACCAAGTACAAGATTGTCAGATAGGTCAAGTAATTTTGCGGTTGAAATTGCGAGATGTTAGGGTTTATGCCATTTTTTCTCCTGCATGTCTCGAAGCTGATGAAAATTGATCAAGAGAAATTTTACACACACACACACACACACACACATATATATATATATATATATATATATATATATATATATATATATATATAGTCGACTCTCCCGTCGAATTCTACGTATGAGGGTCAAGCAGATCAGTTTCCCACACCGGCTCATGAGATTTGATTATATTGGTGAAGGCTTTGTGCAGGACCATCCACACTTTTTGAAGGGACGAATACAGAGACCTGGTGCACTAAGTGCCACAAGGTTCCCAAACGACCCTCCGCAGGTTTTGACTTCAGAGTTGTCCTTCTCCTAGACCGGTTGCCATCCAAGGCTATAGAACCCAGTCTGTCCTGTTATTTTACCCATAGCTGGAGGGAGAAGAAGAGGATCTATACCATTCCCAAGGGTATTAAGGGTATATATATATATATATATATATATATATATATATATATATATATATATATATATATATATATTTGAATAAAAACAGAACACGTTAAGATTCCATGTAATAAGCTATTTCACCATAACCCCTTTAACAGGGTTCTAGATCATCAGACTTTACTTCCAAAAGCTGAAATGAAAAATGAAAAGAAATTCACATGTTTTTGACGGACCTCATCAAGTATACGTAAAATTAACGAAGTGAGGAAGTGAGGTGGGAGAGAGGATATGAGCGTGTCATATGTATCATTTCAATTTCCTATTTTTAACCCCAGTGTGTCGGCTAGATGTTGCTCAAATTTAACGCGTCTCGTCTCTAGCTATAAGACCGACATTAAAGGAAGAAGCTACAACAACCCCAATCAATTACACAACAGGTTTCATTCAAATTCTTAGACGCTGTTAATTTGCGTTACTTTAACGTGCATATTTGGGAAGTTAAGGTTTGATAAATATCTAAATGTCTAAACAATCTACGAAGAAATTAATTTGAAATTCGGTGGAGTTTTGGGTATTTTCTATGAAACAGTCGATTGGAAAAATTCATAGACAGTACATTGAAGGAGTAATCCATTTTATATTTAGTAATCTTTTTTATTCTACTAAAACTTTTATTTTATTGCTTGTTAGGTTGACATCTATTCGTTTGATTTTTGTTCATTAAGTAAACTCGTGATTGTTTTTGATTTCTGTTCATTTAGTAAACTCGTGATTGTTTTTATGTACCTAATTATCAACGGTTATTCCCATTTAAATAATTTTATCATCAATAATGGGATAGTATATTTCAATCTAAATTAAAATACCAATTTAAACTTTACCTTCGTGCTATTTAAAACTCACTTCCAATTGGAGAATATTAGAGGAGAGATTTGGATGAGATGTCACTAGCAGAAAATTAGGTCCTTCTTTTACAATCTTTTATCTACACATGTCTTAAACCCCTATTTATCTCCACATACCTATATTTTCTTATATGCCTATGAGTTCCTATATACACCTGCACACACATTCACACGAAAAAACCCTATGTATATTTCTATATTTACACATATACACCTGCAGAGAAACGCATATCTATATATCTCCATACATATCTCCATATACACTTATACTTACATATATACATATACACATAAGAACACCTGTATAGCCATATACATCCATATACTTACGCACATATACATTTACACACATATATATGTATACACATATACACATACACACACACACATATATGCATACATACATACATATACATACACACACATACATGCATATATATACGTAATATGCAGCATATCTACATACACACATATGCGTTAATTTGCACTTACACATATCTACACACGTACATGTCCCTATCCTCATGTCCACCCGTGCACCCACTTATGCCTGCGTTCGATGACTATCTCAGTATTTAATTACATTATCCATATCTTTACACATATAATATTACCGGCTCTTTCATATTTATGGCAAAACATATAAGTACCTATCTAATTGTACACCTCCACACTAAAAAAAAAACCCTGGTATGCTTCTTTTTCCATATAAAAACATATACATGTACATATCAACAGGTGTCTCAGTGTTCAAATACATTACCATAGTTGTATACATATAGTCATGTGTTAGCGTTCATGTGTGCATAGTAATATTTCTAAAAACAAACGGAATACAAAATATTCAAAATTGCTCTTCCTATATGATTATTTCTCAATGTATTTGCTTAGGCTTAGGTTGTTTTTGTGCCGGCATTTAAAGACTAGTTCATTGTGTCTATTTAGTAGTATGTCTGGATATTTATGTTTGATTATGAAGATTTTCTACCTTTAAGCATAAGTCGCATCTGTCTCTGAATTTTTTTTCATTTCTGGCTCTTGATATTATTTTCCACTTTATTTGTGGGGTTAGGCCACCCTCCAACAAATCCCAATAATGTTTTGATAGTGCCGTTTGGTTCTTTTTACACTTATTTTTGAAGGACTGGCGATGGTTGTACAATCGGTGTTTCCAATCTCCCGCCGATATTCCTATGTATATCCTTTTCTCTTCAACCTTTTCTTTGGGGAAAATTGTTGCTTCATGTATTTTGTTCTCTGCCATGCATATTCATTCAACTGGGCACTCTGATCCTGTCCTGCAATTGCATGTTGATTTTTCTATTCGGGTTGTATCCTGATTTTGTCTTAGATTATCATGAAGGTTTCTAAAAATTTTACTATTGTGTGAACTAATAATTCTTTCCATATTATCCATGCAAGAATAGCTAATCTTTAGATTCATCTTGTTGAATATTTTTTTTCAGAGATGCATTTTTGCTAAAGTGTTTTTCTATCAGTTTTATGAAGTATTTACCTATATTAATATTGGAGAGGTTACAAAACGGTGGGTTGAACCATATAATTTTCCTTTTCCTATTTTTGGGTTTAGTAGATTTTTTATTTACTGACTTATCTCATTAATTTAGTGTTTGTTTAAAATTACTTTTTAACAGGGCTTTATTGTATTCCGATTTATTCTGGTTAAAAATGGTTTTACTGGAGGAGAGTTTATTTATTCTTGCATTTACTGTATTTGGAATTTGTTTAATTATTGATTTCGGGTGATTGGAGTGGATATTTATATATATGGGGGATTGGTTTTCCTTTTGGAAGGGTTTATAAGTATTATTGTTCAGATTAAATGTAACGTCTAGGAAGTTTACTATTTTTAAGTTGGAAGAAATCTCGATTATAAACCCTAGAAATTTGAAGGCCCTAATTATTTTCTTTTGTAGTTGGGATGTTAACGGACCATTAGTATTAGGTACAGCAACTAACCCGTCATCTCTGTTTAGTCCTATATTTTGAGGGTCAAGGAATCTATATATATATATATATATATATATATATATATATATATATATATATAATAGATGCAATTATTTTGATGGTATCTTGAAATTAAATTGTGATTGTTGGTGGTTTGTCTATTTTATCCGTTTGGTATGAATTCGGATAATAGGTACTTGTTCTCATGCCTACATTTGGAGATTATCTCTGATTTTTTGTTTAGTAAGTTCTTTTGCGGTTTGTGTGATATTATTGCTACTTTTTCGTGTAGGCAAAGTAGGCATTTTTTTGTCATGTTGTTGTAGGCAGGGGCTTTTTTCAATATTTCCCAACTTATTGTTGGTGTGATATTTTTGTCTTTTTGCTGCCATATGTATGTAGAAAGTGTTGTGCTGTTCGAATATTTCCTGTTGTTGAATGAAAGGTTGTGATTGTTAATCCTCATCTTGAATGGACCTTCGGTGGCACCGATGGAGTGAATAGTGTTGTTGTTTGTACTTACCTTGGCCTTGTATATTGTGTTCGTAAGTTGGCAATTTCCCTGGAGTGGACATGTTGTTCTGTTTCTGCAGTTCCATATTGGATCCTTGGTTTCATTTTTGTAGGTTGTCATTTTTTTGTTGTGGCTTTTGATTATTTCTGTTGTTTTTTGTACAGCTGTAACTGATCGTTACATTATTTTTTAAAAATATTTTTGATAATTTTTTTGCTTCAATGAAGTATTTTTCTATTAAGTTTAGGAAAATCTTGCCTATGTTCGTTTTAACGGTTTTGTTATATGGTGGATTAAACCAGATAATGTGTCTCTTTCTCTTTCTGCGTTTTGGCTGTGGAGGTATATATTGTACTTGTTGTGTAACCACTTGCTTTTAGTGCTTCGTTGTATGGTGCTTTTTTGCTATTGAAAATGTGTATGTTAGATGAGTTCTCAGATAGTCTGCGGCTGATTGATTTTGGTATTTGTTTGATGATAGAAGGTGGATGGTTGGAGGATGTGTGTACGTAAGTTTGGGTGTCATTTTTATTTTTTGTATGGTTCATATGTGTTGTTGATCAGGTTAAGAGTGACATCAAAGAAGTTTACTATTGTTGTGCCTGTATTTATCTCTATTTTGAATCCAATATTTTTTAGGGCGTTCACTATTTTCTTCCTGAATTTGTCTACTTTGGGGCCATTGGATTCCCTTATTAAGATAAGACCGTCATCTCTGTATAATTCTGTTTTACCATGAGAATAAACACCTATTACCAGGATTCATAATAAATAAAAATAAACAAATATATATAGAAAATAAAATAAAATAAAACACCAACAACCACTCTTCAAGCTAGCACCACAATAATTAGATTTATAGGGTTTTATTATTCTCCCACCAACATTACTAATCACTACTATCAATTTACAATAAATATTAACCACTTATATTATTATTGCCATCAACCCCCTTACATATTACTATCACACCATATCTACCATTACCATAAAATCCTGACATAATAATTATTAACGTAAACTACCCCATCTCCCAGCATATTTAATATTTAATACCATCATAAAAATAACCAATAAGGATTACAAATGAAATTTCTACCAGTCACATATACACAGTCACAAAAAAAAAAAAAAACAAGGAAATAACCAGCTTTAATATAATAACAATAATAATTTTGTAAATTAAAAATTATAGCAATCTTCAACTACCATAATTTTACACAGAAAACCTATTATCAGGATTTATACCAAAATAAATTAATACATATAACAAAATGAAATAAAACACCAACAACCACGTTTTAGTTCAAGCTACCACCACTAGTTACCACCACTATAACTACATTCATGGTTTTATCATTCTCCCACCACCGTTACTAATCATTTCTATCAATTTACAATTTCTACCAATTTACAATAACTATTAGCTAATTATATTATCCTTATCTCCAACCACTTGCAACATTACTATCACATCATATCATATAGACCCGTTATTAAATTAAACTACCCTCTCACCCAGCACATTAAATATTAAACATCACCATATAAATTAACCAATAAGGATTACAAATTTCTACCTGTTACATATACACAGTCACCAAAAACAAACAAATAACCAGCTTAAAATATAACAAATAAACACCCATTTTTTTTCAAAAATTTAAAAATAAATATAAATAATAATAATTTTTACCTATCATAATTTTACACAAACCCCACCACACGTATATACATACATGCGAGGAAATATTATTCGGCGGAAAAATAAATAATATGACATGTATACATTTACGAGACATTCACGAGACATTTCCGCCACACTTCCAATCTTTAAATTTCAACATACAAATGCGTATGTATAGACACAACACCACCCGTATACATACATATGTCATATCCGAAACTGCCCACATATATTTATATATGTATGAGTCCCGACGCACGACCAAGTGTGTATATGTGTCTGCATACGTCGATGTTTGCGTTAGTACGATGACATATGCCACGAAGTTTCCCCCACCACTTCGACAATAACACCAACACACACACACACACACACACACACACACACACACACACACAACCTGGGTTTTATAATAGGTTTATAATAAGTATAACTCGATATGAGTTTTCCCCCTATCACTCTCGCGATGCCTCTTAATCGTGTTTTCAAATTGATTTCGTGCAAAAACAATTGTCTTTTTCTAATTTTTGGCGCTGTCAGAACCACCTAATTTTACGTAGTCCTGTGAAGTTTTGTTCAAATGGGTTGAAAAATGTAGGAAATCCGATCCAATATATAAACGTACAGACACACACACACACACACACACACACACAACCTGGGTTTTATAATAAGTATGATTAAATAAATTTGATTAAAACTATTAAATAAATAATGTATAATGTCAAATGGGTGAATTAACGATGTTTAAAAAGAAATAAAAAATAAGAAATAGATTTTGAAAATTAAACAAACTAGCGAACTTTGTGGGAAGTTCGAGAATTGAGTAAAAACATGCAAAACCATTTTCTTTTCTTTCTTTTTTTACACAAGTAAAATAAATTTACATCATACTGAATTTAGGTTTTATTACGATCTATTGATTTTAGTTTTATTGATTTATATTTTAGCATCACGCCACCACTTTTTTTGTACAAAAAGTGGATCACAGATCTTATTCAGCTTAGTAAATATTTTCAGAAAATCTCTACTTCTAATTGGTCAATTAATATTTAATAACATCGACCTAGTTCGTGACCTGTCCAAAAAGATAATTTCGCCAAAATCTATCAAGCTTCTGTGAGCCTATCACGTGACCAAAGTTAGCAATAAAATATGAAACGTCTTTCATCTTCGACAGTGCGCCGATCGGAATCCATTGAACTCGTCCCACAGTTCCAGGCTTTACGTTAAAGTTCCTTAACATGATTCCAGCCTGAGAGAACACTCATTCACACAGCAATATTTTATGACGAACAATCTACTCAAGTTTTCCACATTCAACTTAATACACGGATCTTTTTCATACGCTTTCAAGATCAACGTTAATTATTGCAATTAACATAAACACAGCTTGTTAAGAACCACTTATTTCAACTACAGAAAATTTTCTTCGAACCAGTGAAAACAAATCAAAGAGCGACAATTCCGTAAACCTTAAAGTAAGACGTAAACAATATTTCTCTATTTCAAATACAAACTTGAACTGTTTATTTTTTTTTTTATCTTAAATTACTATAATACCAAAATACACTTTCTCATTATTGTACAGACCATTCAACAAATTATAACCTATCAAACCAGAAATTTGAAAAAGACGTTTGAAGTTTTAAAAACTAACTTTTTACTCCAGTTGTTTGTACTTTTTTGTTATATAAATTTTTTATTCATTGTTGTGCAAAAACTGTTGTTTATCATGTTGTTCTTATTCTATGTTTGTTGAATACTAAAATTTAATGTGAGGAAATTGTGAATTTCATCACGCAGCCTAATTTACTCAACAATTTTTGATCAATATAATTTAATTAATTAACACAACCTCCACAATATCTTATTATTAGTAGTACCAAGCATGGAAATTTGACTTTTTTTTAAAAAACATCCAACTAAAAAAACGTTTATGGAATCGGAAATTAGGTTAAAAATTCTCCGATCCCGATGTCGAATTCGATATCCCCAAAAGTACCAATATTTCCGATTCTCGATTCTGATTAATCAATCCCTCAATAGAAAGGGAGGTAACTTATGTGATTTTTTGTAATATATTTTTCTGCATGACCACTGTAAGATTCAAAATATTTAACAGTTATGAAAGGGAGGTAATTGTCATGTGATTTTTTTTATTATATTTTTATGTGTTTAAAAAAAATATATATATATATATATATATATATATATGATAAAAAATATAGTCCCAACATGTGCGATATTCATGGAAGAAAGTGCTCAATATCACAGATAGAGCGTGTGTAAATATAAAATTGAACATAGAAGTCAACACTTAGAGGCGACAGTCTGTTTCATGCTAGATGCAATCATCAGGCCAGCTAAGGATTGCATCTAGCATGAAACAGACTGTCGCCTCTAAGTGTTGACTTCTATGTTCACTTTTATATATATATATATATATATATATATATATATATGCGTATTAACTGCTTGTTGCAAGAACACAGTGAACCTAATGGAGTTTCTGAAATACAGACGCATTCATAATTCAAATTTTCCTCTATTTTCCTTACAAAAGTTCAAACCGTATCTACAGGAGGCCATTGAATTTTAAGTATTCACAGTGACTAAAATATATTTTAAATTGATGCAGTACTAACAGCACTTATACAAATGCACATTGCCATAGAAATTAACGGCACAAGAACATAATTATTTTGAATCTGTGTGATTTCAAGTTAATGTCAATTGAAAAAGTATGAATATATTTATATTAAGATGTGTATGAATGTCATATACAAATGTGTAATCAAAATCTCACCTCTTCGCTTATTAATATTGACATATATAACCATTTTGCATTATCAAAATTATAAATTGTGGTTTTTTAACAATTCTAATTTAGAAATTTTATCAACAGCCACTCATTCTCTGAAGATGATCTCAGAAAAGATTGAAAGTACTTGAGAATATATATATATACATATATAGGGGAAATTTTATGCCAAAGTTACTTGAGAAACGTTTTGTCCATCAAAACTTCCTCAGACTAAATGTGTTATGTTGATACGACTACATATGCACACGAACGTGGTGTGCTGTGGTTATTAGCCGATTTCATCCTCGTCATACAATTTTCCCAACATTGTTCTTGATATACGAAAATATATATCAGTATCTCATATAGTATATATATATATATATATATATATATATATATATATATATATATATATACATATATATATATATATAGTGATAATAATGATGTGCTCAATCTGTAATTGGTCTAGACGGCGAAATAGAAATCGCCGTCGAATTCAAATTTCCGCCGACTTAGTTTGGTTCGTTATGATAGCAAATATTCATCTTCCTCCTACAGCTCTGTTTTAACGACCATGATAGACTGGACTATCATGCCTTGGTTGCCAGCCTGTTTAGGAGAAAATAACCTGAGAAAATATATTTGGTGATGTTGTGGCATACAGGGCACACTTTCTATTATGTGGTCTTCCGTATAACTTTATTGGTTCTAAACATGGGCACTTTATTGACTCTAAACATAGGCACAATAAGTTAGAACGTTTGCATTCTGACCATGCGACCCGGGTTCGAATCTCACCATGGTCGATTAGTCATGATGTTATTACCATGGAGGTTTCGTTCCCAGAGTGCGGTAAGTATCTTGACCCAAGCCTTGTGAGTGAAATTGGGTATACGGAAATCCTGGTGGCCGTCGATAGCTGTGCGTAAGCGTGTTTGCCTTGTTCAAGTTGTTGATCACGCTAGATAACATACTTTCCCAGAAACTGCCTGCTAAAGTGGGCTCTATGGCTGCTGAATAAACACAAATGTGCCTAAGCAAGCAGGGTATTCTCGGATACGAATGGCCAGCTATACTGGTTCTAATCCAGCCTTCAACATTATAATCAATTCATCTGTATTCTTAACTGAAATGCTAAATATAGAGCCAAGAAATGAGCTCAATAAATCACCTTATTCTTACAACGTAAAACAATGTCTTATTATCTGATCCTACTCTAAGATCGAACGGTTCTGACTCATGTGATTTGGATCCACTCTGCCAGATATATAAAGTTATCGAATACTGAATAGAGTCACGGGCAGCTATATGAGTCTTGTTAAAATGAAAACAGCTGGACTTGTCGCAAAAATGGATAAAGAACATTTTCCTTTCGACCAATGTTTGTCCGTAAGTGAATTCAACAGGATAAGACAGAAAGAAAGTCACGAAAGTAAGATAAATTACTTTTTTTGAACGATGATGACAAAACAAAGAAATGTGTCATCTCTAAAAACTAACCATCCCTCGAAAAAGTTACAGAGAGTAACGAAGTAGTCTTCTGAGAACGGACAGGGAAAACAGCCTCTAGGCTGTGCCCACTCCCTAGCCAACGCCTCATCTGGAAGAAACTACGCCATGTCAACGGAACTGGTCTGAGCTGAAACTCAATGCAGACATAATGTTCGGTGACTCTTTAGCTACATGGTAAGCATTAATCTTTTTCGATTTAGTCATCAAACAGTAACCATGAAACTACTTGGTCAACTGACGATACTAACCATGAGACTACTTCGATACTGACAGTACAAACTAGATGTATGCTGCATTTTTTCGTTGTCAAAATTCCTGGTCTTTCAAGTAGAAATTGATCGTCTATAATCTTCCTATAACTATATTACTATTATTGGTATGTTTACTTGTCCCGAAGCATATATAGTTATCCGATCTTGTATAGAAAAACAGGCGTGTATACGACCTTAGTAAGGAAAGAAAAAAAACCTTCAGACACGACAAGCTGATTCTTTCTTTAAGCAACAGAATAAAATAAAAAAAAGATCTCTAGAGTTATTGCTAGTGTCTATTTGTGTAAGTCTATCTGTACAAGGATATTGCCACATTTTCATGTGTGAACTGACTTGATTGTATGCTTGATTCAATTGTGTGGACAAAAATACAGCGCTCAGAACACTGGCGTATTGTCACGGGGCTTCCGCTGTTCAGAAATCGAAATTAGATTAAAACTTCTTTTTTTAAAAAATGAAATTTAGCCCGAAAACTAATTAAAGATATAATCGCCTTCAAATTCTCCCCTCTAGGGAGAAGAGCTTTGAGGTGCCAGCGGGTGATTTCACAAAATCTAATGAAGATTCTGGAATTGTCGATAAATAGACGATCTCAGTAAGCAGGCAGACCGTGTGAAAAGATCGAAGATTATCTTGCGCCTGTATTTATATATGTGAACGAGTTTTGAGAACATATACGTACAGATGTCTACACAAGCTTCTATTATTGCAAATACGCTTATGGATGCGGATGTAAATATATATGTACGATTTGTATGGTCATATGCATAGATAACTATGCAAAATATATATATATATATATATATATATATATATATATATATATATATATATATATATGGGTATGTTTACTTAGAGGAAATGCATGCAGATGTTTAAATGTGTAACACTTATATACACACAGATATACTAATATATGCGGGCGGGTAAGAATGCGTGGACGGCTTAATCAATCAAGCTATCTTTTAATGCCTATCTTTCTTTCACTGTTTCTCTCTCTACATTGTCTCTCTTTCTAACATGCTCGCTATTGTCCTCCCAATCTCTATATGAACATGATCGTGTTTACGTACATTGACAGTGGGTTTGTGCAGCCATAAGCACACATGAATGCATACGTCACAGGTTCCGCGTCTGTCTGTATGTGCGCGTTTTTGAGCAAAATACAAATTAAAACTATACGCGGTGTCTATTTGCGACTTGGTAATATTTTTACGCGTAAATCCGAGCTACATATTAAAACGGTATATATATATATATATATATATATATATATATATATATATATATATATAGTGTAACCCAGATATAAGAGACACGGATATAAGAGAAACCCGGATATAAGAGAGATTTTCTCTGGTCCCAAATTAGAACCTGTGTTAATGTAAACAAAATAGACCAAACCCGGATATAAGAGAAACCCGGATATAAGAGACTTATTCTCCGGTCCCGACAACTCTCTTATATCCGGGTTACACTGTATATAAAACATATTCATATATATACATAGATATATGTGCCCATATGCGTATTTGCGAGTCTACATGCACCTGTATGTGCACGTTAGTTTAAGAGAGCTTAAATAATCACAGTTCTGGCGGTTGGACGTCTGGACATAGTTGAAATGGGTTGTGCCGAGTTATTTTCAGCACCTCCTTCTATGTGTGTTCGTATGTCGGGGAGTAGAAATACACACACATATTTATATAAGTTTGTAAGTAAATAATCATATAAGTTTATATGTAAATAAAATAATCATATAAGTTTATATGTAAATAAAACAGAAATTATGCTTCAAAATGTACGTGCGTGTATATAAGTATGTTGTTCTCGATGTTACTGAGAGGTATAGAGGAAATGACAACGGATTTGGAACAAATTGGATTACTCTGGAGAAAATTATGTTAAGACTTCGGAAATAACGCATATAATAAAAGAACCCATGCCTTTGTGAAATAATAATTTTATTAATAGCACAGTGGCGGCGAAAACATAATTTCAAACTAAGAAACCAAAAATGGCAAGTAAATATGTATGGATAACTCACGAAGTAGATTGAATGGATTGCATATTAAACAATGTTTCTGTGGTTGCGAAGAGGGCCCCTGAAAAAAGAAACGAATGAGACAAGCACTGTATGAACGGATAATTTTATGGTCAAAAATAGGTAACATTTTTAGGAAAAATAAGCTATTTTATTGTAGATATGTTCCTTGTTATGCAATATATCCCCTAGATCGCATCACTAAATTATGTGCTCTTTACAAATATTTTTAAAATTCAATCTGAATAGACGATAGACACCTATAGACGATAACGGGTGTGTCCCAATTCCTATAAATACAGTAGTGAATACTGTATGTGGTCTACCGTTGAAGATTCCTGCCAACATGTCTTCAGATTGGGCAGGCAGCTCTTAGGCAGCTGTCGAACTCTGTGCCTAGATAAACCCGACACAGTGTATGCGGGGTCTACGGGAAATATTTATCCGAGTCTACGGGCTCGGTTTTGCCCCTCACAAAAATTGGCCTCGTGCCGCATTCTGCCTCGTAACGAGGCTGGGTTGAAGATCCACTGTGGTATTTACTACTTCTACGCGCCGCTGGCGAATCTTATATGCGTTGTCCTTGTCCTAAGTATTATGGCTCATTACCAACCTTCATTTGATTATTCTATTCAGTAAACTTTCCTAGGTTACAACACAATCTCTCCAAGGTTTCATTATCAACCTTATCATTGAAATGTTCCACATAACTTTTGTAATCTTCCAGGGAATTAACTTTTCAGTAAGAGTTTGCAAATCACCAGAATATGTTGAAATCGTAAGATATCTTAATATTATATATATATATATATATATATATATATATATATATATATATATATATATGAAACGCATAAGATCTTGTACATATTGATGAATGTACAGATGATTACAAAACAAGAGTAAAAAGACCAGAACAAGAGATTATATCTAACACAAGAATGAAGTAATAATCGAACTGTCGGTCTGTAACTTTTAAACAGCAATGTTTCCTAGGAGAAAAACCGGCAATAGATTAATCAACTGGCCAATGAAGGCGAATGAATTTATCAACGTTTGTTTAACACATTAATGAATTACTTTTTTCGAAGAGAATTGGCAACGAAATATTGTCTTCTGCTTCCGCATTTGCTGCGTCTTTATCGATTACCTCGCATGAACTAAGAGTGATTTGCCAAAAAGAGAAAAGAAATAGTACTCTTATCAGATATTACATTCAGCACATACATGTATATTCTTACATATGCAAAGACACACACACAAGCACATACAGACACGCACAACATATATCTATATATGAACATCAAGTCGGAGTAGCAGTCTCCATGACGAATGTTCTATTGGACAAAAGCCTTTCCTAACTTATTCACCGACGTTTGTGCCTTTTCTAATGTCTACCATGTCTTAAAACCAAATCCTTTTATCCCATCATTCCATTCTTGTTTATATATCTACAACGATTATAATCAACCAAACCTCACTCAACAAAAATTTACAATAGATTATTTTTCTTTTGAGATTTCCTCTTTTTTTTTCGACGTATAGCAAACATTATATTTCGGAAATTAAAAAAAAAATATCAATACCATTATACCATATATATATATATATATATATATATATATATATATATATATATATATATATATATATATATATATATATATATAGTATGGTATAGTAAATAGTATTCCTGTAACACCGGACAGTTACAATCAATGTAAATATAAAATTAAGGGCCAATAAAGGAAAAACTATAGTTACCATAAAACAGGTAACTCGAGGTAAGAAAAATATGCATATAAATTAAATTTAAACGCTTGCCATTCTTCAATCTTCAGAGATTGAGGAATTAAAATGAGGCAGACAAATATTAAAATGGACAAGTTCACGTAAAACAAAAGACGGACATATGGCGGATTAGTTGGTACCGAACAAACATTTACAATGGCTGTTATAATAATAATAATAATAAAGTACGAGATAAACGCATCAAAAACCGCCATATTATTCACATTGCCACGCCATATGACACAAATATAGCAAACAAATTGATTGAAAATGTTACAGCCTACTCAGATTTGATAGTTGAAAGGGCAAGATTCGTTGAAATTCAAGAAGGGAACGTCAATGAGATTTTAGTAGTGATTGGCGCATTCGGATGAATCTCTTAAAACTGTGTAAATTCCTTGGATAGCTGGGGATACCATACCAAATTGAAGACATCCAAAGAGTGTCTCTTTTGAACATTGCACATAGGGAAAGTGTTGTGCACCTATGATCCTTCTTATGATTTGACATATAACTTCATACACATGGTGCATTACACAGCTTAAACTATAATAATAATAATAATAATAATAATAATAATAATAATAATAATTAGACGAAGAGGAAGCATAAGAATAACAACAATAGCAGCAGCAAAGACGACAATTGGTTGATTTGTATAAAACAAAAATATTTTCTAATGCATATATTAGTGCCATCAAATAAAAAATATACGTGTTAACGAATAGGACAAGTAAAGATAAGCGGGTTTAATTTGAAATTTAAAAATTGTGGTCACTTGTAACGACTGCTGCAATGGAGCCCTGTTTACGATAAAGTGGTGAAAACAAGAACATTAATAAAAATCCTGAGAAACTATGTTTAAGGAGAAGTTTCATCGTGATTAACTGTTCCGAAGAGTATTTCAATGAACGTAAAGTATAAACATTGTACGTATTAAATATGGCTTAACATCGTAAATCGAACAAACAGAATGCATTGTCTTGATTTAGGCCTCGAGTAAGATATCCCTTTAGTTACTATATTCAACAGAAAGGAAATTATTATTATTATTATTAATAATAATAATAATAATAATAGATAGAACCTGTAACAATTTTATGGGATTTTACAATACACACAGACGGAATAAACAAAGCTAATCGCATTGACATCAAGATTACAGACCACAACGACAAAATGTGACTCCTTATTGACATGGCGGAATTTGGCACATCAGGACATTAACAATTCCAGTTGTAGTTGCAGCCCTAGGATTGATTGGAAAATATTCCAATGGACTCATTGAAGAAATACCTGGTATCCCATGCCTTAAAGAAATACAAAAGAATTGTACGCACAAGTACAGCCCACACCTTACGAAGGGATTTATCTATGTAAAATATTTGCGCTTTTTTAAATTTCAAAACTGCTCAGTGGAAAATTTCATGGCGTCATTTCTGATATTAGGTATCTGGTCGGGACTAAGAAAGAAATATGTATACATCAGAAACCAAAAGGAAAATATAATAATAATAATAATAATAATAATAATAATACACACAGACAGAACAATCAATCTCCGGACACCGTGATTAAACACCAAAGAACAAAATGTGCTTTCTTATTGACATGGCAGTCCCTGGTGAATATAATGCATGTTTGAAGATCTTCAAAACACTATAAAAAATGGCCTTGAAATGGAAATCTCAAAAATGTGATACTCGAAAACATTAATATTTCCAGTTATAGTTAGAGATCTCGGATTGATTAGTAAAGTGTCCAATTGACTTATTGAAGATATTCCTAGTTATGAATATCACCAATAAGTCAATTGGACCCTTGTCCATGCATTAAAGAAACCCAAAAATTTTTCTCGTACGTACAACTCATACATTATGAAGAGATTTATCCATATAAAATGTGTGTGATCCTAAGATTTTTTTTGTGTTTTTTACAAAAGCTGATAATTGGAAAATGTCATGAAGCCATTTCTGACCTTATGCCTCTGGTTGGGTCCCGAAATGAAATGCGCTTACAATAGAAATCAAAGGTAATAATAATAATAATAATAATAATAATAATAATAATAATAATCTTTGCCAAAGATGACAATGATTTGAAGGATCTCCTGAATACATTAAAATATTTCAGTGCTGACATAGGTATGGATTTTGGGTTAGGTAAATGTGCAAACGTAACATTCAAGATAGGGAGGATTATTGAAACACGCTCAATAGATCTAGATTTTGTCACAAAGATGAAAGAACTAGAACAAGAAGAAGCCTATAGGTACTTAAGAATTAGCGAAGATGGAATATAGCATATCCAAATGAAGGAGAAAGTAACAAAAATACTACTACAGACATGTGCATCTGGTACAGAATACTGGGCTGAATTCCAAAAACAGAATATCAGTGATAAACACATTGCCTTTACATGTGGAGCAATACAGTTTCAAAATCCTTAACGGGACCATAAATGACATAAGGCGAATGGTTCCAAAAACATGAAAGCCTCTCACTTGCCATCGCATGCATCATCTCAAGGCTGATGTTGATGGTCTGTATATATCCCGATCCGAAGGAGACAGAGGATTAGTTCAACTAGCACAATGGTACCTGGAAACGAAAGCAGACTGGGTGATGATCTGTGTCAAAGAGCTTGATTGAAGTAAGAAACTGTATTCCGTGATAAATGAAGCCAACAAGTTCAAAATTGAACTTCAAGTGGGTAGAAAAATGCAAGTGAAATAACATAAAACTAAGGCAGCGGCAAAAAAGTAAAAGAAAATGCAATGAACCTTAGACAGAAATGATGGCAAGATAAACCTCTTCGTGGCCAATATTTTGCCCGTACCAAACAAGCTGATGTAGTAAAAACACATACCTATCAGTGATTATCTAGTGCAGGGTTAAATACTGAAACGGACAGTATTTACATTAGTCGGACTATTGTCCTCATCTTTGTCGCCATATTTGTCACAACGTTTCGGCCGTTGTACGCTCCGGCCTTCTTCAGGTGGTTGGAATTTCGAACTGAACTCTTTATTTCGATCGCTGGGGTAGACTGTTCTAATTCCACGTGCCATGTTTGATGGATGTTCAGTTCGAAATTCCAACCACCTGAAGAAGGCCGGAGCGTACAACGGCCGAAACGTTGTGACAAATATGGCGACAAAGATGAGGACAATAGTCCGACTAATGTAAATACTGTACATAATACCTCATCTCAGAAATATAGACAAACAACTGAAACGGACGGTTTTATTTTTGCTACATGGGACTAATGCTTGCTAACTAGAAATTACCAAACACACATACTGAAAAACTGTGTTGCTCAAAATGCAGATTACATGATAAATATCCAGAAACAATTGACCATCTTTTGTCAGGTTAAACGATATTGGAACCCACATAATATGAAAAAGTGTGCCAATATCTGCATTGTAAAATCTGCAAATTTTACGGAAAGGAAACTGCATGTAATTGGTATGAACACCACACAGACTTGCTTACATGCATAGGACCTATAACAATTATGGAAATTTACAATACACACAGAGATAACAATCAAAGCTAATCGCCCAAACATCGCGACCAGAGACCACAAAGATAATATACGCCTTCTTATTGACATGGTAGTTCCATCAGATTCTAATGTATATTTGATGATCTTCAAAAAACAAGAACGATGAAATGGAAATCTCACATACGTGGCACATCAGGACATCAACAATTCCAGTAGTAATAGGCGCCATTGGATTGATTAGAAAATGCTAGAATAGACTCATTGAAGTGATTCCTGGTAGTCCATGCCTTAAAGAAATACAAACAATTGTACTCACTAGTACAGTTCACACCTTACGAAGGGCTTTATCTATGTATAATATGTCATATCAGTTTTGTTTTCTTTAAAGATGCTTAGCCGAAAATGTCATGATGCCATTTCTGATCTTAGGTCTCTGGTTGGGACCCGAAAAGCCCTTAATATGCACCATAAATCAAAGAAAATAATAATAATAATAATAATAATAATAATAATAATCATAATAATAATGCGCGTTTGATAAATAACATTATTATAGAATCGATTACCGCCTGTGTTGAATTTGTAGCCTAGGTTGTATTTTAAGAAAATGATTGGCATCAAATTTGCATATCAGGCGCCATGTATTTGAATGAAAATTGCATGTCATATAGCGCCAAATATGTTAATTACAAAATGGTCGTCGGTGAAATTTCCGAAGAACATTTTGCATTAGTATGCCATTGAGAAATAGGAAAGTGAAAATTCTATTTTCTTTTACATGAGCTCGAACACCAACAGCAGCACCAGTCGTGGAAGGTTACATTCAGTAAATATGCCTCGAGATATTTCTTAAGACCCTAGGGTTTGGTACACATGTATTAAAGTAGAACAACTGTGAGTGTGATGTTTGTGTATGGATGCAGAAGGCATCCATACACAAATTTTGACTAAAATGGTGTCATGATATATTAAGAGCGTCTAATGATCGCATTACAACCCGGTGATGGAAATAGAATTTTGTTTGTTGGCTTCTCACGAACGAGTACGCAACCTCGGTGTGTTCATAAGAAGCACCGAAGAGATATCAAAAGTGTCCCTCATGGGGAAGTTGAACGAAAGCCTTTTTTTCCTTTAACACACTCTATTCTCATATGTACTTAAATTTTGCTGAGTTGACATTTTGTAATTCAATCAATATCCCTCTCATTCTCTCTTATTCTCTCTCTCTCTCTCTCTCTCTCTATATATATATATATATATATATGTGTATGTATGTATGTATGTATATACCTCCACGAAAACAGTGAAAATTCATCATATTGTGATGAAAACGTGCTCTAAACGCAATGAAAACATAGTTTTATCGTCAAAATCGTTATATTATTAGGAGAAAGGTTGAAAATATTTTTTGATTATTTCATTAAGCATTTTACTCCTGTTTAAAACATTCGAAATTTTGATTAAAAATGTTTTTATTGCGTCAGCATTTGTACCTAACTTTGAGCATGTTTAATTTTTGCCTTCTTTTTTGTCGTGACAGACACATTAATTTGGAATTTCTTGCAAAAATTAAATTGTCGGATTTAATGAAATCGTTAAGAATTATTCAGAAGTGAATGAAATTTTTTGTAATTTTTTTTTATTAGAAACTCTGGCAAAAATATATCGTTTTTACATGTGTTTCATCTCCTTACTTAATTTTATGAAAACTTCCAAATTCAAAGTAATTTCAGTGAATATATTAGTTAAAAGCAGAATGTTTTGAAGAATTTAAATCACCGAATTTCTTTTTGCAAAACCTGCCCCGGTCTTACCGAAAATCTGTTCCGAAATGGAAAAATAGTAAACGTGATAAAACGAAGAACTTATTTAATTAAAGAAGCTTTTAATTGCTTTTATGAATAATATATATTAAAGACAATATTTTGTAAAGAAAAAAAAGTTTTCGACAACAAATAAATTTTTACAAGATTTGTCTTCATATTTTTACAATTTTAAATTGAATAATTTACAAAGTTCTTAAATCTTTTAAAGTTCATTTTCAATGTGGTAAATCTTAGGAAATATTGTTATTAATTAACATTATATTTACAAATCTTATATTTTAAAGTTTATTACAATCTGACGACACTGAATATTTTTAAAAGAATTTCGATTTGTTTTTTATATGTGTGATTACGTGTAGAATTTTTGAAATATGCATATACAAACTGACAAATATAACATTCAAAGGTCACGTGTATTTTAAAAATGTTCTGCCTTCATCGCCTGTTCCACCATACTTAAATATACGGGGTCTTTATTACCTGACGTGTTAATCAAATAAATCAATTAACAAGTCATGGTAATCAAGACCTCGTAGTTAAGAAATGTTCCTATACAACATTTTATGGTCTAAGTAATATTAGTTTCAAATCAGATTAATTTAACATTAAATTTTCTAATTTTCTTAAAATAACGTTTCAGAAATATATATTTTATTTTTTCAAGATTTTTAAAACCTTGAATTAACTTTTCTTTACAAATGTGCCAAAAATGGCAGTATTGATCGATGTTAATGAAATAAAATCGATTACGATCAATATAATTCATGCTTGAAATATACCACAGGGTATTTTCTGGGAATAGTAAAATCGTAATCCTTCAGCTTTCTATTAAAAATAAAATGAAAGCTTCAATAAAGGTTTTTCATTTTTAAATTTCATTTAAAACCTTACGTATTCCCAATTAGTGGAGTTACCTGTATAGATATTATGTTTAGTATCCCATTTTTACATTTAACACCAAGCAAGACGATAAAGTTACAAACACATTAGGGGTTACTGAGAATGAAGGAAGGAAAGAAAATGTCACTCACTGAGGAAAAATACACATAAAAAGAACATGTTTCAAAGAGACAGAATATGACGATTGACATAGTATTTAAATGTTTGAAGATTAAAATTGTCAAAAAAGCAAGATTGATGGTAGTTACGTAGACAAGTAGTGCAAAAAAAGAAACTATTAGAATAGAAATTACGGTTATGTTTATCAATTTCAACAAATTCTGACCTACTGCCATTCTAGTACTAAGCTTAAACTTAATGCAGTCGGGGTACAAAAGCGTACGTAAGTGAAGCCTAAATGTCAGGTCAGGAACGCTATCATTGTAGAGTCTTGTTTGGAATCAGCAAATCAGAAGTGGCAATTCTATTCAATGCGCAGACGAATGATTTCTCTTTAAGTTATACTTTCCTTCCGTTTTGTTAGTATATTAGTATGTCATTGATATACTAATGTCTATAGTGGTCCAGGGAGTTTCAGAAAGATCAAGTTTTATTCCCTCTCCCCTCAAACATTTCTGATTATTTTATAACGAGAACACAGCCAAAGCATAATTAGGCTTTTTTATAGACGAAATGGAACCGAAATTGGAATTTATCTTTTTTCCCTTAGTATGTTTGTTGTGCGGGTTTCATATTAGTAGCTAAGGTCATTTAACGATTTACGATAGTCAGGCACCGTATTTGATAATATGACAAAAAGATATGATATTGGATTTAAAAATTAATCAGAAAATACACGTTGTGTTTGGCATTTAAAAAAAGCAAAGCAACAAATAAAATGACTAGAAAATTAAATTTTCTTTCGTTATCGTGACAATAACATCCGTGAAAATTTTAAAACATACATATATGTTTAAAAGGAATTAAAATATAAATAGTACCTTAAGGAGACATTTTGAAATAGTTAAAGGAACACAATTATGAATCCATAACTGTCATTTTCCCAATGCCGTAAAGTTGCCTCTCTGTGAATTTTCTATAAATTATTTCATAATAATTGCCCGGATGAACTCTTTACTATGGAACCTAGGCTGTATGACTTTAAGCGCAAGTAATAGATTGGCAGCAAGATCTCAACAATTTACAGTTGAGCTAGCTAGCTGTAGGCGTAAGATCTCAACAATTTACAGTTGAGTTAGCTAGAGGCGTAAGGTCTCAACAATTTTACAGTTGAGCTAGCTAGCTGTAGGCGTAAGGTCTCAACAATTTACAGTTGAGCTTAGGCGTAAAGATCTCAACAATTTACAGTTGAAGCTAGCTAGTTTAGGCGTAAGATATTAACAATTTACAGTTGAGCCAGCTAGCTGTAGGCGTAAGGTCTCAACAATTTACAGTTGAGCTAGCTAGCGTAAGGTTGAGCTAGCTAGCTGTAGGCGTAGATCTCAACAATTTACAGTTGAGCTAGCTAGCTTAGGCGTAAGATCGTAAGATCTCAACAATTTACAGTTGAGCTAGATCTAGCTGTAGGCGTAAGATCTCAACAATTTACAGTTGAGCTAGCTAGCTGTAGGCGTAAGATCTCAACAATTTAGAGTTGAGCTAGCTATCTGTAGGCGTAAAATCTCAACAATTTACAGATGAGGCTAAGCAATTTGCTGGCTAGCTGTAGGCGTAAGATCTCAACAATTTACAGTTGAGCTAGCTAGCTGTAGGCGTAAGATCTCAACAATTTACAGTTGAGCTAGCTAGCTGAGGCGTAGATCTCAACAATTGAAGTTGAGCTAGCTAGCTGAGGGAAATAGGCGTTAAGCCAGCTGTAAGTGGCTATCGGCGTAAATCTCAACAATTGAGAGTTGAGCTAGCTAGCTGTAGGCGTAAGGTCTCAACAATTTACAGTTGAGCTAGCTAGCTGTAGGCGTAAGGTCTCAACAATTTACAGTTGAGCTAGCTAGCTGTAGGCGTAAGATCTCAACAATTTACAGTTGAGCTAGCTGAGCTGCTGAAGGCGTAAGATCTCAATTTACAGTTGAGCTAGCTAGCTGTGAGCGTAATCACAATTTGAGAGTTAGGCGTAAGCTAGCTGTTGGCTAGCTGTAAAATCTCAACAATTTACAGTTGCGCTAGCTGAAGGCATAAGATCTCAACAATTTACTGTAGGCTGTAGGCGTAAGGTCTCAACAATTTTACAGTTGAGCTAGCTAGCTGTAGGCGTAAGATCTCAACAATTTACAGTTGAGCTATCGGCTAAGAGCTAGCTGCTAGCTAGCTGTAGGCGTAAGATCTCAACAATTTACAGTTGAGCTAGCTGGCTGTGTAAGCGTAAGATCTCTCAACAATTTGAGAGTTGAGCTAGCTAGCTGTTGGCGTAAAATCTCAACAATTTACAGTTGAGCTAGCTAGCTGTGGGCGTAAGATCTCAACAATTTACAGTTGACCTAGCTAGCTGTAGGCGTAAAATCTCAACAATTTAGCTAGCTGAGGCGTAAGATCTAGCAATATCTGAGCTAGCCAGCGTAAGATCTCAACAATTTACAGTTGAGCTAGCTAGCTGTAGGCGTAAGATCTCAACAATTTACAGTTGAGCTAGCTAGCTGTAGGCGTAAGATCTAAACAATTTACAGTTGAACAATTTACCTAGCTAGCTGTGGCGTAAGATCTCAACAATTTACAGTTGAGCTAGCTAGCTGCCTAGGCGTAAGATCTCAACAATTTACAGTTGAGCTAGCTAGCTGATCTCAGGCAATTTACAGTTGACTGGCTAGCTGTAGGCGATCTCAACAATTTACAGTTGAGCTAGCTAGCTGTAGGCGTAAGATCTCAACAATTTACAGTTGAGCTAGCTAGCTGTAGGCGTAAGATCTCAACAATTTACAGTTGAGCTAGCTAGCTGTTGGCGTAAGATCTCAACAATTTGAGTTGAGAGTAAGATCTCAACAATTAGGCGCTAGCTGAAGATCAACAACAATTTAGCTAGCTTGAGATCTCAACAATTTACATTTGTAGGCGTAAAAATGGCTGTGGCGTAAGATCTCAACAATTTACAGTTGAGCTAGCTAGCTGTAGGCGTAAGATCTCAACAATTTACAGTTGAGCTAGCTAGCTGTAGGCGTAAGATCTCAACAATTTACAGTTGAGCTAGCTAGCTGTACAGTTGAGCGTAAGGCGTAAGATCTCCAACAATTTACAGTTGATCTTTACAGGAAGCGTAAGCTAGCTCAACAATTTACAGTTGAGCTAGCTAGCTGTAGGCGTAAGATCTCAACAATTTACAGTTTGAGCGCCAAGATCTCAACAATTTACAGTTGAGCTGTGAGCTAGCTAGCTGTAGGCGTAAGATCTCAACAATTTACAGTTGAGCCCCAGCTAGCTGCAGGCGTAAAATCTCAACAATTTACAGTTGCTAGCTAGCGTAAAGATCTCAACAATTTACAGTTGAGCTAGCAAGATCTATTTCTGTAGGCGTAAAGATCTAAACAATTTACAGTTGAGCTAGCTAGCTGTAGGCGTAAGATCTCAACAATTTACAGTTGAGCTAGCTAGCTGTGGGCGTAAGATCTCAACAATTTACAGTTGAAGAAGCTAGCTGTAGGCGTAAGATCTCAACAATTTACAGTTGAGCTAGCTGTAGGCGTAAGATCTCAACAATTTACAGTTGAGTAGCTGTGAGCGCAAGATTCAACAATTTACAGTTGGCGTAAGGCGTAAGATCTCAACAATTTACAGTTGAGCTAGCTAGCTGTAGGCGTAAGATCTCAACAATTTACAGTTGAGCTAGCTAGATCTCAACAATTTACAGTTAGCTAGCTAGCTGTAGGCGCAAGATCTCAACAATTTACAGTTGCTAGCTGTAGGCGTAAATCTCAACAATTTACTGTTGACCCTAGCGTAAGATCTCAACAATTTACAGTTGAGCTAGCTAGCTGTAGGCGCAAGATCTCAACAATTTACAGTTGAGCTAGCTAGCTGAAGGCGTAGGCTAGCTGGCTGTAGGCGCAAGATCTCAACAATTTACAGTTGAGCTAGTTTACAGTTAGCTGTAAGATCTCAACAATTTACAGTTGAGGCGTAAGATCTCAACAATTTACAGTTGAGCTAGCTAGCTGTAGTTGGCGTAAGCTAAGCTAGATAAGATCTCAACAATTTACAGTTGAGCTAGCTAGCTGTGGGCGTCCAAAGATCTCAACAATTTACAGTTGAGCTAGCTAGCTAGCTGTAGGCGTAGATCTCAACAATTTAAGTTGAGCTAGCTAACAATTCAACAATTTACAGCTAGGCGTAAGGCGTAAGATCTCAACAATTTACAGTTGAGCTGTAGGCGCAAGATCTCAACAATTTTACAGTTAGCTGTGAAGGCGTAAAATCTCAACACATTTGAGCTAGCTAGCTGAAAATCTCAACAATTTACTAGCTAGCTGCTGAAGGCGCAAGATCTCAACAATTTACAGTTGAGCTAGCTAGCTGTGCTGGTAAGGCGTTAAAAGATCTCTCATTTACAATTTACAGTTGAGCTAGCTAGCTGTAGGCGTAAGATCTCAACAATTTACAGTTGAGCTAACAAGGCGTAAGATCTCAACAATTTACAGTTGAGCTAGCTAGCTGAAGGCGCAAGATCTCAACAATTTACATTTGAGCTAAAGGCGTAAAATCTCAACAATTTCAACAATTTACAGTTGAGCTAGCTAGCTGTAGGCGTAAGATCTCAACAATTTGAGCTAGTTGAGCTAAGATATCAACAATTTTACATTTGAGCTGCTAGCTGTAGGCGTAAGATCTCAACAATTTACAGTTACAGTTGAGCTAGCTAGCTGTAGGCGTAAGATCTCAACAATTTACAGTTGAGCTAGCTAGCTGAGCGTAAGATCTTAACAATTTACAGTTGAGCTAGCTAAAAGATCTCAACAAGCTAGCTAGCTGAGCGCAAGATCTGGAACAATTTACATTTGAGCTAGCTAGGCGCTGTGGCGTAAGATCTCAACAATTTACAGTTGACCTAGCTAGAATGCGCAAGAAACAATGTAGCTAGCTGGCGTAAAATCTCAACAATTTACAGTTGAGCTGAGCTAGGCTAGATCTGTAGCTGAAGGCGTAAGATCTCAACAATTTACAGTTGAGCTAGCTAGCTGTAGGCGTAAAATCTCAACAATTGACCTAGCTAGTTAGCTGTTGGCGTAAAATCTCAACAATTTACAGTTGACCTAGCTAGCTGTAGGCGTAAGATCTCAACAATTTACAGTTGCTAGCTGTAGGCGTAAGATCTCAAACAATTTACAGAGCTAGCTAGCTGTAGGCCTAGCTAGCTGTAGGCGTAAGATCTCAACAATTTACAGTTGAGCTAGCTAGCTGTAGGCGTAAGATCTCAACAATTTACAGTTGAGCTAGCGCAAGGTCTCAACTCAATTTACAGTTGACCTAGGCTGTAAGATCTCAACAATTTACATTTGTTGAGCTAGCTGTATGCGTAAGATCTCAACAATTTACAGTTGAGCTAGGCTGTAAGATCTCAACAATTTACAGTTGAGCTTGCAAAAATCACAACAATTTACAGTTAGCTAGCTGCTGTAGGCGTAAGATCTCAACAATTGACAGTTGAGCTAGCTAGCTGCTTGGCGTGAAGGCGCAAGATCTCAACAATTTACATTTGAGCTTGAGCTAGCTCAACAATTTACTGTTGACTAGCTAGCGTAGGCGTAAGATCTCAACAATTTACAGCTGTTGAGCAATTTACAGTTGAGCTAGCTAGCTGTAGGCGTAAGATCTCAACAATTTACAGTTGAGTTGAGCTAGCTGTAGGCGTAAGATCTCAACAATTTACAGTTGAGCTAGCTAGATCTCTGTTAAGGCGTAAGATCTCAACAATTGACAGTTGGCTAGCTGTAGGCGTAAGATCTCAACAATTTACAGTTGAGCTAGCTGGCTGTAAGTAAGATCTCAACAATTTACAGTTGAGCTAGCTAGCTAGCGCAAGCTGTTAGGCGTAGGCGCAAGATCTCAACAATTTACAGTTGAGCTAGTTGAGGCGTAAGATCTCAACAATTTACAGTTGAGCTAGCTAGGCGTAAGATCTCAACAATTTACAGTTGAGCTAGCTAGCTGTAGGCGTAAGATCTCAACAATTTACAGTTGAGCTAGCTAGCTGTAGGCGTAAGATCTCAACAATTTACAGTTGAGCTAGAGCTGTAGGCGTAAGATCTCAACAATTACAGTTGAGCTAGCTAGCTGTAGGCGTAAGATCTTAACAAGTTGAGCTAGCTAGCTGTAGGCGTAAGATCTCAACAATTTACAGTTGAGCTAGCTAGCTGAAGGCGCAAGATCTCAACAATTTACATTTGAGCTAGCTAGCTGTAGGCGTAAGATCTCAACAATTTACAGTTGACCTAGCTAGCTGTAGGCGCAAGATCTCAACAATTTACAGTTGAGCTAGCTAGCTGTAGGCGTAAGATCTCAACAATTTACAGTTGAGCTAGCTAGCTGTAGGCGTAAGATCTCAACAATTTACAGTTGAGCTAGCTAGCTGTAGGCGCAAGATCTCAACAATTTACAGTTGAGCTAGCTAAGGCGTAAGATCTCAACAATTTACAGTTGAGCTAGCTAGCTGTATGCGCAAGATCTCAACAATTTACAGTTGAGCTAGCTAGCTGTAGGCGCAAGATCTCAACAATTTACAGTTGAGCTAGCTAGCTGAAGGCGTAAGATCTCAACAATTTACAGTTTAGCTAGCTAGCTATAGGCGTAAGATCTCAACAATTTACAGTTTTAGCTAGCTGTAGGCGTAAGATCTCAACAATTTACAGTTGAGCTAGCTAGCTGTAGGCGTAAGATCTCAACAATTTACAGTTGAGCTAGCTAGCTGTAGGCGTAAGATCTCAACAATTTACAGTTGAGCTAGCTAGCTGTAGGCGTAAGATCTCAACAATTTACAGTTGAGCTAGCTAGCTGTAGGCGTAAGATCTTAACAATTGAGAGTTGAGCTAGCTAGCTGTAGGCGTAAGATCTCAACAATTTACAGTTGAGCTAGCTAGCTGTAGGCGTAAGATCTCAACAATTTACAGTTGAGCTAGCTAGCTGTAGGCGTAAGATCTCAACAATTTACAGTTGAGCTAGCTAGCTGAAGGCGTAAAGATCTCAACAATTTACAGTTGAGCTAGCTAGCTGTAGGCGTAAGATCTCAACAATTTACAGTTGAGCTAGCTAGCTGTAGCGTAAGATCTCAACAATTTAAGTTGATCTAGCAGGCGCAAGATCTCAACAATTTACATTTGAGCTAGCTCGCTGTAGGTGTAAGATCTCAACAATTTACAGTTGAGCTCAACAATTTACAGTTGAGCTAGCTAGCTGTAGGCGCAAGATCTCAACAATTTCAACAATTCAACAATTTACAGTTGAGCTAGCTAGCTGTAGGCGCAAGATCTCAACAAAGCTAGCAAGCTGTGGGCGCAAGATCTCAACAATTTACATTTTGAGCTAGCTGTAGGCGTAAGATCTCAATAATTTACAGTTGAGCTAGCTAGCTGTAGGCGTAAGATCTCAACAATTTACAGTTGAGCTAGCTAGCTGTGGGCGCAAGATCTCAACAATTTACATTTGAGCTAGCTAGCTGTAGGCGCAAATCTCAACAATTTTTATGTTGAGCTAGCTAGCTGTAGGCGTAAGATCTCAACAATTTACAGTTGAGCTAGATAGCTGTAGGCGCAAGATCTCTCAATTTTAAGTTGAAGTTAATGTAGGCTAAAGATCTCCAACAATTTACAGTTGAGCTAGCTAGCTGAAGGCGTAAGATCTAAACAATTTACAGTTGAGCTAGCTAGCTGTGGCGTAAAGATCTAAGCAATTGTAGGTAGGCGTAAGATCTAAAACAATTTACAGTTGAGCTAGCTAGCTGTAGGCGCAAGATCTCAACAATTTACAGTTGAGCTAGCTAGCTGTATACGTAAGATCTCAACAATTTACATTTGAGCTAGCTAGCTGTAGGCGCAAGATCTCAACAATTTACATTTGAGCTAGCTCGCTGTAGGCTAGATCTCAACAATTTACAGTTGAGCTAGCTAGCTAAGCGCACGATCTCAACCATTTACAGTTGAGCTAGCAAGCTGTAGGCGTAAGATCTCAGCAATTTACAGTTGAGCTAGCTAGCTGTAGGCGTAAAAGATCTCAACAATTTACATTTGAGCTAGCTAGCTGTAGGTAAGATCTCAACAATTTACAGTTGAGCTAGCTAGCTGTCAAGATCTCAACAATTTACATTTGAGCTAGCTAGCTGTAGTAAGATCTCAATAATTTGTTAGCTAGCGCTGTATGCGTAAGATCTCAACAATTTACAGTTGAGCTAGCTAGCTGTAGGCGTAAGATCTCAACAATTTACAGTTGAGCTAGCTAGCTGTAGGCGCAAGATCTCAACAATTTTAAGTTGAGCTAGCTAGCTGTAGGCGTAAGATCTCAACAATTTACAGTTGAGCTAGCTAGCTGTAGGCGCAAGATCTCAACAATTTTAAGTTGAGCTAGCTAGCTGTAGGCGTAAGATCTCAACAATTTACAGTTGCTAGCTAGCTGTAGGCGCAAGATCTCAACAATTTTAAGTTGAGCTAGCTAGCTGTAGGCCTAAGATCTCAACAATTTACAGTTGAGCTAGCTAGCTTTGGGCGTAAGATCTCAACAATTTACAGTTGAGTTAGCTAGCGTAAGATCTCAACAATTTACAGTTGAGCTAGCTAGCTGTCGGCGTAAGATCTCAACAATTTACATTGAGCTACCAGTTGTAGGCCTAATATCTCAACAATTTACAGCTGAGCTAGCTGGCGTAGGCGTGGTCTCAACAATTTTAAGCTAGCTAGCTAGCTGTAGGCGTAAGATCTCAATAAATTTACAGGTGAGCTAGGCTGTAAGATCTCAACAATTTCAATTGAGCTAACTAGGTCTAGGCGTAAGTTCTTAGCTAACAGTTTCTTATCCAGCACTTATCGTTTGTGGAACTCCCCGATGGTTCCATGCTTTTCAGCCAACTTTTATCTCTGAAATTTTAAATGCAATTTCAATCGATATCTACTGTTACCCTGATTACTCTCTTCCCTTCCCGCTCATTATTAATGTTTCTGATCATACATCTTCCACACCCTGTAATCCCTTGTGTCTTAGTGGCTTTACTGCCTAGCGTAGTGTCATAACGATTTTTAAAAAATGAGCCGTACCAAAATTTATAGTAAAATTTTCGTTAAAAACTTATTCTTTACATAAAAGAAACCTGGAAGTATATAAAATCCTGTCCCATTTTCTGAGATTTAATAAGATATAAAAACTTAATCATATATTTCTTCTACTGTTAGTTCGGAGTGTTGGAATTTTTGGGTAGCCTGTACTAGTCAGCCAGCCAAAATGAGCTGACTCATTTCATAGTTCACTAATAGAAGGGTTAGCCAATCAGAAAGCTCAACATATTCAATCCGGCGTATATAAAGGCAGCCATATCTTCACTGCCAACCTCTGATATCAAAGACTTAAAGAATTACTTAATAGCTGCTACTTTCTCCGAATCTTCACTGCCAACCTCTGATATTAAACACATTACGTACTTCACTGGATTCTATATTCAAAGACTACGGCAAACATGGTAAACATGGAGGCTCAAGATAGGATTTCTAATGGTGTTTTCTAAGGCAGTACGGTTACGCTTCTCAGAATATTTCCACAACCATTTGCCTCATACAGCACTAAGCCATAGCATAAAGAACATTATTACTGCATAAAGAACATTATTACTGCATAGAGTTACCCGGTCTTCCCGAAATTAAAAAAAGGCTTTGTGCGATGCCATGCAACTGTGGAAGGGATGAGTAAATGAACAGTTACCAGATTTTACTTACACATTATTTCAAAATTTGATATTTAGAAAGCTAAGTCAATCCGAGTCACAATTAGAGTGTGATCGAACTGATATTAAAGGTACTTTTTTGCAGGATGACAACAAGATTTACATAGTTCACCATGTATTATAAATATTTATTAAATATAGCTTAGTTTTTGCACAAGGCTATACACTTAAAACATCTTGCGCATATTCGAGCCAGCGGTCATGTTTCAATTAATCACCCATGTCTCCTGGCCTTTGCCCAATTAGTGTAAGCGTTACTAGTTTGTGCAGAGCAAACAGCTTTTATACTAATAGTAATTGAAATAATAACGATATAATTTAAAGAAATATTCAGCATTCATTGAGCGAATAGCCTGTACTGATATCGGTAGACATTTATAAAGTATTATTCTTAAAACTATTCTTCAAGAAAATAGGTTTGGTCTGGTTTGGTTTGTTTTACAGCATATCAAACTCACTGGGTTATTTAATGCCGACAAGTTTGTTTGTTTTTTTTTTTATTACTGGTAATATTTATTCCAAAAGTGTATTGCTGGTAATATTTTTTTTATTATTCAAAAATGTATTACCGGTAATAATTTTTCCAAAAAAAATGTTATTGTTGGTATTAAAACCTATTTTTTACACTTTTATGTGTTTTGACACTAGTTTGGGGGTTAATTATTTTCCCATAGCTGGAACCCTTAGAGATGCTACCACCCCGGTTCTGAGTAGACCTGGGAACACCAGAAATTAAAACGTGGTTCCACGCTCCTCAAAACCTCTTGACCAGAGGCCTTGCTGTTGGACGTAGTTTATCGTCTTACCCAGGACTCGGGTATAGTTTATTTTATGAACCCTGCATGGCACGAACATAGGTTTCTCAAGTGTAGTATTTGTGATGGATCTTCCCAGTATTTATGAGGGTTTCTTTCTTAACATTTATTTGATGAAAGTGCATTTTAATTATAATTATTTTCTATACTATTATCTTTAATGTGAATTGTTTTCTAAGTTTATTTTTATTTCAAACACCGTTAAAAAATGATCTGATAATAAGAGAAATTGCAAACAGGTTATTAGAAGTCATTTTAAACGAAGCCGCTTCACACGTCAACAGGTAATACATTATAAAAATGAACATTCAACCCGTTTAACTCACGCATTGAAATAGAAAATTAATTTTCTTCTGAGTCAGTAAAACGTGATGGCAATTTTAGTCAGAAAAAACTTGCCTTCCTTTTCTAAATACGATGCACAATAAGAAAATGGATTTAAAATGGAAGGATTGTTATTTGGAAAGTACTTATGCATTTCACTCTAGACGGACTATGAGTCAATTACCCAAGGTGTAACCAATTTGAACGATAGGAAATTGTGTCTAGAATTTATCATATTTTCTATCCGATAGTGTGTCGTTTATAATGCATTCAAGAAGTGGCTGGACCCAATGACTGTCAGTTCAGTATCTGGTTAAGGCGGTGGGGAACTTGGAGATAACAGGAGATAACTGATAACTGACATCCATTAAACATGGCACGTGGGACTAGAACAATCTGCACCAGTGAGCGAAATATAGAGTTCAATTCGACATTCCAACCACTTGAAGAAGGCCCGAGTGTACAACGGCCGAAACGTTGTAATAAATATGGTCACAAAGAAGAGGATAATAGTCCGAATAATGTAAATAGTGTGCATAATACCTCATTTCTGATATAATTGTCCTATTCCTAATTCATTAAAAACTTTCCAAGTTTCTCTCATGTTCAGTCCATTGTATTCTCACTACTTGTTTGATGAAACTCTTCAGTTGCTTCAAGTTACATCTTCTTCCACGAGGAAATTATTCAACATTCATTGTTATGTTAATGTTAATTGCTGGCCACTTGTATTCAAGGGCGACTAGCTAATCCCTCTTGCAGACGCTTTCTCAGGCGCATTTGTTCAACACCCACAGAGCCCAACCGTGGTTTATGCTGCATCTATGCTGAGCACAACATAGTTGAAGTTTCTGGTAGCGAAGTGCGTTATATAGCGTGATCAACAATCTGAACAATGGCAGCACGCCCAGACCCTCGGTCACGGTGACTAGCACAGTTACCGACGGCCTGGTTCCGTATACCCAATACCATTCACACGGCTTGCGACAAACCGTGGTATGAGTTTAAGAAGGTTTCCAAAGGTACCGCACGCTGGGATGACCTCCTCCAGTCCGATGGCGTCAAGAAATCATCTTCCTGACAAATCGACCATGGCGAGATTCTAATCTCATGCTTTTCTGAGAACTCCGTCACAATATTAGATATGTCTTATCTAATATTGTGACGGAGTATGCTCAGTACTATTTCCTTTGTTTCTAATGAAATATTCCTGTATCTTTATACTTTGCTTAGTTTCTAGAATGACTCTCAATAAAGATTTCGCCAAAAAGAATCTAGGAGATTTAACATCAAAATTATCATTAAATTAATTTTATTCGAAGACTTACGATATTTGTAGAATATTATATTAAATACAAATGAACTCTGAACATTCTGTGGAATTGTATCATATATATATATATATATATATATATATATATATATATATATATATAGATATATATAGATTTATATATATACATACATACATGTGTGTGTGTGTGTGTGTGTGTGTGTGTGTGTGTGTGTGTGTGTGTGTGTGTGTGTGTTAGCATATTACATGCATCGTAAAAGTAAAATGGCTTTTATTTCCATTTCCGTACCCTTTAATTTAATTAGGATATCTTAGAAAGTTTTAAAGGAAATGACGGTTTGTTTAAAAAAAAAAGACAATTTACGATTAAATAAAATTTCTATTGAATTATTTCGATTGCTTTGCTGCTTCATAACCAAAAGAAAATATTATTATAAAAAAAATGAAAAATAAAGGAAAGCGGCGTTTGTTTTGCCCATCTCAAATCTTCTTTCATTACACGAATCAGTTTTTATATCTTCATAGCTTTTGATTAATGCATCTGGATTCATAAGAGCCGTTGCTTTAATTTCTAAAACTGACATTTATAACCAAATGAGACAGAATATATCGCTTTATTATCATATCTTCGGATGGCCGGACGTCCTGTCTTTTTAGGTCAGAAGATTATATAATTATCAATCAATTTAAATATGATAAAACCGCACTTGATTGTGACAGTTATAATAGAAATCATTTTGAAGGTAACATTTAGCCAAAGAGTCTATTTTGTGCACTTTATTATGCTGTAACGGTGAGCAAGATAGTCTGTCAGTTTAATTGTTACTGAGAAGTGAGCGTGAACCATATAGACTGCTCAATCCTTGTAAGCATTACCAAATTTATGCTGCGTTTAAACATTATTGAAATGAGTGCATTTTTGTGGGTCCTAATTTTGAAAACTAACTTTTCACCCCAAAAGACACACAGTTTTGTGATAAATACAGTCAGGGAGTATTATATATATTTATATTTCATTTTTAAAAATAGCATTCATAAAAGAAAGAGAAATACGGTTTTATATTAATTTATGTGATTTTATTAAAAAAATGAACGGACCTTTCGGGCAAAGATCCCTGTAAGAAAAGCTCGTTCTTTTTGGTTGGGAGATGAAATTAGAGATAACTGATTTCTTCAAAACACTAACTTAGAAAAACACCTATCCCAACGTATCTGTCACTTTTAGGATCATCATCAGTTATCTCATTGCATTCGTATTAATCTCGTTCATGTTTTTAAAGCTCTTCCGTTTAAACTGCAATCATAGCCTTGGGAAAAGCCAGAAGACCCTAGTAGCGCGGTCTGTGATCTAAGGCGACTTATATACATGGTTAACGCAATCTTTTGACAAATGACTTTAAGAATTGACTGTCAGGCTAATCTGAATGACAAAATACTTTCTGAACAGTTCTTGGATTCTTCATGATCCTTTCAAACGGTTAATCGCCGAATTTCTTTGGTCACAATCCGTACACTTTCAACCTCTTCGAGTATTTTTCTTGTTATATCTTTTCAAGAAGATAATCGCTTTGAAACGATTTACATTGGTTAGTATTAGAAGCATCGCTGCAAAAATTTAGGGCTTCCCTAAAAGTGTGTGTATTTTTTTCTCATTTAACAAGTTTCCAAATAGCAACTGTCAAAATTTCATCAAAATCATATGTATATTCACTCTGAATGCAAAGCTCACACAGTACACAAGCTCAAATTTCCCGTTGCCTCTACATTTGTATCAAGTAAAGACCTATCTCATCGGATGCTAATTGAGGTTATCCAGATATATTAGAAATTGGAAGGGAGAAAAGTTGGTATTTGATTGTACTTGAAAACCTACAAAAAATTCACGGCTTTCGTATTCTAATTTTCTGATCAATAATAATTCTAAATGTAACGACTTAATAAGTTTATCGTGAATTCCTCGGCCATAAAATCCCCATGGAAACTACACTATTGCATTTGTAAGTATTTATGCTTGAGACTTTAAGAAAATATTGCAATAGCGAACATATGTATGTTCTAGCAGTACAACCCCACTTCGACCGGATGTTTCATTACTGGGAATTTTTGCTGTTCAATTGGAGCAGGTTAAGTTTAAAGTCAGCCCACCTGAAAATCAATATTAGTAGCAACAATTGGGGGTTAACAGTTTGAATGGGGTGAGTGGCCCTGAAAAGAGCCGTTTCTGCGTTCTCAGTCTTGCAAGGAAGGAACCTCTTCCATGAACCATCATAATAATAATATACGATAATTTTTATTTATAATATATATTTTTTTATAATTGTAATAATATTTTGCATTAGATTTCAACTCTCTAAATGGAATTTATACTGTTTTTTAATGATATTAAATTTTGCCTTTGTTTTTTGTGCAGTGTCTAAAAAAATCATTTTTTTCGATTATTCACCTTCAAGATTGTAATGTTTCCGGCCATTTTGGGCTTAAATGCGGTAATGAAGAATTATCTATCAAACAAAAAAAAATTCATCTAAATCGGATGAAAACTGTGGAAACTCATAATAAACGTCGAATCACAAACATACACACACACATATTTTGAGAATTATAACTATAGGTGCAGATTATTATTTAAAGAAGTAAGAGGGTACAAATTAAAACATGAAAAATTATCCATTTAACTTAACACAGTTAAAATGTATGAAACCATTATAGTCTGTATTTCTTTCTTTAAAACCAGACAGCGTTGCTGATATAGCTTTTACGACTGATTTTCTCCGAAATCGAGACATCTCATTAAATATCTGAGTCAATGCCAAGGCGTAACACATATGCTAATAAAGTTACTAATAAATGGAGCAACGTTTTGAATTATAACACATGCATGACTGTAGCAGAAAACATTTTCTCGCATTCATTATTTGTAAATACTTGAAAACTATGATTGTATACAAAATAAATTTGATAATTTATATTCCTAACACCATCTTTCATTGGTTTCATATATATATATATATATATATATATACACGTTATTTTTATAGATACAAATATTTAAGTAAATGCTCTGTTTATAATAAGAATTATTAACTGCATTCTTCGGCCTGAATGTTTGAGAAATTTCATAGAATATATATGTCCTACGGTAGGAATCGAAACTGTATCCTACACGGAACAGTCATATAGCCCGACATGCTATACCATTCAGTTACAGAGGAATTCTCATGTGAGCAAAGTTAAATTACTGTTTTTCAACAGCAAATTTCCCATGATTTTGCCAAACGATCATATTTGCTCGAAGCGTGTCTTAACGTAAACAAATGACAACAATTATTTTAATATATTTTCTGTTTATAGGATATTTTTATAGATACAAATATTTAAGAAAATACCCTGGTTATAATAAACAGTATTAACTATATTTGCTGGCCTGAATGTCTGAGAAATTTCCGAGAAAATATGTCCTCCGAAATTCAGGTCGGTAAATGTAGATAATACTGTTTATTATAAATAGAGCATTTACTTAAATGCTTGTATCTATAAAAATAACGTATATACAGAAGATATATTAAAATAATTGTCGGACTCATATATATATATATATATATATATATATATATATATATATATATATATATAGGTATGTGTAAAAACATTTTGAATTTTGAATCATCACCACGGAAAAGCGAATTAACATCAGATTGTATTTGCACCTGAAGATTGTTGCAGCAACTGCATGAAACTCTGACCATGCTATCGACGTTTTGTAATATGCATATTCATTCATATTGTTCAATCATTGTAAATATTCATTTAGGGGTAATTTTTTAACTGCTGTGGAACAAAGTGAATGAAGGCTAAGAGAGCGTTGTTTGGGTATTTTTATTTTCTTTTTTAAGAATTAAGATAGCATCCTTCTCAGGCGACGGTTTTCGTAGTCCCCCTTAGCTTGTAAAATAGAGAGAGAGAGAGAGAGGCAGAGGTGATCGGGACCCCTCTTTCATTGTAGCAGGAAGTTGATTATTTCTTTGGTTATTAGGAACCTCAAAGCCGTCTTTCCCAGCTTCTTGTGTTGTGTTCGGTAAGTGTTCTGGAACCGCGCGGAGTGCTATTGGATTGTTAATCGTTTTGGTTCAAGTTTTTTTGTTTTGTATTTTTTTTATCTTTTGCTTCGCTCTTCCGGGTATACGGTTTTAAGAAACGTATTTAGCTGATTGTGCTGACCTTACGAATGCCGGTGTCAATGTTAATGTGGTGATCCGTATGTGATACAACTACTTACCACCATCTTAAGACCACATTAACATTAAGAATGGCATCTTTAAAGGCACGTCAATCATAAAATAATAATTTCAGTGGATTTAAGAAATATTTGCTATTTTATTTTATTTATTGAACTTAGGATACTACTATATTTTGATTATTATCATTTTCCCGCACACCAAAAAATTTACATAAGGGACTTAGGATTTTTTTGAGAAATCGTAGTATTAAGCTGACTGTAGTATGATTTATAAGTGTAGAAGACAAATTTTGCTGCCTGGAAAAATGTTTGGGAACCTGGCAAAATGATTATTTCTAACTAGTCTCCCATCCCCGGTGTTAATAATATTTGCATCTTTTTTGCAATAAATATTTTAAATTACATGACTTGACATCATTTTTAAACAGTCGTTTTTAAACGTAACTATTATTCTCGTTTTGTAAGAATAGCAAGAGTAAACTTCCAAGATAAAATTGTAAAGTTGGCACTTGGGATTTTAGCTGCCGAATTTCTTCTATTTTTTCTTTTTTTTTATCACGGTAAGAAGACTTAATTTTGAAGAGTCGTCTTCCCTTAAGATTTGTCAGGTCTGTTGTTGTTTTGTCAAATACAAACTTGTTGATAGATACTGGGAAACATAATTGCTTATGTTGAACAGAGTGATTCAATTACTTTCCTTATCAGAATAACAACATCCCTATAATACACAAAGCAATGCCGTAATTATACGCTACCTACATTGAAGAAGGCGTCTGAAATTCAACGAACGCACAACAAAACAAATAGTATGCCTCCTGTCAAAAACTATCGCCTTTTAAATTTTCTAAAGACTTTTTATGAGGTTTTTGTTTAATGAATTTCACTAAGGTTCATTAAGTCCAAAACGTGCTTACATATTCCTTCACCCCATCTCTCGTGAATAAACGCACAAATAAATAGAAAATCTAATGGAAAATATTCACAACTATTATGAAAATATTGATCATGAGTCTTTTATTAACTCAATTTTCGACGTGGTTTTCTTACTATCAATTATACTATGGTATACGTTGACACAATGTATGATAGTTAATAAATATTCTTAAAAGACAAAAGGAAACATGAGTAGATTGTAATCTCTAGCCTTGGCTGGCAACGGGTTTTGAAGAAGCAAGACTTTAATTCAACAAACGGTTTGGCATGAGGCTAGCAATTCCATCCCGTCAAACCTACCTACTTCTCTTCATAACTTCCTGTCCCTTGTCAGTCTTAATAAATGTTCTTTTTCTCTATATATCCTAAGCCACTGGGCAACTCGGTGTGGTGTAATGGTTAGCAAGCTTGTCTCACTAGAACATATTACGACTGGGTAGTGAGTTCGATCCATACTTCCGGCTTTATGCCACATCAAAGCAGCGCTCAGAAAATCACTATATCCTAAGCCCTGTTCCGTCATCCATTTACTCAAGCTCCCTAAGTAAATTATGAGATACTTTACTCTATCCCTTTTTGCTTTCTCTCTGTCCCGTGAGGTTTTGATTTTCTAAGCCCTCCTTCCTCGTTATGTGGCGCAGAAGTATTAGTTTCATTTTTGTTTCCAATTTCTAAAAAACTTCGTCGTTGCTCAGTCCGAAAAGCAGGATGCTCTTATCCTCAGCATCCTTCTTTAAAACCATATTTCCGTTACTTCAAGTCTTTTCTTCATCTTTGAGGAGATCGTCCAGTACACACTGCCATACAGTAGGACAGCTATCACATAAAAGATTAGTAATCTACCTGCTACTAAACCCAAAACAGCACCGGATAAACTGGTTTGGTTTAGTTTGTTTTGTTTTACGGCATATCAAACTCAATGGGTTATTTAATGCCTACAAGTTTTCTATTACTGGTAATATTTTTTTCAGAAATGTATTGCTAATAATACTGCTGGTATTAAAACCTATTTTACACTTTCCTAGTGTTTTGAGCCCAGTTTGAGGCTTAAGGATTTACCCATAGCTGGAACCCTAACATGTGCTACCACCCCGGGTCAGGGTGGCCCTGGGAAACGCCAGCAATTAAGAGGCGGTTCCACGCTCCTCAAAACCCCCTGATCAGTGGCCTTGCTCTTGGACGTAGTTTATCGTCATACCCAGGACTGTCATAACCTGGTTAGGCGCTACCCTCCACAGGGAGTCTTCGTGTTCATTCAACCAACCGATATCATCGTATATTAATAGACATTTTCATTGCATGATTCTAGGCGGACATTTCCTAGTCGAGATTCAGAAATTAGTGCATTTTCAATATAATTTTGACTTAAAAATGTATTACACTTTTAAGCGGAACTATATTCTTTAAGTCAAAATCTAAAACCTATTACCTGTAATGAATTAGTCCTTCTTTATAATAGGTCTGACTATATAATTAAAAGCGTTTTATCTTTTACATTTTCAAGTAAACTATAAACTATGCTTGTTGTATTTACCTGCCAATATTTTAGTCTCTTTTTTCATATTTTTCCATGATAAATGTTCGACGGAAATATTTAGCCATAAACATTATTTGAATGTAAACATTTATCCATGATTTAAATATAAATTTATACCAGTATCTGTCTATATTTCTGAGATGAAGTATTATTTACATTATTTACATTATTCGCTCTACTGACCTCATCTTTGTCGCCATATTTATTACAACGTTTCGGACGTTCTACGCTCCGGCCTTCTTCAGGTGGTTGGAATGTCGAACTGAACCGTTTATTTCGCTCACTGGGGTAGACTGCTCTAGTTCCACGTGCCATGTTTAATGTTGGGTGTCAGTTATCAGTTATCTCCTGTTAATTTCCCTCTCCAAGTTCCCCACTTCATTAACCGGGTATTGAACTCAGACTCCATGGCACAGTGGATAAAGGCACAGGATGCAAAGAGTGCGTCCGAAACGTTGTAATAAATATGGCGACAGGGATGAGGACGATAGTCCGAATAATGTAAATAATTAACTATACCAATTCGCCAAAAATAGATTCACATTTTGCATAAGATATCTTATCATGTTCTTGTTTTATTGTTTAGAGTTTAGTTAAATATGGCGGCTCAAAGAAATCGTGATCAATTTTCCATGTTAAAAATGGCTGTATTGCAGAATGGTGAGGTGATAACAGAGTTGAATATTTATAGAAAAACTGTTTTGAAAGCATGGAAAATCTTTAAAGAGGAGCAAACATTTCAGTTCGTATCAGGAGTCTTTGAAGCCGTAAAGAAGAGGGTGAAAAGAAATATACGAAGAAGCATGAGGAAGCTGTCAAAAGACTTGGATAGTTCGGAGAAGTCGTTAAAAAGGTCTGCGAAAGAACATTTACGAAAGAACAGATACAAGATTCATCGAGGACAGTTGCTCGCAATTGTCGCCAAGTAAAAACGTCTTGCCAAATGGAAGAACATGTTAGAGAAGATACAATCCTCTGCAGGCAACGTTTTTGTTTTGTCGGACGTGATGTCCGTCACTCTTGATGGTGTAGCCAACTACTAAAACAACTGTTTATACACCATTTCAACAGGAACAGATTTAAAGCTACATGCATCGGCTGGTCTCATGATTTGGGTTGTTGGTGCTTGTAATGGTTTGAAATTGCCCTTAGTGATCATTAAAGAACAAATCAACAGGAATAGAAAAGATTACCAGCCAATTTTTGAGAGTCATGAGTTGCTCTTGTTGTCAAGTCGCTATCTTCACTCAAGATTGACCTCATGCACAAGCAAAATTGGAAGCAGAACTGGAGCAAGAGATATTTCCGTGGATATTTTGGCAAGTGGATTTGGCCTCCATTAAGCCCTGATATTAATCCTATGACTTTGGGGATATTGCCATACTGGAGGACGATGTTTTACGTATTTCATACTGAAGTGTAACTAACATGAAAGAAGCTCTTATGGCGCCGTGGTACAATTGGAGCGCACAGTTAGTGAAGAAGTTATGTTCTTTGATTGAGAAGAGAATAAGGGTTATGCTGAAAGTAATTGCTGGCCATAATGAATTGTAGATATACATCGTTAAGACGATAGAAAATGGTACCGCTCAATAAATTATCTAATTCCTTCTATCACGCTTTATGCTTACAATGATCAAAGACTACTAAAATTGCAATATTCCTGTCATATCTCGTTTGGAGCCGCTTAAACCTGAATTGCAGCATTAACAGAGCTCGATATCGTTTAGGCTGCTATGTGTGGGATGACATTTTCCACGCAGTAGCATTTTCCCAGAAAGTCGTTACACTTATCGCTGTCCTTATAGCTATTTCTCTGGTTAAATTTCAGAGGATCTCTATTCTTTAGTGCGCTCTGTTCAAACCTTTACATCCATGACGATCCTTGGTACATCTAGAAGTTTGTAACACCATCATTCCATACGTATTCCATTGATAAAAATGGACATTTATTCAGAGAGATTCTTTACAGGAACAGTGTGGAAGACTCCCACGTGGATACTTCCTTGAACACTACCATCTTAACCTCTTCAAGTATATCGTCAGCCCAACATTTCATTCGTATGATACACCTCCTACCGTAATTCTCTAGCTTTAACCACTCTTGGGCCTTGTATTGGGTGAACGTTAATATGAAAATGCAATTTGCATATGTTTGTATTCTACTTTTTCATGATCAGCGTTCTTTAAGCACTCCGTAAGTATCATGGAAGTCATAGCAAAGATACTGTCAACCGGCGTCGCCAATGAAAGGAAGTAAAGCTAGTATGACAAATAGTTAAAATCATTAAAGACAAAAATTATGAAATTATATTTGGCCTGTTATTTATAAGCAATTTTAAGAGATTATTCGAGGTCTTAGTATTTGATCTATTTTTTAAAGAAGTCACTATTTCTCGATATATTAGTATTTATTTTTTTTTCAGACGGGTTCTGAGAATGCCATACATGTGAACTGAAATTTTCAGACTGTGGTTTTCAAGAAATTTGGAACGAGACAGATACTTATAATTCAAATGAAAGAAACAATTTCAGTTTTGGAGAAGCATTATGAAAACAGGTGGCTTGAAGAATGTGAGAGTCACAAGACGTATTGAAAAAAGGAGGGTGCAGTGTGGAATTATCTGATGAGTTTGGCTTAATAGATAGAAAAGTGAGGGAAAAGAGGGATGGTAAAAAGTCAAACGTTGGTTAGAGCTAAAATGGTTAGGAAATTGTGGGAAGCCATGTTTATCAAGGCTCGGAAGGGTCTCGGCTCGAAAAAGGAAAAAAAATATATTGGTAAAGTGGTGGTAAAGTTGTATAAAGTTGGTAAAGTGGTATATTGGTAAATTTTTGGTGGTAAAGTCCTTGTGTCACCTTTGTCGTAGTTTTTTTTATTTGTTTATTTATCTAGTATTAGTTGTTTTTTATTTGTTTGTTTTTTGTCGTAGTTTTTTTCGTCTGAGCGGTAATTTTAATACAAAAAATTGACATCAAGTAATTTATCGGTAATTTCAAACAATTATTTATGTAGCAAACTGCTTATTTTCTACCAAAGTGTACAGGCAGAAAAAATATTCGGATTGCTACTAAATGAATTTAAATTCAGAGATTAAATATTTTCATTAGTTTTTTTTTTTGTCTTTTTTTTTTTGTATAGTTATTTGTTCTTTAACTTTTTTTTCATCAAACCTTTTTTCTGTGAAGAAACTCAAATAGAAGGAAGTTGGAACAACGAAGTAGTCTGACCGGAAGCTCCATCTTTATTTCCATTTCATATTTCGAAGCATCAGACGAAAAGTAATCAATAAGACGAACAATAATAATAAAAAATGAATAATGGATAAATATTCTTCAATTTGGTGAGATGAGACAATGAGATGAAGATAAGAGCAGCCACAATTTAACAGAATTCTTACTGGATTAAAAATGCTACTTTGTTTTCATGAGATAAAAACATAGTTATTTGGGATAAAATAATTATTAATATCGTGTTAAACACTCCGTTATAATTCAAACAGGGAATATTCCCGTTATAATGACATCTTATTTTTCGTTTTTTTTTTCTTACAATACAACATTTAGCAGATATTTTTTTTCTTTAGCTTATTCATTCTAAACTGAGTAAATTGCTATGTATGATGAAACCTAAAATATAATCAAAAGCTATCGTCAGCTGTTTCTACTATTGTTCAATCAGATAAGTAAAACATGTCATACACGGTTGGGCTATCATGTCACTATTGATTCATTACTGACGAGGCAGAAGATTTTGTCGTTTCAATCTGCAAGAGACTGGTTGAAATCCAAGACTATAGGACTGTTTGTCCTGCTATTCAAGCCATAGCTGAGAAGAGAACAGATGTATGTATACCTTTCCCAAGGCTATTTGTGCGTATTTTTATGTCACGGAATGGATTGAAATTTGAATTCGGCCCTCCGAATTCTCCTGGAACCGATATCAATTACACCACAAAACACATCCCACTATTGTTCACTTCAGCGAATGTTTGTAAGTTTTTATAGAAGGTGCGATTACGAATAGCTAAATTCCTATTGGCTATCACTCAAAGCATAATCAAAAGTTTACATTAAGCTAAATCTGGTACAAGGCTACTATAGCCCAATATTAATGATGATATGAACTAATTGCAATAGGAAATAGTTTAAAAAGTAGCCTTTTAAATTATGCCTTTGTGTGCTCACTACGCTGGGCTTAGGACAATAGGCAATGTGAATTTTTAAAGCTTTGCTTAATTTTCCACGCCGATCACCAGAGTGACAATACGCACTTGACCTCGCGTAATACATTCAATACATTTGCTTCATGTCAGCAAATTTTCCTTTCAGAATTCAAAAGAATAAACATTTAATATTTTCAAAAGATGAACTTGCTTTTTATGCCAACACAGAACTAATAATTCCCTGAGCATATGTTTTAACAATGTACTCTACGATCTTTTGTTTTGAATCTTTACTTTCTTCTTTCGCTTCGTAGTCAAATTGATGTGGACCCAAAGTTGGGACCACGGAAGAAAAACACGGAACATGGATTAGAGGTAAGAAAGATATATTAAACAAAAAGGTTACAAAGATAGTGTAAGTGTAAGCGGAGCTTACTATGTGCTAGTGTCCAATATTGGTAGTCGTACGCGGCTGATACTACGGTATTAGAATACTCTCACTCCTCCACTTCTTCTTCTCTCTAGAGTGTTATGTCGCATATTTATATAACCTGGAAGAGTCCATGTTGTAGTTTGGTTACGGTCTCACAATACAAATCTAATGTTGAATTATCCTATCCACCTACTGACAACGTTGTGCATTCCATTATAACCTGCGTCATTATTTAATACAAGTCAAATAGGACGGACACAATTGATTTCGGAACAGCTAATACAAGAGTCATAGACTTTGTTATTTATCACGTGTCACAAGAACTTCATGTCAGTTTATATTCTTGTATCGGTCTCTATGAACTTCAGTTTAGTTTCACTAGCTAAACAAAGAATTTACCAGGTAGCATCACGAATACATTAACAATGGTCTGCGAGTCAGTTTTGCTAGCGATAGAACCAAAGTAGGTTTCTGTTTTTTGCAGGTAGAGTTAGCATTTACTTTAGTCTGGCAGGAGGAACAGCAGAAGTACATCCTGTGATAAAAAGGTCTCAGTTTATTAATCTGTAAACTGTAAAACCCACTTAATTGGTTATTAGTCCAATAAGCTTTTGCAACGTTTTGTCTTCGCAAAGGAAGATTGATAAGCCATTCCAATTCCGGGGCAAACGCGCTAATGTCACATGGCACCAATACGAGACAAGCATGCTTCATCGCAAAGACTGCTGTCCAATTTTGATGAGGATATAATTTTACTGAAATTCAGAATTCACAGCTGTTTCCCTGCTTTGGGCAGCTCTGTGACCATTGAAATATTTGTTAAAATATAATGCTGCATCATAATTTAGAGGATAATTCGAGACAGGGGGATTTCTATGGCGACAAAGAATAGAGTACTGAGCTGCTACGTAAGAGCTGCCCTCCTATACGGCAGCGAATGTTGGATGGTATCCTCAAGGATGAAGAAGAGATTCGAGACGACGGAGATGTGGTTCTACAGAAGTATACTGAGGATATCATGGACCGAGCATGTAAGAAACGATGAGGTCTTGGAGAGGATACAAACAATGAGATAGCTTATGCTTAACATGAGGAAGAGGCAGATGAAATTACTGGGACACGTGATGTGAAAGGAGGCCCTGGAGAATCTGATACTCACGGGACGAATAGAGGGCAAAAGAGACAGGGGAAAACAGCGTATGACATACTTGGCGGGCATGGGAAGGTGGCTGGCGGAGCGTGGTCTGGGGGAGTTGCCCGAAACACAAAACCTGTTGAGAGCCACAAGGCATGATCGCCTACGTCCTGAAAGGATGAGAGGATGCTTCGGAATATTGATGCTTCTGTCATAAGGTTTGTAGTTTTGGAGATTTCCCTGATAGCAATCAAAACTTTCTGCTGACCACTGATAATTATATGAGGACAGTATTGCAGTGATAGATGGCATAAGATTCGGCACAATATAGACAGATAATCGACTTTTTAAAATGACATCCTTAAATATCTGAGATGAGGTATTATGCACAGTATTTACATTAGTCGGACTATTGTCCTCATCTGTGTCGCCATATTTGTCACAACGTTTCGGCCGTTGTACGCTCCGGCATTCTTCAGGTGGTTGGAATTTCGAACTGAACCCTTTATTTCGATCACTGGGGGAGACTGTTCTAGTTCCACGTGCAATGTTTGATGGATGTCAGTTATCAGTTATCTCCTGCTAATTTTCCCTCTGAAAGTTCTCCACTGCCTTAACCAGGTATTGATCTCACCTTCTTTGGGTCTGTCACCGGATCTAACCAACGCCTTTATCCACTGTGCTTGAGGACCTCTGGGTATGAACTTCTGAGTATTATAAACCTAATGTTTTCAGCAACCGTTTTTTACCAGTTCTCATATTGCAATTTTTGCTGTTATCATTACATGTTTTTACCAGAGTTCATATTGCAACTTTGTTATAATTGCTTTTTTCTGGCACTCCTTATTCCCATATTGTATTTATTTCTATGCTTGGTCTGCTTGGGAGATATTTGTGGCCTAGCATATGTGCTGATTCCTTAAGTTTTCGAATTTTCCAATGGTGTTCCCTGTCTATGATCTCAACATGATCCCACAGGGGGCGGTGATCTCCCTTCTCTCTCCATATGTGGTCAGCCACGCCTGATTTTTCTACTTCCCCTCGCGTTACAGCTTTCTGGTGTTCTTGAAGCCTCACCTTGAGGGGGCGGCCTGTCTCTCCTTTATATTCCTTTCCGCAGCTGCACGGTATAGCGTACACACATACTGGGCATCCTTAAATATTTAACAGGCTAACTTCAATCTAACAGAGGATATTTATATTGATGCACTCACTTCAAAATAGGTAATAATCTCGTTTGCTAACTTGCGTTTATATGTAGGGCGACCTCTTATAACAGATATACGTTACGCATAGTTAAATATGACACAGATACTAAACATTAGATCACAAGTTAATTATTCCACGGCCGTATTCCTTTTTATATATATATATATATATATATATATATATATATATATATATATATATATATATATATATATATATTTAGGCAGCAATCCTTCCTTTATGCATGTTTCATTAAAAACGACAGACAAGGTACTACGGTTGAGCTTTTTATTTAATTTTTCTTGTGTTCTGACAAGAGCTTTCTTTTTCTGGACAAAGAGTGTGTAAGAACTGTCCGAATGTTCTGTATTTCCGAGCGCTTTCGGCTATATCTTTAGCCATTATCAAGGATGATTCAATATCAGCTTAGTAGAGTGTGTGTGTTCTGTGTATGTTCAGTGTGTGGTAGTGATGTTTTTATTTTCCGAATACGGTTAGCACATTGTGGCTTTGTTCATAGTTAATATTGTTAAGAGTTGGCTTTTTCTTTTTTATTATTAGAGCTTCCATTATTTTTAGTCTTTTTTGCAAGTGGATGCAGTTAATATATTTGTGTTTTCTACTAGTATGTTCCTAATAGTGTCGGGTAAATCTGAGTGTGTGTTTAAATGTGTTCTGATGGAACTGTTAGGTGTAATGTAAGACGTCTGGATAAACATGTGGTTGTGTAGCCGATGTAATTATTTATGAGTCCGGTTTGGTGAGGAACGCAGTTCCTTAAAGGGCATTTGAACTCATAGATAATGTTTGTTCTTTGTAATTTTGACTTAGTTGGTGTGTTGTTATTTTTGAGGATAAGGTTGGCCGTCTTAAATTTTTATAATAGATAATAAGTTTGATTTTTTTTATTAGGATCAATAGGAGTAGTATATTTCTTTATAATATGTCTTAGAGAAGATTCATCTTGTTTGTAATTAATATGCATTTGGTTTTTGTAATAAATGTGTATGTGATTTTTTTAGTTGTGTGTTCGCTATCGTTATTACTCGCTTTGGGGAGGAATAGTCTAATTTGTTGGTCTATAAGGTAGTTATATATATATATATATATATATATATATTGCATTACTTGACAGAGAGCATTTAAAACAAGATAATGTGTAGTAATTTACTAAGCTTTGTTTGTCTGGAATGTGAGCCAGATGCGAGGAACGTATCTTTCAAACTAATTCGATCCACCGATTATACGGAGAAACGACTTTACTCTTACGTCCTGCCAAATAGGCACTCAGATATTTATTTAAGTAAGCTTCATCTGGGGAAGAGTTTTATAGGTAATGTCCTAAATCGAGATCGAACACACGCCTCATTACGAATGACCAAAATGCTACCTCTCGTTTTTCGCAAGGTACTAAAATGAATTAGAGATAAATAAGAACGTATATTCGAGAGAAGACAAATTGGCATACGTTAGAATATTATGAATAACACTAAATCGATGGATAAGGATCAATATTTCATCTTCAGATGTGATTGTTCTGTAATCGGAATTCTTTGCGAAAGCAAATGGTTCCAATGCCTACAATAACAGCAAGATCATCTCATCAATCTTGAAATACATAACTCGGTAATCGATCTAATTCGTTATCAACCATAAGAATAATGCTACAAATTATTTAAAGCGGATTCCATTTACTTTTCTTTTCTTTTTTTTTTATTACTCAGGATCCAGAAGAAATGTATTCAGATTCTGGCATTGGATCCAAAAGCCGTTCTTCATGTATGACGATAATAAATCAGAACAAGACATACCGCTGTGCGATGGCAGCCGATACGATTCGCCAAAACCGTTTCCAATAATTATATTTCTCTCTCCCTCTGCTCCATTAATCTCGCCTCGAGCCAAAGCTGGTTTTGGCCAATGAATATTTATTAAAGATTAAACTACTTATGGTCGAGCCTCGCTTACTAGGTCAGGAGTTTCTGTTTTTCCCCTCCCATTGGCGTTAATGTTAAGCGCAAACTAATTCACTACCGCACGGGGTTGGGTATAATATTAAATGAAATTTAATGTCTTATGTAAACGCGAGTTCAATTCACCATAAGAAAGTGAACAGCAAACTTGTCCCGTAGGTATCTACTCTTTTCAGGTGTCAGAACAGACTAGAAATTGGTTGTTGCTGACATATCAGGGCAGGAGCGGGTATTTCGACATGTTGTAATGGTCAGCAAGCATGTCCTGCTAGAATATTTACGACGGAGTATAGAGATCCATCCAGATTGGGTTCTCAAATTCCATTAGGCCTTGTGCCACATCTATGCTAGGCTTAGAAAATTTCCCATCAGTTCAATCCTGAGACAAGCTATGCCCTATACACAGGGACGAATTATCCTCATTCTCTTCATATTCTATTGGTAAGTAGAAAGTTCTACTCAGATAACTTCTTCCTGCAAATGGTTACTTTGTGGAACAGACTCCCGTGAGGATACTTCTCCAATCATTATAATCATAATGCCTTCAAGGTTAAGGACAAACATTATCTATCCTATGTATCCTTGTAATTAATAATGTCACTCTCTTACATTCGTATAACAAAATTATTCAATAACCCTTTATTTGAGATGCTCTTAGACTATTGTATTGGGAATCATTTGTTAAGAAAAAATATATGTAGTGATTTCGATCCTCAATGGATTTACATTAGCTTTGTAACGTATCCTTAGTAAATACTTTAAATTTGGTACTCTTGCGTGGAGTAATGGTTGAGATATTCCCTCTTCGATGATCGAGCCTCATAGGAGCATTAGGTAACCTTTACTTAAAAAAAAAACAATTCGATTTCTGTTAGTGTGATAGTTATCTTGAAGCAGCAGAAACGGCACATAGTAGAAAGTGTTTGGTGGCTAAAAACCTTTAACCTGATAACTAAACTAACGAAATGTCTAATCTAGTTTACAATTTAATTATAATGTTGCCAATAATTTTTATATTTTAATATTTATTTTTACACGAGTCACATGTGACATGAGGGGAAATTTATCTTGTCAACATATATATATATATATATATATATATATATATATATATATATGCACACACACACACACACACATATATATATATATATATATAGAGAGAGAGAGGGGGGGAGAGAGAGAGAGAGAGACTGCTTTGCTGTATCACAGCCGATGAGTGTGGCTAGACATCCGATTGCTTCAAGGCGGAATCGAAGCTCGACCAGTTTGGCATAAGTCATAGACTCTTCCCTTAAGCTATCGGCGCACGACAGAGAAAAGGAAAAATTTAACGTATTATATACGTGATGTAAATAAACACTAGACCAATAGCCAGAGCGCTCAATTCTGAATTCTGACGAAGAGCGATGCGTTAAGCAGCATATATATATATATATATATATATATATATATATGTGTGTGTGTGTGTGTGTGTGTGTGTGTGCTTAACGCATCATCTTCTCTTCTCTCTCTCTCTCTCTCTCTCTATATATATATATATATATATATATATATATATATATCACAAAATAAATATATCATTATTTCTTGGATAATATTATTTTACTAGTGTGTCCGTGCCGTTGGAATTGTTAAAAAGTTTTAATACTGAGATGTAATTAAACAAAGGTTTTGAGACAATGCATTGAGATTAAATAAAGCTGGGATTCAGAATTAAGTCACATGAACAATTTAATTAAATTGTTCCCTCTATACGGTTTAGACCGTCATTGATTGCACTTAGCATTATATAAATCGCTTTTTGCTCCATACCTTTTCATGTCAAAAAATGTTATGTGGCTACTCTATCAGTGACTCGAAATGGAAAATTCTTGAAATGAAAAGAAGATTAGCAACAGAGCGACAAAGACAGTGACGTCAATGCCTATCTGAAGACCAAGCTGAAGCAAGACGACCACTTACTACACAAACGGATCCGAGTGCCTTTCCAAGAAAGGCTTAAACAAATAAGTCTTTTTCTCTAAGAAATCTTGTAGGAATGGAACTGATTATTCAAATTAATTTTGCTCGGGAAGAATTTTTTTATAAATAAAGATAAATAATATATTTCTATACACTTTTTTTTTTAATTCTTAAAGGAGGAATGGATAGCGCTTGGATTGTGGAAGCGGGGCGAGCCTTTTTCGAATTTCAGTTGAATTCATTTATATTCACTTCCGTCTTTGGGAAAGGTATGAATCTTTCATTCTTCTCCGCCATGAGTAAACAACAGGAAGAGCAGGTTTGGATTGCAACAGGTCTACTGCGGAAAGAAATAGCAACATACTGCGGCAAAAATCTGCCTCGTCAGTCATGTATCGAAAGATACATGATCGCTTAAGCGTGTTTCGCATAACTGTGGCAATGTATTAATCACTCATACATTTATACACCTTAATTTAATTTACTTTCTTTACCACTATAGTTAGTGGCACGAAAAATGTAAATACACACTTTATATATGAGATGCATAATATTAATATTTTACCGTGAATATTTTCCAAGTTTATTGCGAATAATTTTCAATATTAAATGTGCATAATTTCACACTAGATTCATGCTTCTTAAATAATAATAGAACTACAAGTAAACATTAAATTTGCAACGACGTAGGCGTTCGCTTAATTGACGAAGTAAAATTCCAAAGTGAACCAACATCTTCTGGAGTGGAGAAATCTTTTAACATTTATATATTTTTTTAAGTCTTTCGATAGGAAATCGAGATGGCAATTCATTTTTTTTTTCGAATTTCAAAGCAAATCATTTTCAGTTTTATTAAATTATAGGTCATGTTTTTTTTTTTAGTATTCCATTGAAATTGTTGAAACACACTACTCGTCTTTGATATAAAATGGCTTTTTTAAAACAATGAATATTTTGATACTTTAACTGCAAAAATGTTGATAATGTCATAACGACTATCTCAATTACTGACTTCCTTGCTTCCCAAATGTTTTCAATTTGAAATTTTGATTTGAAAGGTTACACGTTCTTAGCATGCTTAAGATTTTTAAATGCTTTAAAAGTTATAAACAAATTGCTTGAAGGTGACTGGATGTATAGAAAACTGACTGAAAAAGTCTAATATATTTTCTTTAGTATTACAGTTGCGTGACATCGAGCTTAATGGCTAGTTTTAACGCCCTATATTTTGTAATGTCTCAATACAATTATTTGGACTGGTTTGTTAGTTAGGTAGTTGCATAAATGCTCCAGGCAGTAGATGGTCAAAAATGATTTCATAAGCTAATTATTTAATGCAAAGCTTAGCAACTGAGAATCCGTCTAGAACAAAATTGTTCTTCGATTTATTGGTTCTCCAATGTCTCCTTATGCCTTTCCAAGCTATAATTAGTGAATATGCAGAAACTAAAGATAAATCATTAAACTATACATTCCCGATCATAAATAAACATAATTGTACGTACTTTCTTACATTAATTTCTAGTTTTTTAATGAATTCTTTTTCTTTCTCTACGTTAATTTCTACATTATCAATTAAGAAAAAAATCTAAATAGACGAGAAGCCTTTTACAAAATATTGTATTTCCCCCACTTCTGAATTATAATTCATTATGATAAATGTAAGAACAGGGTTAATTTAAAATTTCCTTTAGGTTACGCTGATCGTCATAGACTTGATGAATGACGTAAGGCACTACAGACAAAATATTTTGATAAAAACAACAAAGATGAGGACAATGGTCTTCTTGTAAATAGTGTAAATAATTTACGGTGGAGTAATGGATAGTGGCTCGGATTGAGGAATCAGAGAGTCGAGTTCGAATACCAGTCGAATCTATTCCATTTACTTACGTGCTAATGCCCTTGGGAATGGTGTGAATCTTCTTCTTCTCCACCCATCTATGGGTAAATAGCAGGAGAGACCGGGTTCTATCGCTTTGGATGCCAACTGGTCTACCGCAGAAAGAAATGGCAAACTACTAAAAGAAAAAAATTGCCTCATCGGTCATGTAGTGAAACGTGTGCCTAAGTGTGTAGCACGCATGTGACATAACTTACTGACTTCCCAAGAATGCTTACTTGATATTCTAAACCTCACAAATAACCGAGAAAAACAATGTTTAAAAATGCCAAAATTTCATGTCTGGAAATATAGATGCATCATTAGGTTCGTATCTTCCTGGTGAAATAAAGATATTTGTTTTAAGTACTTTTTCAATGTGGCATAATTACTTCTGAATTTTAGGCACACAATATATTTCATTAAGGAAGTATCACGATGGATTATTTCTCTTTATACTTTGTTTACTTCCCTTTAATCCCATGTGGACTTAAACACTTATTTATCAGTTTAAAACAGTAAATATTTTATTTGAATAATTAAACAATGTAATTATGAAAGTCACCAATGAAACACTTATTAAGAAACATCCCAAAAGACCACATTAGAAATGAATCAAAAAACAATTATTTAAAAAGAAATATTATGAAATCTGAATTTTCAAATAAGATTATTTCTTTTAGTGGGAAATATATATTCTAGAAGATCAATCTCTGTATATTGTCACTGTAACAAGAATTATTCCTACCTATGCGAGAAAGAGACAATTTGCAGAACTTACATATATATGTAGATCTCTGTGTGTTTTATGTATACTCTTTGTATATACTTTTTCTTGTGTATATAAGAATAAACTTATGTAAAAAAAATAATATTTTTCTTTATTTAGCCATTAAGAGGTCTGTTTCTCGCTTCGCGATTTTTAAAAAATAGTTGTCTCTTTACTAATGACGTCCTTTGGATCTATTTTTACATGCTAATTTCTTGACAAGACATTTAAGGACTACAACATTCCATTTCACAACTTTGTCTCTTCGCGACAAGAGGTAAAAAAACTGCTGGAAATGTTTTTTCGAAAATAATCCCCCTTCGGCAAGTGCTTTGGGAATTAAGGTATTTTCAAATATAGCCATTAAAAAGCTCAGTCCAAAGCTTATCCCTTTTCTCATAGAAAATGATCCTGAGTGCCGTGATGCAAGGACATAGGTCAATGATAAAATGCCGGTCTCACGGAATAGGTAGCACAGAATTACATCCACCGGACTGCACGCAAGTGGATGTTATTTATAGAGCAAATTCAAGTTTATTGCCTCAACATAGGAACTATCAGTGCAAGAAATCAGGCGATGGGAACATGCTCAGAATGAATGGATTGAGCATGTATGAAATTCACAGCCGCACATACTCAACTCTATCTTTCTTCCTTTATACTGTATTAAAAAGCTTTTTTCCTTTATATTGTATAAAAAACATTTAAATATGTATGAGTTCTGGGACAATCGACATATATTATTAAAAAAACACATACACACACACAAACACACACACACACATATATATATATATATATATATATATATGTGTGTGTGTGTATATATATATAGAGAGGTAGATAGATAGATATGTAAAATGTATATATATATAAATATATATATATATATATATATTTATATAGATAGATAGATAGAGAGAGAGAGATTATTAAAAACAGTAGACATTTTGTGTCGATTACTTTTACTGATCAACTTTTACAAATAACGCTCCTCAGATAAAGAGAAAATACAGTCAGAAACAGGCTAATTATCCTCGAAGTAAGACCCATAGAATAAAAAACAACCATATATAAATAAAAACAATTATAATTTAAAACCCCGCATTTTCGAGGTCTATAAAATCAAATACACACACACATTTTTTTTAAGCGGCCTCAACCGAGATTGAACTCACCAATACTTTGATTGGTGTAGTTCATAATCTTGTCAAATAGCTGACTTCTTGATGCTTTGCTAGGGCTATCAAGAGTGTTTTTATCGTGACACCAACACTAAATGGATTGCCAACCAATGCTCAGAGAGACTCCATTTACCCTCCTCTAAGAGCAGGTTTGAATTCAGAGTTTTCCTTCTCCTAGACCAGTTGCTATCCAAGGCTATAGAACCCAATCTGTCCTGCTATTTACCCATAGCTGGAGGGAGAAGAAAGAGGGTTCACACCTTTCCCAAGGGTATTAGCACGTAAGTGAATGTAATGGATTCGACTGGAATTCGAACTCGACTCTCCGATTCCTCAATCCAAACCGCTATCCATTACTCCAAACATCGCCTCAAAGCACTATTTGCCGACGTCATTTCACTGACCGGTTTTCGATACGATGCTCACCATTTGTCTCTACCTAAAAAGCCAAAAGCATGGACCATATTTCTTCCGAAATGAACTTTGGACAATCAATTTCTGATAGAATTTGCTCCTTATCTGAGAAGAACTGTGCGTAATTTGGAAAAATCGATAAATTTAATCGACATAAAACGTCTGCTGTTTTTAAAAAACAATTGCCTTAAATAACTGCACACACACACGCGCGCGTGCGCCCGAACGCACACACACACACACACGTGCGCGCGAACGCCCGCGCACACACACACGCACACACACACACACACACATATATTTTATGTAATTATTTATTTGGGAACAGTCAGTTTAATTTTTCCTCTGTTTTCTTTTCTGGATATAAAAAAAAAATTGTCCAAATTGCCTTTATCGAGTATAATTTTTATTATTTTATTTTAACTGAATGTATAGATTTTCTATGTATGTATCTAGAGTTATAGCAATGTTTTATTCTTCTAACACGGTCAGCACATGTTCATGGTTGATGTTATTGAGTGATGTTTTTTTTTTCTTAATAATGCTTCCATTATTTTTATTCTTTTTTACATGTAGAAGAACCTAGTATCGTTATATTTTTTACAAATTTTCTGCGGATGAAGTTTTGTAGGTTTTTGTGTTTGTTTAAATGGATCCTAACTGAGTTATCGTCAGAGAGAGAGAGAGAGAGAGAGAGAGAGAGAGATGACGCAAGTTTTCTCGATAGGCATGTCGTGATATGTCCATTATAATTATTCATGATTTGGGGTTGATCACATTTCATTAAAGGTTTGTGAATTCATAAAATATATTTGTTCAGATATTGCAGTTATGCTGTTATTGTTGTTGATACGCTTAGCTACTTTAAATTTTTTTATAGTAGATAATTAATTCAATTTTTTTAACCCAGTAGTACTAACTCTTGACACCTTATTTTAATGAGTGAATGCCCTCTTAGATATAAAAAAAAATCCTCAAGAGAGCACACGACAATGTATACTATCGTCTCTTTTCAATAAATAACTCAATAATGTGAAACAGGCGTTAGTTTACAACAGTTTTCCGAACGACTTCATCATCACCAGATCAGACAATGTTTTCTTGAGTAACTAATGGCAACACTGAACATAAAACATACAAACAATAAAACTGACATTTATTATAAAAGCCAAATACATGTTAATCATATGCAAGATGAATTTTCGCTTATAGACAATAAAAAACAGTTGACCAGAACAAGAAAATGAAAGTAATTATCTACTATTAAAATATAAAACGGCTAACCTTATCATCATAATCAATAACAACACACCAGCAAGATCTAAATTACATAAGGGTATGTATGTGTAACTTTCACTATGACAGAAATATTCCAACCACAATGTTTTTATTAATATTCTCGAACTATTCTCCCACTTCTTAAATTTTGAAATAGATTCCGACCTGAAAATAATTTTTAAATATCCGTTTATATATATTACTTAATAATATAAATGCACTCACATATATTATATAAACATATAGGGATATATATGGGAATATATATATATATATATATATATATATATATATATATATATATATATATATATATAAATGATATAATAATATATAATATATATATATATATATATATATATATATATATATATATATATATATATATATATATATATATGCGTGTTTAGAGACGTGTCGTTAAATACCACGGAAATGTGGTGTAAGGTTCCAGTTGGTGGAAGAGCAACCCTAAATTCAATTTCCTAGCACTTTCTATCAGCGTTGATCGTTGCCAGGAGAATATATATATGTATTTTTTTTTTTACTTAGCCTCTATTAAATTGTCTCCTTTTATTAAATTTTGAGTGAAAATTGTTGTTTCGAAAAGGCTTATTATTGGAGGGGTGTTTAGGTAGTAATAACTGGTTGTGTTATTTATTAAAGATGTTTATTTTATTAGTACTAGTATTAAATGATGTTTTGTTTATGGTTGAGCTTTTAGTTTTAATTCTAACTCCTTCGAGAATTTGTAAGCATATTTTACAATTATTTTTGTACATAACATTAATATTCTTGGTCGGTATTTTTTGTATTTCAATTAGATGTAAATTTATCAGTGTTATTGTACTGTTTTATTTCTTTTTTTATTATTTTTACTAATATATTCCCAATACTAGGCTCAAGAGTCACTCAAAATAGAGTATGTGTAGTATAAGTATAAGGCAAGAAGTGAAATTCTTAGGGCTATGCAAGAAAAATGACGGTTACCTCTAGACTTGAAGAGGTCTAAATTGTTGTGATTAGCAAAACAAGCAAATGGATAGTCTTTAGAAGGAAGCCAGAACCCAATCGTAAAAAAACTCAGAAAGGACTGTGAACCTGATGATAGGCGAACATATTTATTCTAATTCCTGTTGTTTTTATATGTTACTTATGGCATTCGATTCTAAAAGATGGTATGTAAATCTCAGAGAAAGGCATTACCGATGTATGCACTGGAGGTGCCTAAGATTTTGTTTTTGAGACTCTCCCAAAATGGGCAAGAAAATATGTATACTATATTTGTCTGGTGTAGGAAGTAATTAGGGAATGTGCTTTGTTTTTAACTTTTTTGAAAAATGTGTAGTAAATGATTAGTTTCATTTAGTGGTGTTCAATGGATTTAGTATATCGGTGTATAAATTTGGTTATGGCTTGTTCAGCTAATTTATATTTCATTGTTCACGCATTACATTTTGCGATTGATATTTACAAAATTTATTTTAATATCCCATTAGAGTATAAGACGATGTTAAATTAAACTCTACCATTTCAATTCAATGCACCATTTTCACCATATAACAGACTCATTCCAAATAATAAGCATATATTATTGAAAATCTTCATTCATTTCCATATGTACATTTATATGGATTATATTTATAGAGGTGATTTAAAAATTTAGTAGCAATAGAATGTGGTGATCTGTGTTTAAACTTGAATACATCTAGAATAATTTGTTTTAATTAATAAATTAAATAAATAAACCGAAGCATAGTTTAATAAACAAAAAGTTCAATAGAATGCCATGACATTGAAATTCAATAAAGAAAAAATTCAATAAAATCTCAGATTATTTAAAATGATTTTATTTTGAAGATTACAGTCAATGGGAAACTTGTGAAACCTTTGTTTTAGATCCTAAATGTGTTTACAGATTGCTATTCTGACTTTAGTAATATAGTAATGAAACTGTTTAGTAATGAAAGTTTAATAATTGGTAAACAGAATGATAATGGTTTGAATGAATTGTAGTAATGTTTACAGATGGTATTTATACAAACCAAACCACACTAACGTTTGTATATATTTGAACAATTTTGTTACTCTGGATAGCAAAGGACCGAATTCTCATTAAGGAAATGAAGTATTTAATTGTAAGGGTTTCATTCTAAGGTGGTTAAGATAGACGTAAAATGGAAGATAAATATCATGCGGTTAATACCGTGTAAATCTGTTGGTTAAATGGAAACAAGATATTTTTTTTCTTTTCTACATATCTACATTACACACACGCATTCATACACACACAAACATACACAAACACACACACACACATATAAACACACACGCACACACACACACACACATATATATATATATATATATATATATATATATATATATATATATATATATATATATATGTTGGGCGTTAGCATTCCACTCCTGTAAGCGGGTATTCTTGACAAGTATCGAATTAATCAGGCACGGCAAATGATTAATACATCTTAATTAATTAATGAACAACACAGTCGTCTCGTTAACATTTGTCAGATTGTGCCACACCTTCAGTTTTAAAGCGTCTATTTTTTTTTTTTTCATTTTTTTATCCCTTTGAACCGCCAGGCTAGCAGCGGATCTGTTGGGGGAAAGAAAGTGAAGTTCGTGTGAGAAGATTAATCAAATCGCATTAAATCTCGTACACACCCAACTAGACGTTTTCATTTTTTTTTTTTTTTTTTTCAAATTCTTTATTTATAATCTTATTTTAGATGATGAAAGAGAAAAAAAAATCCTGTTGGAATCGACAGAAAAAATATTGCTGGTATAAATAAATAAATAAATAAATAATAACAACAACATTGATTAAAATGAAACTGTGTGAGCAGCTGTATAAATATCCAGTGCTCACAAGAGAAAGATCTTGAGATGGAAAACGTGACAATTCTTTTCGTAATTTACGTATACACATAAACTATTTTATGCATTATTTTTCCGGTACAATCAAACTCTTTGAGATCAGTCTACACATGACAGAACTTATAAGATACGCATATATTTGAATTTGATTTGTAACGCTTCAGGGCTGTTTTTCAATTTTGGAAATAGCCAAAAATCACTGGCGAATAAATCTGATGGATAAGGTGGCTGGCCTGTTTTTATCATGGATTCCTAAGAGAAGACCCATTTCCTAACAAATCGTTTTTCTCATTCACAAATCTATAAGTATATGCCGAACTGTTTCCCTATATATATATCCAGACCTTGTGTTCGCCCTCGTAAAACGTACTTTCGATCTGAGTGAAACGAAGTTTAATGTTCTCTTCATATTTCCAGCTGTTCTTTGTGCTGTTAGCGGCCCTTTTTGCCACTATCGCTGAGCATTTCCATGAACTGTCTGTGCTGCTCGAAATTACTGCAGAAGATATTTCCATAAGCATTTTTAGAAGTGATAATGTCCTTGTCGCACTTATATCAATCTTCACACAAACCTGGATGCAAAGCAATTCCTTCTCAAGATCCCTTTCACACTTTTTTTCCGTTGTCATTAAAATGCGTAGAATTTCGTCTACTGCTCCAGACCGGATAACACATCTCGACTGCATCATTAGAAATCGAATTTTCGCACATACCTCGGATACGACTGTTAGCTATACACATTTCCCAGCTGTGGTTTGTATCCTTCTAAGAATTCAATTTTTGAAACAAACACCGAGACAGAAACACACACACAAACACACAACACACACACACACACAAACATATGTATATACTAGCAGCATGGCCCGGCGTTATCCGTGCTTGATTAAAAAATCGTAAGACTCATACAGCAATCGTTATCACTTAACTTAAAATATTTTTGCCCTTCCTTGCCTTTAAAGGAGTGCGCTTTTCCGTGCTGATGTTGCTACATGCCTTACTTCTTGCCTATCTCACACTGCGAATTTTTTTCTAAGCTCTATACTAAACATTAAATCTGTTACGAAAAAAGAACTAAACAAAATGAACACAAAACGATCAGCTTTAAAAAAGGACTCGTAACTGGAAAAGCCGAATAAAAAACAATGTTAACAACAAATACTTTTTCACATCCAACCCAGTTCTGCGGAATCAGAATCAACGTTGAGTTTAAGCAAGCGAATGAGCCAATTAGAGTAAAGTGCCATGCAGATTAAAAAATTTTCCACTTGTGACGAATGCAACTATCGATTTTTTTTGCATGCTAGTTAACATTCGTGTCAGTCAGCTGTTGGCGCTCACGCTGACCAATAGAATTCCTGCCTATTCGTGGCAGCCAGCTAATGGCCGCAAACTACATGAAAACCGCCGTAGAAGCATGAAAAATTCGATTATTTCCACTATCGATGGGAGTTGGGAGATGCAAAGTCGGTCTTGGCCTTCTCGCTAACTTTGAGCATGTGCATGTAAATTTTGGTGCAAATCCGTCAAAATTGCGGCCGTGTATTCGTTACACACGCGCACATCCTGCCTTTATATATATATATATATATATATATATATATATATATATATATATATATATATATATATATATATATATATATATATATATATATGGAAGGCACGGTTGACTAATGGGTAGCGGTTTGGATTCGGAGAGCCGAGTTCGAATTCCAGTCGAATCTATTACATTCTCTTACGTGTCAATACCCTTCGGAAAGGTGTGAATCTTCTCCCTCCATCAGGATGGCAACTGGTCAAAGAGAAGAACAACTCTGAATTTAATACCTACGGAGTACACCAGGTGTCTCTATTCAGCCATTCAAAAAGTGTGGATGGTTCTGCACAAAATCTTCACCACTATGGTGTCGTGCTGGCGGTTCTTAGGAACTGATCTGCTTGACACTCATACGTCGAATTCGACGGAAGACTCAAGTATATATGGAAATGGGTGGAACTTTTCTGCATTAATCCGAGAGATTTCTTTTAGTGGATAGTCATATTTGAGTAGATGATCCGTTTGTTTATAATTAAGTGTATTTTTTTTTACTTTCATCTAGCAGCCTGAATATTCGAAAAATATGCGTTCTCCGGCAGGATTCGAACCTGCGTTTCCCTAGTGGAAACCGTCATTCCATCTGACGTTCTTAGACCTCTCGACTACAGAGAGCACCGAGGACCAAGCAATGTCAAATAGTACTTTTTAAATGCAGATATATTTTTCTGACTTTTGAATTAGACATACCTGTTCAGTTTCATATCCTGTAATAAACTTGTTCCGCCATTCATTTACTGAAGCCCACTAGGTAGTTAATGTGTTGCTTTACTCTCTGTGTCTTGCCTTCAAACTGGCCTGTGAGTATCAAATTTTCCAAGTACTCTTTCCTCATTATGCACATTAGAAACTGTTTCTTCCTGATGTTAAGTATAAATGTCCTTTTTGTTTCCTTTGTATGCAAAATTTCGTGGTTGCTGAAATGTTCAGTCCATGATCCTTCTGATGAATCACATTTCTCATACCCGTATCTAAAAGTTTCATGCTAAAATAGAACCCTCGATATAATTATTCTGTGCTTCGCGATAACTGTTTGAAATTACATAAAATTAATCTTGTTTAAAATATTCTTTATTCACGGGGAATGGGTTAACAATATAGGAATTAGAATATTTGCACACACACACACACACACACACACACATATATATATATATATATATATATATATATATATATATATATATATATAGGGACGAAGGATCCATGTATGCAAGGTAAGAATAATTTTGTGTAATATATAATTAATTATTGATAATCTTCACTAACCACTTCGTAGTTGTATGTTTTTGTATTTCCCATTTCTTCATTTCTTAGGATAATTGTTACAAGCGATATTATTTAGGTAGAGTAAGTTGAGAAAACGCTTGTTGTTTAGCGAGAAAAGACGCAAGTAAAAGCAATGAATTTACTACGCTTTCTAGTAGGGGGCATTGGAGACGAACATTATAGCAAGTAGGTGAAAGACAGTCACCGAAAAGCAGAAATTCTTTTGTTTGCTTTAGCTTTCCCTATTTTCAAGTTCAATTCAATTCTTCATGTTGAGTGCATCAGAAAAAGAGACAGAATAATAAATCCATCGAAAGGAAGAATTTCTTTCGATTGCATTGCAACCGTATTAAGCCTGCAGATACTGTTACGGTTTTTTGGGTATATACTATATATAACTAGTGAGCGAGTCAGAATGTCTTATTTCCCTTTATAGTCGACCAATAGAAGGTTGACCAATCAGAAGCCGCACAACACTGTATTCGTCGTGTATAAAGGCGGCCATATTTGTTTCTCCTATCGGAAGGACCAGAGGCAACCTGTCCGGCGAACATGACAGACGGAAGAACTACGCTCTGCTACTTTGCTGCGATATCCACTGCGAACCTGCACTACGCTTTCCTAATGTCTCCGAAATATTCACTGCCAACCTCTGGATTCTATACTCGAGGACGACCGTCATGAAAATGTCTAACAGATACTCTCTACTGAAATGATGATGTTTTTACTGCGTGCGGCTGAAAAACTTGTCTATTCAATGGACATATAGTCAGGCAGATTTAGACGACAAATTTGTACCATTCGTTTCTGAAAAGTATATAGGTAACGAATAACTAATTTAGTGTCACATCAAAAGATTTTTTCCTACCTTTAAAAAGGTTTAACCCAGTGAACGTATTCTTGACCTATTCTTAAGTCTCACATTTAGTTATGTGATTATTATTAAAGGAGCAACCCGTAAATTCTATTTTTTATGATTAAAAGGTACGTTTTCATCATTTTTTCCATGCCTTAAGATTTGATATTAAATGTCAAAATTATTATTTTAAAGCTATGCAAAAAATCCTAATAATATTGTATGTTATTTCATTAAACATATCAAATTTTGTTAAAGGACATTTTACAAAATTAATTACAATATTTAATTTTTAAATTAATCTAAATGTATTTGAATTCAAATTTCCTGTATTAATGTTGGAGTTATTTTAAAGAAGAAAGGTTGAACTTTTATATTAAAAGAATATTTTCTTAATTAAAACAATTTAAATTAAAACAATATTAATTTAGTTTACTTCAGAATGACAAATTTTCATTTTCAAGTCAGCAGTCAACGCCATTTTCTGACACCTGTCATCAAGCGATAAGAAACTTATTTAAACATTTTTGCAAAATAAAATTAAAAAAAAAGTTTACGTGTACATCTGATTCTTACCATACCTCCTATGTGTGTAAATTACATGTTCCCAAAGTGAAGAGCAATTAATTAATTTGGTTTTCATTTCCATGAATACAGATCTTTTGAAAAAGATGATGGTAGAGGACGGGGCTGGTGCTTTTTACAACACAATGATCAATGAATTTGCCAAAAAAGAAAAGAAAAATTGAACTGATTTATAAATAAATTTTAATAACTCATTGCATTTAGATGTTGTTATTTTGTCTCGTAAATAATAGCGGTCGTCATTGTTGCCAGGGTACTACAAATGGGAAGGGGGGGCATCAACCCCACTGGAGAATGTTATCAAGTCTGAAGAGTACCCTGTTGGTAGAAGTGTATTTTCACACAGTAAAATTAATTCACATCACATTCACAGCTGGCTGGGGGGGGGGTCAAATAATTTCCTGGTGGCATAGTGTGAGGTTATCCTTTTCAATCTCCACCTCGTCGATTAGCCTGCATAATGGACAATATGCCCCAAGTCACCCTTCGCCACTGATAGATAGATAGATAGATAGATAGATAGATAGATAGATAGATAAATAGATAGATAGATAGATAGATAGATAGATAGATAGAGTTTACAGCCATATCACGTTGAAACATCGGTTCCCGTACGATTATTGGAGTTAAGCAACATCATGCCTGGCCAGGACCCAGACAGGTGAGAGCCTGTGAATACCAGTTGTTCTAAGCTTGGATCTACGAGTGGAGTAATGGAAAATGAACCGAAATTGTTAATTGGAGTGCTGAGTTCCAATTCCAGTTGGGCTTGATATATTTACTAATGCGCACATACCTCTTCTCTCCAAGCTATGGGTTAATTAATAAGATCTGTTTCACTAAATCATTATTATCTAAAAAAAATCGTGCAATATGAAAATGAAATTGTCTGGATTTAAATAATCTACAATTAGTTGATAAGACGTAGAAAAGAAATGGTTTAATAAAACAAAACTGATAGATAGATAGATAGATAGATAGATAGATAGATAGATAGATGCTGTTTGAGTAAGTAAAGTTGGTTGATAATCCACCGGAATATTAAATATGATTTTGAAACGTCTCTGATAAACCGGCGTTATTAGAAAATGTCTTGCTTAACATTCACAAAATCTTCATCTTTGTTTTCAAAGGGAAAAAATTATTGGATTTTAATATTTCTCCGAGTTTCAATTTCATTTATGACAACTACGTCGTGCAGATACGTGCCTTATGTGAAAAGGTAGCTGATCAAATGAATCTTCAATCCAGCACCTGATGTACTACTCTTCATGTGTGATTAAAAATTCCCTTTCCCTCATCTTTTTTTAAAATTTCTGTCAACAACCACATCAAGTGTACACAGGCTATCAAAATTAACGTGTTAAAATAGTATACTAAAATGAGAGAGTACACATTCTTTGGGAATCAGGGAAATGGACTGGAAAATACGACTGTGTATGTCTTCGTGTAGCGTCATACCGAAATACGAATTGTATTCAAAATCACACCAAGACAGCCAATTACTTAGAGAATCCTCTGTAAATTTATATTTATTCTTTTCCATACATGGTGCCTGGGTATTGTCACTGCTACATGGCCATGATTCAGGCAATTTTTAATTACTCTGGAAAACTATCTATAAAAAAAGAAAGAAAGAAATTGAATATGATAGATAGATAGATAGATAGATAGATAGATAGATAGATAGTAAATATGAGATAGATATTAACAGATCGAAATAGATAGATAGATAGATAGATAGATAGATAGATAGATAGATAGATATATAGATAGATAGATAGTAAATATGAGATAGATATTAACAGATCGAAATAGATAGATAGATAGATAGATAGATAGATAGATAGATAGATAGTAAACTGATTTTAAACATAATAAATTAGTACGCTAAAACCGTTCATATCTATTAATCTATATACTGGGATCTGGGATAGATAGATAGATAGATAGATAGATAGATAGATAGATAGATAGATAGATAGATAGATAGAAACTGAATACGGTAGATAGATAAAAAGAAAGATAAATATGTGAATAGGGTATTTATGGGCATATTATTTCATCAATTTCATATGGATCCCGACATTTATCACTTTTGTTTAAAATCTTCACCGCATGGAAATGTAGCAATCTTTGGTTTTAGAAATACGATAGAATTACAATATTCCTTTATACGACTAAATGTATTTATTTTCAAGATGTCCTTCCGTAACTCGCTTAATTTAATTTTGAACAACCAAGCCACAATATCTGCATCTATAAAGATATTATCATGTATAAATGTTATTCTTGATCCCATTCCAGTTTAATTACACTTTTTTAGAGATATAGAAATACTAATTTCTAACCATTTTTATGATATCGGGGTACCATCCAATCGAAAGACTTGAAATGATTCTTTTAAAATACTTACCTGTCCTTCGCGAGTTCTTGCACTTTTTCTGTCACCATAGCTTGATAAACAGAAATTCATTGATAGTTTTCTTTTGTTTAATTTTAACATCCTTGTTTAAATCTAAGAATTTAAATTATTAGCATCAACAACGCTAAAAGAACAAAGAACTTTCTTCCATACAAAAGTGAAGGTCTCATTGTAGTTTGAACAGCTTTATATTGCAACATAGTAATATCGGTGCGTCATTTGATGTGAACCAACTTTAGGATTAATATTTAGTCGTGGTCGATACCGAGTTTCTCCATATTGTAATGCTAAAGACAATATGGCCGTTGTCTTATGAGGAAACATTCGGCATTCATTGACCGACCAGCCATTGCTAATTTCGGTTGTAATCGATGAAATCTTTCTGCTAAAATATATATAACCGATGGTAATGGATGCTTGGCAGTCTCCTCACAGATAAAGGGGAAAATTTAGTACACATATACGTGATTGTACAGAAAGATTATTAGAATGCAATGATCTGACAATGTAAGTGTCGTAGCATACCTACGGACGTTAATGAGTATGTTCCCATTCATATAAATACAGTACGTGGAACTAGAACAGTCTACCCCAGCGAGCGAAATAAAGGGTTCAGTTCGAATTTCCAACCACCTGAAGAAGGCCAGAGCGTACAACGGCCGAAATGTTGTGATAAATATGGCGACAAAGATGAGGACAATAGTCCGAATAATGTAAATAATGTACAAAATACCTCATCTCAGAAATATAAACAGACTCTGAAGAAGAAGAAAAAGAATCTCTGAGTACCTATTCACGTATATATATGAAGCAGATATGTTGCACTATTAATATTTGCTAGACATTTGTCGCCCCAGTATTTTCCGCCCCAGCGAAGCACAAGAAAATTAAAACTGCAATCAATGAAAGTTCGTCAAACCTGAAGAAAGGACTATTTTAAAGCTTCTTGTTGATACACTTTTTCCCATTTTAGTTTGTTTCTAAGGTTTAATTTATTTCCAATCACTTCCTGATTCAACGCATGCTTACAGCCCTTATCAACACCTAATATAAACCGGTAGAGAATAAAACAAGGAGAAAACTGCTGAATGAATCAATTTCTCTGTTGTCGCTTCTAAGGATTTATCGTCATTGTTTGTCACATAATAAAATTACGTCGTCCCGTGTCAAATAATGAGTAATATTATCCGCTTTGTTAATGCTGTACAATATCAAGTTCTATTTGCCGTGAAACACTGGATATAAAACTAGGCATTATTTCTTCCATTAGTTAACCATCTAAGTAAATTTGAATTCCGTTCGGAAAGCTAATCCGGATTTATTTCTATTAAAAACACTTTTCCTTAAGATATATTTCTCACGACAACTAATTTATCGCCCTTCTAGTCTCGACGACGGTTTCTTTAACATTTTTTGTTTTAGGTGAGTGTGGAAAAGTCAACATCTTGCACTCATCTGTAAAAGGCAGGATGTGTGTGTGTGTGTGTGTGTGTGTAACGAATGCACGGCCGCAATTTTCGACGGATTTGCACCAAAACTTACATGCACATGCTCCAAGTTACGGGAAGGCCCAACTCCCATCGATAGTGGAAATAATCGATTATTTCATGCTTCTACGGCAGTTTTCATGCAGTTTGCGGCCATTTTCTACTGACCACAGTGAGAGCCTATAACTGGCTGCAACGAATAGGCAGGAAGATCCTATTGGCCAGCGTGAGAGCCAACAGCTGACTGACACGAATGTTAACTAGAATGCTAGCATGCAAAAAAAATCGATAGCTACATTCGTCACAAGTGGGAAAAATTTAAATCTGCATGGCACTTTACTCCAATTGACTCATTCGCTTTCTTAAACTCAACTTTGTTTCTGATTCCGCAGAACTGGGTTGGATATGAAAAAGTATTTGTTGTTAACATTCTTTTTTTCATTCGGTTTTTCCAGTTACGAGTCCTTTTTTAAAGCTGATCGTTTTGTGTTCATTTTGTTTAGTTCTTCTTTCGTAACAGATTTAATGTTTAGTATAGAGCTTAGAAAAAAATTCGCAGTGTGAGATAGGCAAGAAGTAAGGCATGTAGCAACATCAGCACGGCAAAGGGCACTCCTTTAATGGCAAGGAAGGGCAAAAATATTGTAAGTCAAGTGATAGCGATTGCTGTATGAGTCGTACGATTTTTGAGTCTAGCACGCGCAACGCCGGGCCATGCTGCTAGTTACATCATAATTATTTCTTCTAGTTACATTTATATGTCCGTTGTTACATCTGTTTGAAATATTCTAGTGACGTGCTTTCTGTTAGCCAGACTATGAGATCTCATAAAAGATTGTTTTCGTTAAGACATGGTTCAATGCTTTAAGACCGAGCGAAGTGGCACCAATCACATGAAAGCGTTTTTAACCATCGATCTCTGAAAACTGTTGTATATATCTAATAATGTAAACATTTCTGAATGAGTTAGACTCACTGCATCAGATCCATTTGAGTATCTGTGTCAGATGCGACTCTTCTAGAACAGCGCTTTTGATTTCTTACGCTGATACTTTGGTTTTCTATTCCTGTCTTTGTCAAAAATATCCGTAGTGCAATCATTTTTTTTTTATGTCTTGTACTAAACTGGTTATAAAGAATTAATCCCACATTCTGTTTTATTTTTATGGTGGATTTAGGGTATATGCAATCAATACTTTTGTTCCAATTCCAGATCATATTTTCTGTTTTTGAACTTTCTTCTTCCGTAGTACGTAGTTAAGAAGTTTGAATATAAATACAGTAGTAAATACTGTATGAACTAAAAGTTCGAGATCTTTATTCTCCATCCATAAATGTGATATAGTGTGTAACAGAAAAATTGTCTAATTGTTAGATTAAGCTATAAACCATTGTATTTTAAAAATGATTAAAGATATCTTTCTGAAATTCTCCGTGCATTTATAACACTACTGGTTTCTACTGTGAGTAATAACAATGTCCAAGCTTATCAGAAGAATCGTGATGAAATCCACCATAAACGAAAATAATTAATTCATCATAGCGAAGTTTCCTTTACGACGTACTCCGGAAGTAGAAACAGTATTCAATGCACAAAATCGCAACAGTATTCAATACAAAATATCGAAATACTCCGGAAGTAGAAACAGTATTCAATGCACAAAATCGCAACAGTATTCAATACAAAATATCGCAATACTCCGGAAGTAGAAACAGTATTCAATGCACAAAATTGCAACAGTATTCAATACAAAATATCGCAACAGTATTTCATTACACATAATTGGAACTGTATTCAATGCACAAAATCAGAACAGTATTCAATGCACAAAATCGCAACAGTATTCAATACAAAATATCGCAATACTCCGGAAGTAGAAACAGTATTCAATGCACAAAATTGCAACAGTATTCAATACAAAATATCGCAACAGTATTTCATTACACATAATTGGAACTGTATTCAATGCACAAAATCAGAACAATATTCAATGCACAAAATCGCAACAGTATTCAATACAAAATATCACAACGGTATTCATTACACATAAGCGGAACTGTATGCAATGCACAAAATCAACAGTTTCAATGCACAAAATTGCAACAGTATTCAATGCACAAAATCGCAACTGATTTCAATGCACACAATCGCAACAGTATTCAATACAAAATATCGCAACAGTATTTATTACAAATAATCGGAACTGTATTCAATGCAAAAAAATCGCAACAGTATTCAATGCACAAACTCGCAAAAGTATCCAATGCACAATATCACAACAGTATTCAATGCACAAAATCACAACAGTATTCAATGCACAAAATCACAACTGCATTCAATGCACAAAATCGCAGCAAAAGAATGGGAACTCACCCGCATAGTGGAGTGAAACAAAAGTCCGTAGCATTTGTATTTGAATTATATTGTATATTTAGATTTTTTGCATACAATTTTCCACCACGTGTGCCGTCTTAAAGGCAGTTTTATGCCCCAAAAAACATCGCATCTCTCTGGGTTATGAACTAATCTAAGTGATTCTTAAAATTGAAGTGCTTCCTAAAAGTTCTTCCATAAAATTGTAGATTTCCAATGAAAAGACTTTTGTAGGGATTGAAATAAGTGATGATCCCATGAAAGACCAGTTGAGTACACGGTAAGTGTATAAAGATTCGAGCCGTGTCAATTTTTACCAAATTTGCAAATGAAGATAAGGCCTGGTATTGCACAGATGTAGGACGATACTCTTCCGATCAGACAACTCCAGAAGCTTTTCTCCTATTCATGCCCGTATTAGGTTCATCTGGGAAAATTACTTCTTGTGAAATCTGGATATGTTTTAAATCAACGTTTCGATTGCTTCATCATCCACAACTACAGGCCTGGCGTATTACTGATCAAATTTACCTAGCAAACCACTTACAAGCAATATACCCAGTTATGGCACAAGGTATATATCTTGTTTTTTTTTGGGGGGGGTGTCTTTTTTAGCGTTTTCCCTTTCCTGATATAAAATAGCCTCACATTTCTAAGATTTAACTATTTACCCCGTGTTCACTGTCACATGAAATAAATTTAAAATTAACTATCCACACGCGAATCATATAGAATGTTGTGTCGACCTGTCAACTTTTAGAAAGATGCCATCCACTATACAGGTCGCTGAAATTTCTGACCACGTCGATTTACATAGGAATTCGCCTGTATAACTGTAAGCTAGGGGATATATAGTGTCTGTATTAAATTTTAATTCATCCCCGTGAAACTACATATATATATATATATATATATATTTCTTCTAGCAGTATAACCGGGTCTTTCATTACTGGAAATTTTTGCCGTGCATGTGGAGCAGTTTAAAGTCAGCCCATCAATATTAGTAACAACATTTGGGTGCAACTGAGGCACATCCCCAAATGGAGGGTTAACACTTCGAATGGGGGTGGGGGGGTCGGAAAGTGGAACTGTATAATCATAAATAATATTAATGTCATAATTTTGTTTAATTATTTTATTAATTTTTTATCAAAGATATATATCCATGAACAGATAATAATTAGTAAAACGTTGCTGAAAGTTATTATGGTCAGGAAGTAGTGGAGAGCCATTGCCGCCAACAAATTGGACACAAAACCGGTACTGAAGAATTATCTATCAAACAAAAACAATTTCATCAAAATCGGATGAAAATTATGGAAATGCATAATCAACATCTTATCACACACACACACACATTTTGAGAATTATATATATACACACACATTTTAAGAATATATATATATATATATATATATATACATATATATAGATAGATAAATAGATAGATAGATATAGATATATAATTTTATTATCCTAATATATATATATATATATATATATATATATATATATATATATATATATATATATAATATATATCTATATATATCTATCTATCTATTTCTATCTCTGGACTCTCTATTTCTCTCTCCTCTCTCTCTATCTATCTATATATATATATATATATATATATATATATATATATATATATATATATATATATATGTATGTATAGGAAGTAGTGGAGAGCCATTGCCGCCAAGAAATTGGACTCAAAACCACTACTGAAGAATTATCTATCAAACAAAAAAGAATTTCATCAAAATCGGATGAAAATTATGGAAATGCATAATCAACATCTTATCACACACACATACACACACACATTTTATCTATATCTACCTATCTATCTATATATATATATATATATATATATATATATATATATATATATATATATATTATTTATTATCCTAATTTTGTATATAATATTCCTTCGCCAATAGCTTCATTTAACGGCATTTGCTATCTCACTGGTCAGTCTCTTTGTGCTGATTGAGGAGTCTTTTAATGTTTGATTTTTTACATACAGAAGTTTACTGAGGATACCACGAACCGAATATGTGAGCGACGATGATGTTTTAGAGAAAATAGAAATAAAAAGGAAACTTATACGTAATATCAGGAAGAGGCAGTTGAATTTTCACGTAATGAGAAAAGAGAGCTTGGAGAATCTGATACTCAAACGAAATATTAAAGGCAATAGGAAAAGAAAAAACAGCGCATAACATACTTAATTAACCAGAGAAAATGGATGCCGGAACAAGGTTTAGGAGAGAAAACAAAAACTTAAAATTTGTTAAGAGCCACCACGTACAGGGAATTATTATTTAATTTTATTTACTGGCATATCAATTTCTATGCGTTATTTAATGCTGGTGTCTAAATATTTTGAAAATAGTTTTATGCCTTCAACTAGAGATAAAATGTACTGTATTTTATTTTGCTATAAAATGTATTGTTGGTAATTCTGCTATAAAAATGTATTTTTGGCATTTCTATTATAAATATGTTTCGTTGGTAATTTTTACTATAAAAAAACGTTTTTTTCACAGTGTTTGGGGTTTCATATTTGCCCATAGGTGGGGCCCTAACAGGTGCTACCACTCTGGTCCAGGGTGAACCTGGGAACAGCAGCAGTTAAGAGTTGGTTCCACACCCCTCAAATCTCCCGATAAGACGACTTTCTGTCGAATGTAGTTTATTGTCATACCCAGGACTTCAAATTTCCATCACGGGTAAAACAAAATCACTTCCTAAAACGCCATCTTTTGAAAGAGGCTAGGAGGTTTTGTTCCAATCCAAGATGTGTTCTGTTTTCTGCAAATAAACTCTAAAATTCCCGATACGTATTTGTTTTCTATACTGTAATATAGCAACAGTTCTAGGTAGAAGCTTATAAAGCTTTATTTGACTCATTCTGCTATAGTGCTGAAAAAAGTTTACTTTATTGTGATGGATAGTTACAAGTGAGAGGAGAGATGTGTGTCCTTATTTTAGTACCACATATATTAATAAATGTAGTATTTAATAATATGAGATGCAAAGTAGAACTGTTACTGCTACATTCCATTCAGTATTCCCTTCATTAATTCAGAATTAATGAAGATTGGTTTATTTTCACTCGCTTGCGAATTTACAATTAACAAAATTCGTCATTACGCAAATTGGATGGTGCAATAAGTTTTCCCGTCTGCCGAGATCACAAATTAATGTAGTCGATTGAATTGCAAAAATAGACTTATGGAGTTCATGATTTGTCAATTGGAAGTATTTTATTTTAGCATTAATGTTTCAATTTTAATGGTTTTTATCTATCAGCTCAGTCTTATAGGCTTTCCTTATGATTCTGTTAGGTCCCTGGCTCGTTAGGAAGAATGGCTAAATCCTACATAAACTGATGAACTGTATATCAGTTGCGTAAAATTTTGCTAAAGTCTCGTGGTTAATTAAGTAAAAATAACACATTTTCTTTTTCATTTTCAGTATTACTGTTTTGGATTCCGGTATGAAATCCGGTCTCAAATGAATGACAAACGCAGTATGAAAAAGGGGTGGACCCCATAACAATTACTAAATAAAAAAATTGCAATTTGCTTTAACTAGACGAGTGCTGATCAAGAATCATTGGTACTGATGGTAAAAAAAGTAAACGGCAACACATATTTCGGCATTTAATCTCCATCGAAATCGTCTCCTTTTGAATCCATATGGTTTATCGAGCATTCCTGGAACTCCTTTTCTGGAATATCGAGCAGTTGTTTCGTCGTATTCTCTTGAATTCCATCGACGTCTTGAAATCTTTCAAATTGGGATTTGATTTCAAAGAGGAAAAAGTCACAAGGGGTGTGATCTGAAGAATATCATAGTTGTCGAAACTTGGGACTATCGTACTTAGCCCAAAACTGCTACACAATCATTGGTCACTGATAAACCTCTATGGTACGGTGAGACGACCACACTCTACACACTTTCCTTCCAAGCACTACTATAAAAAAAACGGATGTGTGCGAAATCGTTATAACTTTGTGCGCATGAGTGTTGTCAATATGTCCCAATCGGTTTCACCCTATTTATTTTAGCTCAATTTAGAAATAGTCCTGGTTCCTTTTTATCAGTCATCGTGTACTAACGAGGACGTTGAGTTCCCTTTTCCTTTGGGAATTAAAATTTTGCTGGATTTCACTCTATACAAGTCCCAAGCGCCATAAAAATAATAAGTCTTCTTGAATGAAGTATTAGGAAATTAAAATCATGATAAGGTGGATTCATACGGCTCATGTTATATTGTACCTCAACTAAATCAAAAGGTATTGCGGTAAAGAAAAATTTCAGTGTAGAAGTGGGAAACATGCAACATTAAAATTATATTTACGTGTGTTATCATCAAACTCGTCGTAATAATAAAGTTCTACCGAAATAAAAGCGATACTCACTCAATGGTTTTGTGACATTTTTGTTGGATTCACCTGTATTCTTACTTATAGGTCTCGGATCTAACGTTTTATTCCTCTTCGCTTTATCGTTATCAATCATTCGAGGATTTCATGTAAGGATTTCAAAAGAACCCGGGAACATGTTTATCTATCACTAAAGGGGTTAGAAAATTTGACACTTACATGATATTTTGAAGGCAAGAGGGACAGAGGAAAGCAGTGAAAACCTAACTCGTGAGATTACATAAACGGTTTGCAAAACAGGGATTAAGAGAGATGGCAGCGAGAGAAATATTGCTAAGAGCTATCAAAGAAAGGAAGTTGAGCGAGCGCCCAGATCCTGAATGGGCAGATGAAAATAGAAAAAAAAAATAGTAAGGAAAAGGCAAAAGGGGAGAGAAAAAGAAGAAAAAAAACTGAAAAATAGAAAACGATGAAGAAGAAGAAGAATATTGATATCGCTTTTCTGTGAATGAAGAAACGGCCGACGATGTGATAAAGTAGCCCTTTATCTTTTGGCCACAGGGCTTTATAGATTTTACACTTCAACGCTTCGGGCTTCAACGACCAGGGACGGTTAGTGAATCTTTTCATTGAAGCGGTCATTTTTAGCAAACACTACAGATTCCGATTATTTGTGCTTCTGTATATTTTATCTTTGATCAATCCACTTGTCTTTCTTTTCAGTGGATCACTAACCATCGAAAGGTAGCTGAACACGTTTTCAAAACACACACACACACACACATATATATATATATATATATATATATATATATATATATATATATATATATATATATACCGCACATATATACACATGTCTGTGCGTGTTAGTGTGCACATGCATATAAATCTGAATATATATTTATATATACATATATATGCATAATGTGTAGCTTATTTATATATATATATATATATATATATATATATATATATATAAGTATTGATAAATATTTATATATGTATGCAAATTTGAATATATAAGCAGAAGTAAATTGACATATTTATACGTATTTTTGTTTAAAAACACACCCAATTATGCATGTACACAAGCATGTATGTATATATATATATATATATATATATATATATATATATATATATATGTGTGTGTGTATGTATATATATTTTATTATTGTTTCCGTATCTATATATTCTTCTTCTTGTTTCTCTTTTCCCTCTTTGTGTGTGAATATATATATATATATATATATATATATATATATATATATATATATATATATACATGCATATATATATATATAATTGTGTGTGTATATATATATATATATATATATATATATATATATATATATATATATATACTGTTCTGATCTACGTGCTGTAACGAAAATTTGCCTGGCGATCATCGGCACCTCTCCAAGCATTTGAGAAATGTGGGCTTATAGAGGCAGTGATAATGCAAACAGTTCGTCCGCCTCATTTGCTTTCAACAATGTACAAATGCTACTATCTTAACTGGGCGTTAAGACAAAATACCAGTGTTCGGGTTTTATTGTCTTCATTCATCATTTCTTGAAAAGGCGCTAGGCTTAAGCCGAACGGAGATACGAATACGTCGAAATCTAAGACGATCCGATTAAAACATAAAGAAAATGGAATGTGGTAAATGAAAAATATACACCGGAAAAAGAATTAGGATTAAATAAATAGATGAGTCGATAAGTCATGTGGCTGTATCAGTGAAGGTAATGTATTTGAAGAATGAATTAATTTAGTTCGGGATTAATTTATGTATTATATATTTTAAATAATATGAGGTTATGAATTCAATTTTTTCCTTTCATTTTTTAAACATTCCTATAATCATGTTCGTTTGATTAAAACATTGTTAAAACATTAAAATAAAAACGTTTAAATTAATTTAAATGCATAAAATGATTATACACCTATACGTAATTAATAAGTTAACATTGTTTAGCAGTATGCATTATCTCCAATGTATATGAACTTTGAGGATTCAAAAATAAGTGGTTGCGTTTTCATATGTTCATCAATAAACAACTTGAAGCTGAAAAATGGCCATGCAAAACTATTGGGCCAATGAAAAGCATGAGATGATAAGTAGAAATTGTTCCATTATAGTACCATGAGTGAAGATGCCTTGGCAAGTATTTGTAGTTGAACTTGTAGTTGAATTGGTACACTTCTCGCAATCGTTGACGAAAGAAAATACATAATACTTTTTTTATAATTTAGAAAATTAATCTTTGCTTACATTTCCACATGCAAAACAGATTTAATAAAACCTCCATGATATCGCTAAAATCTGCATACCATTAGGAAAACATGCACCAAACGTATTGTTTTCATAGTTTTACCGACAAATTTTTTACGCCAATATTAAGAGGAAGGATCCTAGCATTTTGTTGAATATTTAATTATTTTTTTACTTCTTTAAAACATTCAAAATCTTGATTAAAAAAAATTGTTTTCCTTGTGATAGCGGTTGTACTAACTTTTAACTTTTTGCCGTGACAGACACGTTAATTTTGGATTTCTTGCAAAAATCAAGGAATTGACAGATTTTAATAAAACTTTTAGAACGTATTCAAAAATACATTAAATTACTTTTATATTTTTTCTATTAGAAATATTGGTAAAATTATATTTTTACATGTATTTCACTCCCTTAATTTTACGAAAACATGAGAAATTCAACGTGATAATTTTTAGTGTCCATATTAGTTTAAAGTAGAATTACTTTGAAGAATTTAAATCACCGGATTTTTTTTTGTTGAAAAATTTGACCCCATCTTACCGGAAATGAGCTTGAAAAATTAAAAAAATTTGACCCCATCTTACCGGAAATGTGCTTAAAAATTAAAAAAATTTGACCCCATCTTACCGGAAATGTGCTTAAAAATTAAAAAAATTTGACCCCATCTTACCGGAAATGTGCTTAAAAATTAAAAAAATTTGACCCCATCTTTCCGGAAATGTGCTTAAAAATTAAAAAAATTTGATCCCATCTTTCCGGAAATGTGCTTGAAAAATTAAAAAAATTCAATGAAACTCAGATTTAATTAGAGAACATTTTAATTGCGTTTATAAATAATATATAATAAAGGCAATATTGTCTGAAGAAAAAAACGTTTACGATGAAAATGAGTTTTTACAAGATTTGTTTTCATTTTTAAAAATTTTAAATTGAATAATTTATAAAGTTTTTAAATCTTTTAAAATTCAGTTTTAATGTGATAACTCTCATGAAACATTGTTATTAAGTAAAAATATATTTACCAGTCACATATTATAAAGCTTATTACAATCTGATCACCCCGAGTATTTTTAAAAGAATTTCCATTTGTTATTTTTATGTGTATGTAAATGCAGAATTTCTGAATTATGGATGTAAAAAACCGACACATCTATCATTAAAAGGTCACGTTTTTTAAGGGCTAACTCACTTATAAAAATTTATCGTCTGCTCCACCATACTTAAATACGAACACGTACGGTGGTCAATCGGCTCTCAATAAATCGATTAACGCGTCAGGAAATCAAGACCTCGCGTTTAAGAAATGGTTGTATACAACATTTTATGCTATAAGTAAGCAAAAAATGTTTCAAATAAGATTATTTTAACTTTAAATTTGCTAATCTTTCTCAAATAACGTTTCAGAAATATATAGTTTGTTTTGATTTTAAAAACCGAAAACTTTTGTTTATAAATCTATCCAAATGGCCGAATTTTGTCGATTTTACTGAAAAAATCGTTTTCGTTCGATATAATTTCTGTTTGAAATACACCACAGAGTATGTTGTTGACTGGAAATTTTAAATCCTTTATCTTTCAATTAAAGCTAAAATGAAAAATTCAAGAAAGATTTATGATTTTTAAAAATCATTTTAAACCTTACGTAGAGCGAATTAGTGGAGATGCCTAAATAAAAGTGGATAAAATAATGTTTTGTATTGTTTGCGTCCATGTTGAATAAAAGGATGAACTTTGTCAGGCAACTAATTCATCTGATGATGCCTTTGGATATAAAGAAATATTTCCCTTCCAAGGATATTTGAAAAAGTTTTGATTCTTCGCAAAAATTCTTCTGTAAATTTCCATAAGGTATCTCTCCACAAATATTAATTCCATTCGTCTATTTTCTTGATCTGAATTTTACAACGTATCCCAAATCCATTTGATGCAATATTTTGAATTCTCGAACAATTCCTGACATGTGATGGCACCGACTGAACCAACATCATCATAATCAATGTTTCATTGCCACGCTTAAGCCGCAATTTGACCAGATTGAACATGGAACATGGGCAGTCATCGATCTGTAATTTTACATTGGAATATGGTTTTGTAGGTAGCGTGACAATTATCGACGCTGAAAGCAGCAGTGGCATGTCAAATTCCGACTGGGGCCGATGCGTTCACTTGGAATTTTAAAAGTTGGCAGCGTTTTAAACTAACCATATTAAAGTTAATATCATGGCAGAATCGTCACTCTAGCTCTAGTTTGCCATTATGCAGTGACGTCACTAAGCGTCTGTCACGTAATTCCATCTCCACCAATGAGAGAAAATCAAATTTGTGTCCCTGCATCAATATTGAGCTAGACCTACCCATAAAAGACAACGTGGAGTCAATCTGTTTCAAGGTCAGTCCTGTTCTAGTTCCTAGACAGAGAAGAAAAGAAAACACGATTTTGATGCTGAAGGACACTTTCTGCTTTAACTGATTCAAGACATGTTTTGAAATCCCTTCCAATGACTTTCTTCCTCGCCACCTGCTAGGTTTTCACTGCTAAACTAATCGTCATCTTGTCTCATTCTCGAATCTGTTTTTTTATTGTTCTTTCTCCTCACTTTCCCTCAGTAGTCTTTGCATTCTCTTTAGCTCCCGGTAACCCATTGAGTCCTAGTGATATAATCCCTTTCCTTAGGGTGAACTGTTTCTGTTTAAATTAATAATCAATGTTTCTTTTTAAAATTTACTCATAAATGTTGCCCTTTTTCTTAAAAGAAAAGAGGTACTTAATAAACACAAACAGCTGTAATACGTGCGAAATGTTGCCTAATTGTTTCCTCTTTATCTTTCATTTTCACAAATCATATCGTTAAAAGATAACTAATTTCATATAGCTTTGTATATGTGTGGTATCTTGTTCGGGAACCTGAGGTTGCGATCCCCATAGATTGTTCACTGTCTCCAGAAGACTCTGAGTGAAAAACCAGTTTGGCGTGGGTCTAGAAGCCCCACCCTACAAAAGCCTAATTTCTAGGCAAATCACAGCAACGACGCGATCCTTGGTAAGGCATATGCCTCGACATTTTTTATTACATCTTTAATCAATAAAATACATTCCTTTCATAAATTAAATTCGCAGTTTTTCTTAAACAATCTATATATCGTTTCTTCCATATGGAGATATGCCTCAATTAAATTACCGTATGGTGAAAAATATGAATTTATACGAATTTATTTCATGTTGCATAATCCATATTCAATTTCAATATTAGCAAAAGTCAATATTTTAAAAAAATATAGTTTTTATATAAAAAGCAATAAATTGTTTGATCGATTTATTTTCTACAGCTTATCAAACCATTGCAGTTTATTTTAAACCAGAATATATATATGTAGATTGTAAGAATTATTTTGGAGATAATAATGATTTAGTGGTACAAGATTTACTAATCGAACCACGGCTGGGAGTGCGAGTATAGGCGGAATCATAACCATCTAAATGGTATTTGCGCGTAAGTGAATATAACAAACCAGACTGGAATTGAAACCCGATTAACAATTCCGAACCATTACTCATTACACCCCCGGTACAACCAAGTTTATAGCACAGGCTATTCCCAAGCAGTCACCCATCTCAGTCCTAGCGAGACAACGTTGCTTAACTTTGGCGATTGTAGGGGAACCGTTTTTTCAATGTGACGTAGCCGTAAGCCTAGTAATCTAGAAAATCAGGTTTCTTTGTATCAGACTGGTCCAAAGTCACCGTTGTTAGGTCAATGCTGAGGATTGAAATCAACGCCGGATCAGATATCGATTTAGATTACTTTAATCCAATCTGGCATATGCCGGGTAGCTTTTATCATCTCTCAGTTGCGTCTCTTTCTTCAGGTAGACTGTGACACATTTGCGTCCCTGTTCGAAGATAGAAACGCAGTTAAGGAAAATAAATACTTTCAGTTGCCCGATCCGGACAAAAACTACCCGAGCCTGCACCCACTACATAGGACTAAAGAGGGGAGAGATGTAGACATACCGATGCCAGCTCAACCAACGGTTGCGGGGACTGGGAAAATGTTGTCCAGGGGTACTTGCTCGGGTTTCTCATGTTAAAAGCCGTCATTGGGTCACATGCAGACTTGGTGGGGGGACCGGTGTAAATAATACTTTAATCCAAAATACATGTCGCAATAAGTGAAAGAGGATTGTGTTAAGACAATTATGTATGCAGCGAAATCCTACCTGATATCAAAATTATAATTTTAAAAAATCTGTCATTTCTCAAACTAGAAAATTATTCACTCTCCACTTAGTAAATAAATAGGTGTCGAAAACAATCAAACACACTGACTTGAGACGGGTGGATGACGAGAAAGGGGTATGGAATTTGAAGAAAAAAAAAGCAGATCAAATATATGGGCTTTCGAGGGAAGAAGTTATCTATAAGCAAGAAAATTGTCAGTAAAGTTGGATGATGGCGAAAGTAGAAATGTGTAGGAGGAAAGCGTTACGATTCTTTTTGTGCCTGATCAAGCATCGAAGGAAATCGAAAGATTGATTTTTTTTTACATATATAAATTTCTCTCACTTCGAACTTTAATTAGAAACTAATTATGCCTAATTAGATAAAGCCTTATAATCAATACTTCGGGTTTAATCAACACAGAGTTGATGAAAATTTTATTAAATTTAAAAAATATGTCAATTACTATAGATATAACTTTACGCTAAAGGAATAAAACACACACACATGCACACACACACGCACACACACAGATATATATATATATATATATATATATATATATATATATATATATATATATATATATATATATATATATATATATATTTGTATGTGTGTATGTGCGCACGTAGAGAAGGGTTGATCTGAAAGAAATATCTCTTATTATGTTACGTTGTAAAGGGGGTTGTTGCTTGTATGGCAATAGATATTAAACCTTCCTGATAAAAAAAATGTATATATAGTATATTGTTTTGTTAGAGATGGAAGCGGATAGGCACTCTGGTAAAATTGCGTCTGAACTGTAAGTTCATATAAAATCGAGGCGATTCACAGAATTTGTTCGTGCTGAAAAAAATGCACCTATTAACATTTCTCGACGTTTGTTGGACCTTAATAGAAACGAAACAGTCGATGTGAGCACATTTAGTTGCTGTGTAGTGCGTTTCTCACTGGAGAAAGGGATGTGTGTGATAGGCCACGTTCCAAGGTGATGGAAGATGTTGTACGGTGTCATTATTCTTCTGACAAAGACGTGGATGATTTGAAAAAAATAGAAGATTTTTTTTTAATATGTATATATTCATTAATCATTGGCGTTATTCTTCTACACTCCGAACAACTTGGTAGTGAAATTTAGAATTTCACGGTTTTCTGTGAATTGATTTGATAAAACTTTCCTCAGCTGGTTTGCACAATACGGCAGCACCATTGTTAGGTTTTCATTATTCTGTGTAACGTCTTTTATTTTTTTATTTCAGATTCGACAGTTTTTAGGTGAACCACGCTAATAGCTTTTGAATAGCCTATCCAGACATTTCTTGGAGAAAATGAAGGATGATAATACATATTAAACATAGCTTGAGTATATATTTATCAGAAAACCATAATACAACATGATTTATTAATATAATGAATATTCGTCCAAATGAGCGCCATTTCGACGAATTTGAAGTTATTCGTGGAAATGGCGCCCATGTGGCCAAATAATTCATTATATCAATAAATCATGTGATATCATGGTTTTCTGTTAACCCTAGAACACTAAACATGGGTACATAGTACCCAGCGCAAATTTTCCTATTTTTAATTACAATTTTCAGTACCTGATTTTCTTACCTAAATATTAGGTTGTCCCAAACGTTCGTAAACACTTTCGAAAAATTGAATTTTTATACAATTTTTAAATGTTTTTTTTTACTTTATCGAGAATTATCTGATGAGCTTGGAGTTGGCAAATCGACAATTCCCCGACACTTGAAGCAACTTGATTTTGTTCACAAAAATCCGCGCCAAGATCCGCACGAACTCACCGAAGCACAAGCCAACAGACGAGTTGAAATTTGCCCTCAATTGCTCAGCAATCCATTGGACGAGCGTTTTTGGGAGCGCATTGTGACATTGGACGAGAAATGGGTCTATCTGGTCCAGCACAATCGAGACAAGCGATGGATTCAGAAAGGGCAAGAGACACCGTCGGTTCCAAAACAAGATCGATTCGGCAAGAAAGTCATGTTGTGCGTTTGGTGGAACATTGAAGGAATCATGCATTTTGAGTTGGTTCCGAATAGTCGTGCCATCAGTGCCGAACTTTACTGTCAGCAACTGGAGCGGGTCCGCGAAAAGTTGAAGCAAAAGTACCCGGCTCTGATCAACCGAAAGCGCGCTTTGATGCAGCAGGACAATGCCAAACCACACACCGCCAGGAAGACCAAAGACAAGTTTGAAGAGCTGGACGGCGATGAGGTTCTGCCACATCCAGCCTACAGTCCTGACTGTGCTCCCTCAGATTACGGCCTTTTCTGCTCAATGCAACACATTCTGAAGGGCCGCCGATTCGACTCGTTTGATGAAGTCGAGGAAGCGTGTCAAGAATTTTTTGATTCGAAGCCGGCTGAATGTTACTTTCACCAGATCCGAAAGCTTGCAGATCGATGGCAGAAAGTCTTGGAAAATGATGGTCTTTATTTTGAGGAATAATTTTTGTTTTTTTTATTACTTGGCGAGTAAAATTTCAATTTTCTGCAAGTGTTTACGAACTTTTGGGACAACCTAATAATATGTTATCAGTTCTTAACTCAAAGTACAAAGTTTGAAGTGTCTGCATGTAAAATATTTCAAATAAAGATTTATATTTAATATTTTTTTTTGATATTTTCAAAATCGAGTATGATATAACCATGGTTAGAAGTGATGTAACTTTAATTGATGGTTAGTGTTGTAGGGTTAAATATTTACTCAAGGTATGTTTAATTAGCCCAATTAGTCATGAAATCTTTTCAATTTTTTATTGTAGCGGTTTTTACTGTCTCTGCTACAGATTTGATGGTCGTTCATAAGATATCTTTCGACGTAAATTGGCGTCCATCGGTATAAACATATTGTTCAGTGATAGACCAAAGTTTTTCGATATGGTAAATATCAGGAAAGGTTGGGGCCACACCATCAACCTTTCATCTTGTATGCCGAAAGAGACAAAGAATTCTTGGAAGAACCTGGCAGAATGGAAGAGAGCATTGTCATACATGAATACCAGAGCACTTCGAAGACCTCTTTTAGGAGATTGCGGTAGGTGGCTGCGATCACTTTAAAGATTTCAGGTACCCTGACTAGGTCAATAAATCTGTCTCTAATGATAGCAGTCAACAACATGATTCCTCAACCCTATCTTTGACGTTGTGAACTTTGGTGACGCTCATCTCCGAAATAGACCCAACAATTTGTTCAAGAGGTTCGTCATGAGTCGCCCTGGCCTCGTCAGTGAATAAGAACACAACTCATGTACAACGTCATGTAGTTCCAAGCCCATTATGACGGGAAATTAAAGGATGCATTTTCAAGGGAGCTCGCACGGAAGCCATGTTCTCGAGGATGCTATTTCTGGTGATTTTCGTTAAATGAGGAAGTACAGCGGCGGTAAAAATGGCTTTGCTTGTTTCTCCGTGTTTCCCACGTCATTTCCGGATAATATTCCTTAAATCCGTAGCTGTCATAGTCCCGGGGGTCTCAGAATCGGACCGTTTCTTCCCTGGCGAAGGGCCCCTCAAGAATCGTCTAACAGTCTGCACATGACGACCTAACTTCTCCGCAATGAGATGAAGAGAAGTTCCTTTAGCACGTTTCTTGGTGATTGCAGACTTTTCTTCATTGTTTTCGCGTATTGTTCTTTGAAACGAGAGACGATATTAGCGTGGTTCGCCCCCAAACTGTCGAATCGGAAATAAAAAATAAAGGACGTTCCACAGAAAAATGAAAGCTTAACAATGGTGCTGCCATATTGTGTACACCCACTGGGGAAAGTTTTATGAAAATCAATCCTTAGATACCAGAGAAATCCTAAATTTCACTACCAAGTTATTAGCGTGATTCGGGGTGTACTGTACCTGTTATAACAAGATAAAAAACATTATTTTCGGCGCATCCCTTACTATATGTTTTAGCTCTGTCTAGAACAAAGAAAGTGCTTTTGAATATCTCGAGAAATTCGTTGTGTTCTTAGTATAATATTCTTTTAAGTCAACATTTTTATCTAATATAATTTTTGTTTCTATAATAATTTAATCTGTTTTTAATAACAATATTAGAAAATATACAATCTTATGGCAAATAAGCCTCGAAATATAATCAAAAGAAAATTAGTTTCGTTTTTATTTGAATCCACAGTACGACTGAAAAGAGACCTACAGCACCATGGCAAAACCAGTTATTCTTAACCCAAAAGGGCTATAAGCGTGAAATACATGACCAGCCTACGTGGCACTCGTCTTCCCGATCCAATATGGCTGTTATTACGGCGTAGTATTCGATGTGTTTTTAATACAAGGCTCAAGAACCATTAAAGATAGTGTGTTTGTTATATTTTGCATATCTCTTTGCATTGTAGTAATCGTAGTACAGTTCTCCGTGTCCTGAATAACAACCGGGTTTGCTACGTATAGCCCCCATGTTCGCCAGTTGTTCTCTATTTATACTTGTCTATCTTATTTGCATACGGTACTACAGTGTTATTAATGAGGGCATAGGAACGAGGAAGTAAATGTAGATCATGACAATATGTACTGTAGATAATAGCTGCCGTAGACATGCAAAGGATAATACTGTAGATTTTAGGGAAGAATTCTATGGCACGACTGGTATTATCTGAATAGATATTTACTAAGGATCTGAAAATGTTCTTAGGAAGATCGTTATTATAAAGCAGAAAGAAATAAAGACCGTCTAGTGGGACTTGTGCGATGGCTGCGTTTATTCCATAAACTTCGGAAGCCTCGTCATCGACAACGATTTTCAATGATCTACCTGATAGGAAGGATTTTTCTGGTTGTAAAGTCTTCCGTAGTTTCTATAGTTGGAATGTTCGCATAGCAACTGTCTATGCCACAATTATTAAAAAACCTTTGCGAAACCTGGTATCAGTTATGGTTCTTTTCTTTTGCTGGATGACTATGGAATACCATAAAAGCGGCGTGTCCTTTAATGTGAGTTTACTTCCAAGTTGAACAGCATCAATGTTGTATAGAGATGCAGTTTACGACATTTAAGTTACGCCAGCCATGATGTTCTTGTTCTACATGTGACCAGCTGCAGTTTTTACGCTGTGTCTTTTCGAAATTTACCCATTCATTGTCTACGCTTGCTACTTAATTTACACTTGAGAAACAATACCTCATCATTCTGGGCCCAACAACATTTCCTCATTAAAACGCTGTTAAATCCTATTGTTACAGAATGCGAAGGCTAGGACCAGAATGGTCAATTTGCCGCAGTGCCTCGTGGGTAGGACATTCTGAAAGTGATGGATTGTCTTTGTCTTGGTTTTACATATATGTCCAAAACGAAGTAAATTCAACAGAAGGTATCCAGAAATCTGACGCGTCGATATACCTTCACCACCCAGATTTGCGACCGGCGAATAAGACAAGCGGAGAGACGCTAAGCCAACATACTATATGCGTTCCTATCACGTCAGTCCTACTATTTCCTGTTAGTATCCAAGCTGCGAGGGTTAATAAAACGAATACCAAAAGTAAAGACCCTTTTAGTTGATACCTTTTTTATTAATAGTGTGGGGATACAACACTATTCAATCCCCACAGCTCGGTGTTTACTTAATATGTTACAGGCCCCTAATCTGGCTGAGTTCCTTTTTAAAAAAAATGTCGTGGATAGAGAACAACTCTAATTACTTACGTCTTTGATCTTTTTTCCTTCAGTTTGAGTTATGGGGTCCACCCCTTTTTCATACAAGTGGACTCGAGCAGTGTGTACTTGTACTGCTGTCGGTGAATGACCAGGAGTTAGAGAAAGATATAAACTGATACAATGAGAGAGTGAGGTAACCGCTTTGTAGGAGTCACAGTTGCGAGCACGTAGACTCAGAAGGAAGTCATACTTCGATACTGAATTTCCCAGACTGTATATATATTATTATTGCTACTAACCGCATTTCTGGATCTACTAACCGTATTACTAATTGTATTATTGCGTCAATACATTTATTTGCTATATTTCATTCCTGCGTTTGTCATTCATTTTGAGACCGGATTTCATCCCGGTATCCAAAACAGTTTATTTATTTCCTTTCTTACAGATTGTACTTTATTACCAAATTCAAGAACCAAAGCTTCAATCCACTATATTATTATTCCGTAGACTATAGTAGAATTTGGTGACATGGTGATTGCGAGATCAGTCACTGGGGTAGGCAGAGTGTATTTAGTATTGGGGAAACTGGCGAAGAATAGGTTACAAAAATCGATATATACCTGAGGAAGGCCATAAAGAACAACGGTTGAAACATTGTGATAACAACAGAGATGAGTATAAATGGTGTAAATAAATACTAACTCCTGACCCTAGAAATTCAGAGGGAAATTGTGATGAGATTGATTTCCAGATAATCTGTCAATGGCTCAAACACTGTAGGAAAGATTTCATTCTTGCATCTCAAAAAGGTCTTAGATAAGAAAACAAGACACATGAAAAATAAGAGATATATATATTTGGTAAGAAAAAATATATTCCTTCATCATTTTCATAGAAACAAAACTCTTTATGTGATGAGAATGCACCTCCGAGAGTATTAAATTCTCAGTGATCAGTCTCCTATTTTTAGTGGACTTCCTCTTCACCCGAAGGCGCTCGGAATTTCCAAATATTTAACTTTACCATTCTCAAAGAAAATATTTTTATACATAACATCAAGGCTGTGCGTTGATTAAATAATATATATATATATATATATATATATATATATATATATATATATATATATATATATATATATATAGCAGCATGGCCCGGCGTTGCCCTGTGCTTGATTCAAAAATCGTACGACTCATACAGGAATCGCTATCACTAAAGTTAAATATTTTTCTCCCCTTCCTTGCCTTTAAAGGAGTGCCCTTTGTCGTGCAGAAGTTGCTAAATGCCTTACTTCGTGCCTACCTCACACTGCGAATTTTTTCTAAGCTCTAAACAAAACATTAAATCTGTTACGAAAAAAAAAAAACTAAACAAAATGAACACAAAACGATCAGCTTTGAAAAAGGACTCGTAACTGGAAAAATCGAATGCAAAAAAGAATGTTAACAACAAATACTTTTTCACACCCAACCCAGTTTTGCGGAATCAGAATCAAAGTTGAGTTTAAGCAAGCGAATGAGCCAATTGGAGTAAAAAATTTTCCCACTTGTGACGAATGCAGCTATCGATTTTTTTGCATGCTAACATGCTAGTTAAAATTCGTGTTAGTCAGCTGATGGCCCTCACGCTGGTCAAGAGAAACTTCCTGCCTATTCGTGGCAACCATCTATTGGCTCTCACTCTGGCCAGTACAAAATGGCCGCAAACTACAGGAAAACTGCCGTAGAAGAATAAAAAAAATCGATTATTTCCACGATCGATGGGAGTTGGGAAATGCAAAGTCGGTCTTGGCCTTTCCGCTAACTTGGAGACTGTGCATGTAAATTTTGGTGCAAATCCGTCGAAAATTGCGTCCGTGCATTCGTTACACACACACACACACACACAAACATCCTGCCTTATATATATATATATATATATATATATATATATATATATATATATATATATATATTTCTGCCTGTCTATGTTTGTGCGTGTGAGTGTGTGTAAAAAGGGATCGCTTTATTGTGTGCCTCTGTGTAAGTGCTTTTCTCTCTCCGTATATATGTGCGTGTGTGTATGTAAAATTACGAAGATGTCGAATAAAATTGTGTTAGGCAAAGACCTTCCGCTTATTAATTTATTTCGGATTAAATTCCTTTTAACTCGTTCCTCATAAATCTATATTACTTGCCTATTGACAATTATTTGAAAGAAAATATATTCTTTCTTTTTTTTTGTTTACTCTTTATCTTCCTTTTGTAGATGGCAACAGGAGCGTATGCTTCAACAATGATATCAGTGTTAGTATTTAAAAATCAATATTATTTCGAGTTAATCCCGAACAAAGCACGAAATCCTTCAGAGTATCTAAAATCGCTCAAAATCACGGACGCCATTAAATAAAAGCTTCCATGTTGACCTATTGATATATTTCAAGATTTGATTTGATAACTAAGGAATTCAATCCATTCCTAGAAATACTTCCCGTGTTCATTGAATTTTAAGCTATTCACTGTAATATCGATTTACAACAAAAGAATGAATATTTACTTATAATTGAATCATCTAACAATCGATTCTGAATTTCGCTTACGGTATTTCTGATATGCTATTTAAATTGCTTTTTGTAATACTCAACTTCAGTCTGAAAATATTCTTTCAGAATTTTAAATACATTTATCAGTAAGATTCATTCTCTCAATATTTCTGTCTGATTTAATGTATTCTGTGAAATCTTACTCGTCTTGTTATTTTCTCCAATCCGCTTTGAAATGACGTAATAACCAGGATATAAAATTTGTCTTCTTTGTTTTCTTTGTGGGTTTTTTTCTTTTGCGCTGAAAGTTTTGATACAATGAATTTACCTTCATTTCATCAATAGTATTAAAAGATTTCATTTTATATTATACGTAAACCATCTGCTCAAAAATATGCAAACTATTTAAATTTATTGATCCGCTTGAAAAAAATAGAAACATATTGGGATCAATTATTTTTATAGATAAGCATTCATTAGAAATCCCTCAAGGTACGACATATGTCAGTATCGACAAATATTGATTTTTTTCAAATCATTTTAGAAGCGAAGTTCTCGTCCATGAATACAGTGTCACATCGATCCATGATTTCGTAAATAATTATCTGTATTTTTGTTTTCATTTACAAATATCAAATTTGAAACAGTATTAAGTTGTAGCGAGAGACAAAAGTTATCCCCCTTTGACACAAAACAAAAATAATCGTAGAGATAATTATAAGTATTCCCGAGAATTAAAAACGGTCACGTGACCTGACGAGACCCGCACGAGACATCGTTAGGCGGGAAAATGAATAATTCTCTTTTTGCTCCGTGAAGTTATAGAAAGGCATATAATTACGGGCTCGTGACAAACCAAACAGCTAAGTACAAAAATTCATATTATCTTTTGGCATGGTACATGTATGGAGGGTAAGCTGCAGCATCAATCTAAACATGAGAGGCAGTTGCGGTATTAATCAGCAGGCAAGTTAGGTGTAAGTCTCCAAGATCGCTACATTACAATACGGGGGAATCATCAAGTGGATTAAAGCGCTATTCACTAACAGAGTAATGTGAGTTCAATCCCTGGTTCTGGCGGTGTCTACCTGGACTGGGCAGCATTAAAATAAAGAACTAGAGGAGATATCACTACATATGGGCAGTGGAACGAGAAACAGTCTACTCCTATAGATTAAATAAAGGGTCCAGTTCACAGTTCCTGGTCGATATACACCGACACGTTGTGATAACAATAATGATCCAAATATAAATAATGTAAATAACGATATATATAATGTAAATAATGATATCTCCTTATCCCAGAAATTCAGACTGAAATTAAGAATTCATTATGACAGCATCCATGTAACCTGGACTGGTCAGGTGTAAGTCGGTCGAAGATTGTTAAACTTTATACGATCTTAAACGGTCATAGAGTCTTTGATCTGATATGCAGTTGCAAGACACAAGCTGCAGAAACGTTGACAAATATTTAACACAAAAATATGTAATGAGATTGGAAATGTGACTTTAGTTTTTTGTTATTTGGTAAAATTCTTTATGATTTTGTATCATCAGATTATAAGTAATGATAAATTTTTGTGTTCTTTAAGACTTTGAGTATTCATTCGCATTAAGCAATTTTTACTGACTGGGTCAAAAAACAATTATATATATATATATATATATATATATATATATATATATATATATATATATATATATATATGTGTGTGTGTGTGTGTGTGTGTGTGTGTGTGTGTATATATATATATATATACATACATATGATAAAATATAGTTTGATGGAAAATATATTAGAAAATGTTCCCAATATCATGACACCGAATTTTTCAGTGTATGTGTGTTGTTTGACGGCTCGGCTACATATATATGCTGATCTATGGATATTATATACAGCTTAGTCAGGTATTTACGGTCTATTGTATTATTATAATGCCTATTGATTATAGGTGGAAGGGGTTATATTTCAAATTATTCTAAAGGCTATTAACTATAACTTTCTCGCGCCCTCTATCCTCTCTCGTTCTCTCTCTCCTCCTATATATATATATATATATATATATATATATATATATATATATATATATATATATGCAAAATGAACAATGATGTCAACATTCTCAGGCGAAAGTGTTTCATGCTAGATGCAATCGTCAGGTGGCCTGATGATTGCGTTTAGAATGAAACAGTCCGTCGTCTTTGACTGTTGACTTCAACGTTAACTTATATATTTACATATGCTCTATCTCTAATATTGACCACTTTATTCCATAAATATAGCACACCTTAAAACTATATTTCTAAGATTTCTTTCAAATAATTTTTATTTTCCCAAGTATTTTCCATCTTATCTGCGACCATCTTTAGCGGGTTAAATTGTATGTAGATGTCTATAGGTAGTTCCGTAAATTCAAAATATTTTTTCACTATTCGTTTTAATGCGAACTTAGTAAAGTCAAGTATGTGTGGAGCAACAAATTTCTTAAATGGCTGTAGCAGAAAAAGTTTATATAAAAAATAATAATAATAATAATAATAATAATAATAATAATAATGAGCAAATGAATAAATAAAAAGTTACCTCCCTTTTGAATTTCCATTTGATCCTGGAACGCTGCAAAAAGCATTTAAATGAACATTGCAAATATGTTTTACACGCCAGTGATTTCCGGAGCGGATGTTGCGTGTGATATCATTCGATTTATTTTGACACATCACAAATTTGAGTTTAATGACCGCCACTTTTCACAAACTCAAATCACAACCATGGAGACTATAATGGCTTCCACCAACACGAGCATTTTTATGGACACTCTCGAACAAGAATTGCGATGTGGATATCATCTGGAATCCATTAACTTCTGAAGATATGTTAACAATATTTTTTTCAGATGGAGGCAAAGCGAGGCCTTTCTACGTGATTTTAATACGCATATAAACTATTACTAGAAGAATATTAAATTCAAACAAAAATATTTCCTTTTTGGCGCATTAGTATACATCGCCAACAATGATATTCATATCATTTTTCAATAAAGATACATACAGTCACAATTGTTTAAATTCTGGCAGCCACTACCCAAACCATCTGTAGATATCCATAATCTATAGTCGATGCTTAGACATCAAAAGAATTAACCATTACAGTATACATATAGACTCACTCTTTAACCACTTTCCCAATAGAAATTGACCCCAAAACATAATCAAAGATTCTATTTGAAAAACGCTTCCTCACACACCTGCTAATCTCCGGTCGTCTAGAGGTTTGGAGGTGCATCTATGCATAAGCATAGATATTCACAAACGATCGAAGTATAAACTTAGGTAGATCGCAGATCATTTATGTTAAGTAAAATGATAGAGACGCCTGTGCTAGGACCTTGGAGGACTGGCCATTAACAACTATCTTCATGGAGCTACCCGTTAAGAAGTATTTCATAATTTAATCGTCTATTCCAGTTATTCCATGGATAGAGAGCTTGTGCAGTAATCCTTTATGTCACAACCTTGTAAAAAGCCTTTGAAATATCTAATGTGGTCGTCCTTGTAAGTACTGACATTTAGGACAATGCATCGGGCCGATCGAAATCCGTAATGCTTGTCGTTCAAGAGGTCGTTCCTATTTAGGTGATCAACAACCTTCTTCTAGATTATAATCTCAAAAAGCCTGCTAATGACACTGAGGAAACTGATGGGTCTATACTGAGAGGAAGTGAGCGGTTACCTATGTTGTTGAAAATCGAGCATACACTTGACAGCTTCCATAGACTTGGGAAGGTTTTTCTTTCAAGCAGGGGCAAAAAAGTTTCGCTAAGAATTCGGATAATACCGAGTTGATATTCCTAAAGACAACCAATGAGCTTTTTATGGGCCAGTGGATTTCTTACGGTCAAGACTTTTGAAAATCTTGAGATTCCATAGCTGTAATAATAATACTGTTGAGATTGTTCTCCATAGGTTGGGGAATGTCAGGAAGGGCATATCCTATGTCATCTGCGATGCATTAGAAGCAAAGATTGATGCAAATAGCTTCGCCATATCCGACGATAAGTTGATCTCAGGGACATTTATAATAGTGAGTACAGGGGCTTTGCCTATATTCAGAATTTGCTTGAAACTCTCGGCGTCCATTTTTTTTCACCTAGGCCGCTTATGCATACCTACACTTTGTATTTTATATAACTTACAAGAAGCGACTTCGTGCAATTATGAATGCAGCAAAAGTTCAAATACACACGCATTGTGATAGATATTCAAGTAGTGGTTCATGTGTAAATCAATACTCGCTGTTAGGTTTTGCTTGATCTTTTGTGGGGAGTGGGTATAAAACACTCCATTCAAGACAGGATTCTATTCTGAAACGCGGAAAGCAGTTCTGAGGCAGCCTTCTTGAAGATACTTGAAAGAGGAACTTCTATCTTCGTGTAGAGAAAAAGTACTTCTATAGAACAGTAAATCAGAAGATGCTTTTGGTTTGGCATCACTTAGAGAATTGTCTGATGTGCCCAGAGTGGGGGGGGGTAAAAACTTCCAGGATGTAACGATGAGATCAACGTGGTTCGCTTTATTCCTTGTTGCATTCGGCCATTGTTTTTTGTATTTTTTATTATTTTAAACGATGTGTATTATGGCTGCATATTCGAGAAATCTTAATGTGCCTTCTGCATCGCCCTTTGAAAGTGAAATCCCGTTAGATCTATTTGGCTACTATAAGCGTCACAGTTCAGCAAAGCTATATTTTTCACCCGTTCTCACTAAGATATTTTTCTTGAAAGCTAAGCTTCGGATTCGAAACGTAGACAAAAGAATTCCTAAAGAATTAATAGATTTATTTTTAATTCAGCGTTTTTATTACTTCAAACGTTATTATAGTGAGTTCTGTTATTTGAAAGAGACGCCTCATTTATATTTTTACTTTAAACAGTATATATTACGTCTATCTCAATAAAAAAATAATTAGTTCAAATAATTGATACGCCACTCTATGTCTATTTCAAATATGAGTTTACGATGTGTAAATGAAGTACTCTATAAAAGTCAGTATCTCTAAATATTTCTCGGTAGCTACAGCAGAGGTATCTTCTTCTGACTAAACTACAACTGAATATCTATCATAACAACAAGTATACACGATAATAACCTAATGAAAATATCAGATATTTTTTCAATCATTTCACCCTAAACAATGCAATAAAAGTTACTAAGACGCAAGCGGCTTAAATAATAAATTCATTGATACTTTATACACACAAAAACAAACACACACGCACAGAGACACACAGACACAGGGACACACACACACACACACACACACACATATATATATATATATATATATATAATTTAACAACATAGATAGAATTAATATATAACCCCATAAATCAGGCGCTACTGGCATTTCTCACCCACACAAGACAGAAATGCTTGCGAATGTGTTGAAGCCTCACGCTTATACACACACCCCCAGATTTATATACACACTTACACACATCATACTCACTCACTCCCTAATGAGCTAAATGATAACATACACCCATACTAATATTACACATTACACATACTCACTCTCTCCCTAGGAACCAAATTACACACACACTTAACAGAGACACATCCCCTTTCCCAGAACCAATAAAACTGTCAAAATGACCAAGGGAATTCAGAGCAGCATGACTCCATCCAGCTCTTATCTTAATTAACAACTTAAAAGAGACCAACGCTAGGATGACCAAAATTCAAGATAAAAAATAAAAATAAACAAATGAAAACTACAGATAAAGTTCATTTTCTCCAACAAGTCATTCATTTCTGTTGTTCCCTGCTAGTGACAAGCAGAATATTTTTTCTCCTGATGATGGTCATGCTGGCCGAAACTAGTTGAGAAATCTAACTGAAATAATAAAAATGAAAGAATATTAATATATAACCCAGTGTGTCAAAAGATTTTAATCTTTTAATATTTTTTTTTTTCAATATATATATATATATATATATATATATATATATATATATATATATATGAATATAAATATAATGTGTGTGTGAATAAAATTGGGTTAATTATTATGAAGTGAATGAAATCTACCACCAAAAGTAATTTTTCGAACTCACGCTACACATAATAGTTCTTTACGAACACAACGAAAATGCTAAAAAAAATATCAAAGAGAATCCAACGAACTGCTCAGTAATTGTGTATAAAGCCGTACGGCATCTCATTTGAGAATCACCGGAATTCTCAGAGGAACTTCACTCGTGATTATTTAGAGAAACCTAATAATTGCCTGAAAATCATCTTCAGTCTGAAGAAAAGAAAGAATGTAATTTTAACCAAAATCTTCGGCATCAAAAAACGGAGAAAAACATAATGCGTCACATTCGAAAAACACCAAAGGTAGTATGTAGAAATATCATAATTGGAGTTGGGGGTGGGGTTATTCAGCGGTATGAGTTGCACTTAGTACGATTGATCTGAAAATAAAAGTGGCGATTTAGCGAAATATTTTGGAAGATAATTAGTTCTCTTGCGGGCAAAAGTTGGTGCTTGAAAAGGCACGTAGCTTTCAATATGACGGTAAAGTATATGGTTAAAGATACTCACTAAGGGACAATGTAGATATGATTCATTAGCTTATTCATTCTATTGACTTAAATCCTATTGAAAATCTCTAGTGATCATTTTAAGATTAAATCCATCAGATGCATCCTAAAAACAAGGCGTTGGCAAATGAAGAAATAATACGCTAATATTTCAAAATGTTGCTGCAAAGGGATTTTGGCTGGTTAGAAAAATGCCTTGGAACAGAATAGGTCAGCCTGTGGCGTTTTATTTAATATTCAATTATAAAACGAAAGCTCTAATATTTATGCGATTATTACTATTAGTTTTATATTACTTTTAAGTTTATGTTCGAAAATAAATGATCTCCAAAGAACAGGTAATGTTTTAAGAAATAAAAAATAATATGTGTAAAGTTGAAATATATGCAAGCAGATAAAGTCCTATAATTATTCTACTAAACCGCTTTTATGACCACAAACGCACACAATCGTATGCAAACGCGCACGCACGAAACACACACAAAACACACATAGACATACACAAACACATACACCCACCACATACAATAATTATAAATATATAATTATATTTGCTCTACTCTGTATTGAGCACTATTTTAAGAATAGTATTTTTTGTTTATGAGAATTTATTCCGTATACGCCAATTCTATACTAAAAATGTTAGAGTTATCATTCAAATGTAGAGTCAAGCGTCGTGATAGCGAGTTTGTGGTGTGACCAACATGAATATTTTTTAATCCATTGGAGATACAAACTCCCAAAGGGCACTTAAATTTGTAAACTATATATATATATATATATATATATATATATATATATATATATATATATATATATATATATATATATGCTTGATGACATAAAAAATAACTAAGTTTTACGTTCTAATTGTGCACATGGCATTGATATTTATATTATTTTTTTATGTTTTCTAAGCATTTCACGCCAATCAAGACAGGAATGCCACTAGTACGCAATGGGTTACAGAGAGTGAGAGTAAGGGGAAAGTCTGGGTATAGGGCGATTGAGGAACGGATAAAAAGAAGAACGTAGAACGATAAAAAGAAGAGCGGGTATCAAGGCATCGGTAGATTTTTTAAGATTATAATTATCAGGGAAGCATGTAAGAGGAAGGGAGTCCTACTGTCGGGAAGTACGAGAGAAGACTTTTTTTTTGCAGTAGACGAGGTGGTTACATTTAATTGTAAAAGGTAAGACCGAGATAGCAAGCTAGTAGTTCGCTTAAATTCATGCAGGTGGGGAACGAGTGAAAATAGCTCATCAGAGCAAAAACTACATATTAGATGTGTATATTTATATTTTATTTATATGTATTAGGAGGTATGTAACGCCACTCACACACACACACACACACACACACACACACACACACACACACACATATATATATATATATATATATATATATATATATATATATATATAAACACTCATATACATTATTATTATTATTATTATTATTATTATTATTTTCTTGGATTTCTGGCGTTTACACATTTCTTTCTGTGTCCCGCCTTGGGGACCTAAGGTTAGAAATGGCATCATGACACTTTACACTGACAAAAAAAAAAAAAAAAAAAAAATTACATAAATCAAGCTCTTCATAAAGTGTGGGCTGTACTTGTCAGAAAATCTTTTGTATCTCTTTGAGGCATGGACTTCCAGGAATCCATTATTATTATTATTATTATTATTATTATTATTATTATTATTATTATTATTATTATTATTATCCCCGTAAAAATAATGGGCTGCCCCACTCTCGGTACGTTATAATTATAAATATTTAATTACCGAACAGTCATTTTTCAGACAGTGCTTTGACGATATATATATAAAATGGAGGGATTTTTGTTGAAACAACGATACAAAAGTGTACATTTGAAAGAGAGAAATAACCGCAAACGTTTTTGGTCATTATGTGGAATTTTTCATATTTTACTTTCAATATTTCACTACACTTCTTTTGGGGCTTGTGACCTTCCTCAGGTGAAGAATGGCTATTTAAAGATGTCATTCAAAGTAATGAATGTTTTCTCATAGTAAGAAAACATTCATTCCCTTAAATACTATATATTAAATACTATCAGTTTGTTCCTTACATATCTATATATATGTACATGTTAGAGTGGTTGCTCTTCTGTTTTCTTGTTCTGAGTATAGGTGTGTGGGGGGTAAGTTAAATAAAGGGAGAGTATGCTTGTTTGCTAGTGCTTTGTGTGTATATTCATGATTCTTTAGAATGCGTCATTTATAGAATTTATCTTAAGAGATTTTTTCAGGATCCGAATCTCATTAATTAACAAAGTCAAGCAGTATTGGGATTTTTAACGAATACAAAATTAATTTTAATTCCATTCGTCTGCAGAATCTCCTACTGAAGAACCCTTTTTTTCACAATTTCATTAAATAATCAAACAAAATAAATGCTTAAATATAATGAGAGAAGGCATTCCACTGAACTGATATTTTTCTTCAAGTATAAACTATCAGTAGCCAGAAAATCCTAAAAAGGCGTCCTTGAAGTGCATCTCTATTTATTTGTTTATTCATAACTTCATTCCACATCTTCTCATAGGATTCATTCCCCAATTTGGTACAACATTCGACAATGTTCAATTTAATTAACGTTATCGATGTTTTTGTTTTTTTTTCTTTTAGACTTTTCTTCAGTTTTCCATTATTATTTTAATTAATGTCAAATATTTCAAATATAAAACAAAATCTCTATTAAGCAACAATTTCCGATAAAAATCAAAATCTTTATTTTTTTTTATAATTTTATCTTAGCTTGACAAAATCCATGATTCACGGACTCTTAATAATGTTTTGCGCTTCCCCTAAAGTCAGAATCCGTGCATTTTGTTCTTATGTTTCACGATTCTGCCTTATTTTAGTTCTTAGTCTTTCGTTTCAATTTTTTTTAATTGCGTGACTGTTTCAGAAGCAATATCGTATAATTTTTATCACTATCAAAAATTTACGCCGAAATTAAATGAATAGTGGAACATCATAAATTGATAGTGGAACATAATAAATTGATAATTTCATAAATTATTAATACTTGCTCTTTAAACAATCTGTCCGATTTCCTTTTCAGTTTATTCATTGTATATCTGTATCGTAGAGGAAGGCTATCCCGTATATCTCTGAAAACGGAATTGCTAATAATGTTACTTTTTTTTTACTCAGTGATGACTGGGTTCTCTAGCCATGTTTGTCAGCTGGTCTAGGTGTAAATACAAATTTGAATTCAAAATCGTATCTAGCTCTGATGAAGCACAAACTCTACCGCCATTGAAAAGGTTCATGAATTTTCAATTAACTGCAGTACAGAGTTGTGAACTACATGATCTTGAATACGGTCGATGAGTCGACGTATGGTTTTATTTTGTCACGCTCATCTGTTGCCATAAGACGTAGATGATCGTTTAAGTCTTGCAAGCCGGAAGAGACTATTCAGTTTCATCTAAACCAATAATGAGAAGGTTATACATATGATTGTGTTATTTTGAGAACAATGGGGAGATTCTACACTCAAACAATGCAGTATATGCTTCATAAGTGGAATTCATTGGAAACAAAAAAACTATCCACTGTTACTCAGCTATTTCCCGAATATAGATATATCCCTGAGTTTAATCCTCTAAGGTAGTTCGTTTATGGGCAGTACCTCGTCGGAAATACGTATTTAAGTTAGCTTTTTCAGAAAGAATAAACAGGGTGGCCCGAAAGTCTTGTCACCCCATACCAAATAATCATGAGAACAATAGAATAACAAGTAATACAGGAATACAAAGCACATGTACTGGATTCAGTTTATTCACTTTTAGTGACGCTGTCACACATCGAGTAGGTCTGTATCATTTTCGTGGCACAAAATGATTCGGCGCCATGTCTTGTGTGATATTTCACGAAGCTGTACGTTTTTGATTATTGCAAAGGCTCTTAGAACGATGTCCTTCAACTGATGGATATTCTGGTATCGTTATTGTGAAACTATCTCTTTGATAATATCATTAGCAAATCACCCACATTCACTCAATATTCCATCGGTGAGAATTAAGTTCCACCCAAACAGCTTCTCTCTGCGCGCCACTGCTCTGTAGAACAATATTAACTTGTTCAAGATAACCTTTCCCCTCCTATCCATATAAACTACCCCGTAACGTAACCCACTACCGCGAGTGCCCTATAGGCCTTCTAGAGGGTGAAACTTACTGTAAAAAAGGTATGTTGATAAATAAATGTTAGTTTACGTTTTAAATATGCGAGTTGTTTTGTTTTTTTTTCCTTTTGTTTTGTTTTTTTACTGATGATCAAAAACTGACAAAATTTGGTCTGAGGCTAATTGATAAAAAAATGACCATGATTTTTTTCTGTGAAATCAATATCTGAATCTAGAAATAAATCATTAAAACTTTTTAGAATGTTAGTTTGCAGATAGGAAAATACTTATTGCCAAAACATTAATAAACAGTAAATATAAAAGAAATTAATCCAAAATATATTGACAGATCTGATATTATCGGTGTCAAGATGTTCATGATAGAAATCGTATCCTATGGTTTCTTTTATTCTGATATCTTCCCAAAGAAAATAGTAAAGAACCTATATCGTTTGTATTTTTATGGCGTCGGTTTTAAACACCAGCAGTAAATATAATCCACAAGTTTATCGAAGTTCAAATGTCTAGCGATTTTATTGAACCGACTTAATAAGAAAAATTGTAAATAAATATAAAATCTCTTTCGATTTGGAACAATGAATTAATTGAATCTTGTTCTGTACTGAAACTCGTCAATTCTTGTATATTTTAATTATGATTGGTGGACATGTCAAGGCTGTCACCTTAACCATAACCAATCATATTGAAGCCCTTCATTTGCCCAATATTTTGATTGGTCAAACAAAGGTCATAGAAGCTATTAATATGGGATTGTAAGGACAATTATTTCTGATAATTTAAAGCCATACGCAAGCCCTCGTCTACGGTTTGTTCAAACTTTCAATGTGAAAACGAATAAACTGATTAATAATTAATAGTTTTCTCAGCAATTCCGCAAATAAGAATTTGCCATTGTTGGAAATTGAGGTCGACATACTGTAAGCGAAACCACAAGAACGAGGTTTTCATTCATCTGAGTTATGTGGTGATTTAGGGAAAAAATTAACTCTGCTTGATTTAAGGTAAACGAAGTAGGAACGTCAGTTTAATTGTAAACTAATAAAAATGTGAATAAATGTATTAAAACGTTTTATTTTTTATCAGTAATTTTTTTAGCAATGATGGAATCTAAGAAATGTCCTGCTTTGTTTGAATAGGTTGTTGGGAAAATAATGTCTGCTTTCAAAGATAAGTAAGGAATTTTATTTCTGCATTAATATAATTAAATCATGTTAAAATTAGTGAAAATAGGAACCCTAAACTTCTACACATTTCTGCTATCGATTAAGAAGTTTATTTATGCTTTTACGATAAAACTCTAAAAGTTTTGACGCCAGAAAATCTTTGAATAGAGTTTCTGCATCTTTTATGCAACGGAATATTTTTGACGGTCAAATACCCTATTAATATAACAGCTGATTTACCCTTGTACAGGTTGTGTAGGAATGATAGTGCGCATCACATTGCGGAGTGGGGTCTGCATTTTGGTAGCACATAAAAGAGAACAAAGCGCGCCATAACAAAACAACACACGGGATACCCTGGCTTTCGGTAATCAGAGAAATGGTATGCCTATTCTCCACCGTCGAAAATGAGCAAAGGGAAGTTCTTGTTTGATACGACTATCTTGACTGAAAAAACCTTGGAGCGCAATCACCCTAATATTCCACCTGTGCATCAGAGCAGCAACGAATGGACTCTGACAGACGTTGGGATACGTTGCAGGAAGAATATTGGGAATGCGAAGAAGGTTAAAAATACAAAGACTTGTCAGGGCAAATCAGAGAAATATATAAAGCTCCAGCTAAGTTTGTCCCTTTTGTGAATTGCGCTTTTGGGACGATTTCCTAGGACCCTTCTGCCTCGCCGTACACATTGGGTATACCTGATATCATTGGGTGTATGAAGGTGGTTAGAACTGCTTCGAACAGTTAAGGAATGTGTTGTGCCTAAAAACTGTAGGTAGGAGAACATTTCCAAATCGAAGAGGCTATCAAATAATAATAATAATAATAATAATAATAATAATAATTGGTATGAACACACCGCAGAACCGCTTAAGGAGATAGGACCTGTAACAATTTTATGGGACTTTACAATACATAGAGGCAGAACAATCAAATCTAATCGCCCAGATATCGTGATTAGAGACAGCAAAGATAAAATGTGCCTTCTTATTGACATGGCAGTCCCTGTAGACCTCATGTACATTTAAAGATCTTCAAAAATTTATCAAAATACAAAAACCTTGAATCCAAAATCCCAAACATATAGCACATGAGGACATCAAAAATTTCAGTTGTAGTTGGAACCCTCGGATTGATTGAAAAGTATTCCAATACACTCATTGAAGGTATTCCTGGTGGCCCATGCCTTAAAGAATTTTTTTAAAAATTGTACTGAGTAGTACATGTCACACGTTGCAAAGAGATTTATCTGTTCAAAATGTGTGTAACTTTTTTTTTTTTTTTTTTTTTTTTGTAGAAAAATGATCAATGAAATATGTTATAAACCCCTTTTGACCGTAGGTCTCTGGTTGGGATCCGGAAGGAAATGCGTAGACAATAGAAATCCAAGGAAATAAAATGGTAATAATAAGGATCTTGGAATGGAAATCCCACAAACGTGTCACATGAGGACATCAATAATTCCAGTTGTAGTTGGAGACATCAGACTGATTGGAAACGGTTCCAATAGACTCATTGATGAGATTCCTGGTAACCCAAAACTTAAATAAATATAAAATATTGAACTCCCAAGTACAGCTCACACATTACGAAGAGCTTTATCTATGTAAGACATATATGATCTTGTATTTTTTATTTTTATTTTTTTTTTGCAAAGACAATCAGTGGAAAATGCCATAAAGTCTTTTCTGACCTTACGTCTCCAGCTGGAACCCGGAAGGAAATATGTATATAAAAGAAATCAAGGGAAATAATAATAATAATAATAATAATAATAATAATAACAGTTTAAGAAATAGAAGAACCAAAGGATTATACCATCCACACAGACAGAAAAATTGAAGCAAATAGGCCGGACATTATTGTCAAAAACCAGAAAGACCTACTAATTGTTATGGCTTGTCCAGCGGATTGTAACATAGCAACCAAGCGAATTTGAAAAACTATCAAAATACAAAGACCTGGAAATTGAAATCTGGAAATTGAAAACAAGAATAATACCAGTGGTAATAGGTGCACTTGGAATTATAAAAATGGAACAAAACAACACATTGAAAGAATCCTGGAAACCCCAGCTTAAGAGACATACAGAAAATTGTCTTATTAAGTACAGCACACACACTAAGGAGAACTTTGTCTATGTAACGCTATAACTTCATCGGAGATAAAAAAAAAAAAAAAAAAAAAAAAAATTAACATGAAATGTGGCCATAACAACACAGTTATAGCAGAAATCGAATGATGATGATAATTAATTAAACCACCCAGACCCGGACCACAATTCTATGGGACTACACAATACACTGAAAACAATCAAGGCCAACCTCCAGTTATTGTTATTAAAGACCACAAACAAAAACGATGCCTCCTTATTGATATGGCAGTCCCTGCTGACTGCAAGGTATCTTTGAAGATATTCAAAAAGTTGTCAAAGTACAAGGACCTTGAAATAGAAATCTCGAAAATGTGGCATATGGGAACATCAACAATCCCTGTTGTAGTTGGAGCTCTAGGACTTGTTGGAAAAGATTTCAGTAGACTAATTGAAGGGATTCCTGGAAGTCCATGCCTCAAGGAGATACAAAAAATTGTTCTAACAAGTACAGCCCACACCTTACGAAGGGCTTTATCTATGTAATTTAATTTTTTTTTTTTTGTCAGTGGAAAGTGTCATGACGCCATTTCTAACCTTAGGTCCCTGAGCGGGACCCGGAAAGAAATGTGTAAACGCCAGAAATCAAAGAAAATAAAAGTAATAATAATAATAATAATGGACTTGTAAATATTACAGAACGAGAAAACGTTTTTCCTGAGAGAAACCCAAAACATTGGCCATTTTACAATTTCAACAAGTGTTTATTTGAAATACCACTTCAGCGAACATAACGCTAAAAACACGCCGATAGTGTTTCTTGTGAGTGGTGAATATTGTTTTAGCTTGCGCTGTCTGTACAGAATTTATCAGCTGACTTTAAAATTGTTGACTTCTTATGTGAAGAGCCTCAGGGCAAATTGTCCCGCTCAAATTTCTCACTTGCTAAAAGCTGTTTCCGATTTCTCTGAGGCTAGAGACGTTAATAAGACCCGAGCTCTCTTCTTCCGCATTAATCAACTGATCACGCCTGACTACGCCAACAAAATTACAAAATAGGTATAATTCAGCATTGTGCCAGCCTAATGATTATACGATTGCTACATAGACGTGATAGCATACCGCCATATCTATTCCGATAAAATAATCACTAAATATTATCATTCTCTTCTAGTTTCCAGTGAAAAAAAATGCGCCCCACTCATCGCCCTACAGGAAAGAGGAATCAGGATGTGAATTGTGAAAATGAAGGTATTTGCCAAAGGCATTTTTTTCATTTCCAGCGGATTTACGCAAAATTCAGGTATTTCCTTTGGCTACTTCATGTTTTTTTATTTGATTTATTTATTTTGACTCATTGTTCAAGACGTCGGTGAATATAATAGTTTACCAATTCTAAATATTTTACATTCAGTTAAATTTTCCTATCATAAAATCTTTACTCTGATGGCAAAATTATCATTTGCCAAGAATCGTTTGTGTGTATATATGTATGTATGTAAGTATGTATGTATGTGTGTGTGCGCGCGTCTGTGTTTGTGTGTGTCTGTCTTTTCGGACTGATGGACTAACTGATTTGTTTTCTGAGGTTTATCACCTTTACAGGTTATTTTAACTATATAAGATCTACTTATGAGATTAAACTGAGGAGAGTCATCCTGAGGGAGGCTATGACTGTTTTACTATACACTAGTGTTACTAAAATTAGGTCCGCCAGACTCAGATACAAATTGTACTATAGGAAAATCATGTAAAAAGATGAAGTAAAAACATATATTATAATATAATAATACTAAATGATGGCTACACGTTTTTGAGAACACCCCTCTACGAGGGCAGTTAGCCAGTCATTATTGCAGAAGCATATACAGGAAAAGTGTTTGTTTTGTTTTTTAAAAAAACACACAGAATCTAACTGTGGTTTATACTTCAACTATCCTGATCGGGCCTTAGACTTTCTGAAAGAGAATACATTATTCGCTGTGATCAACAATTTGAAAAAGTGCAGTACTCTGCAGATATCGGGAATATCGACCTAGTGTAATGGTTACAAAGCTTGTCTCGCTAAAACAATTGCGACTGAGTAGTGAGTTAAATCCTCTCTGGGTACCCTATTCTTTCGGCTTTGTGCCACATCTAATCAACGCTTAGAAAATCACCATAATAGCGCGGCCATCGATGGCATCTGGACAGTGTCATCCACCCAATCCCTCTCACTTGTGGTATGATTTTCAGAAACACGTTGGAATTGCTTCCCACGACCGATACCATAAATCATCTTTCTAACGTGAAATCCTGTCTCATGGTCGAACATTCTAACTACACGGCCACGATTGTAAAAATATATAATTCTAACTTAATTACCTAAAATTATTTATTTAAAAAAGGAAAACTTACTTCCCTCTATAAAAAAAAATGTTTAAATAGTCTCTACTTTTCAAAGATGTGGAGCGCCAATAAAAACGTATAATTCCTACAAACTGAATACTGAGTCGGACATGAAAATCCAGTTGTCTGCAGTTAAATCTGACTTCAAAGAGATTCGTCAATTCAAAAGAAAAGACCCGACACTAAGAAATATAAAACTGATTTACGCTGGCGAAGCAGCTGTAAACATGAAATGAATTTTCTTATGTTATTTTATATGAAATTAAAATAATTACCGTTTTAAGAGTACATAACATAAAAATAATGGGTCCGACTGAAGCCCATCAAACATGCAGAACAGCATCAAAGTAGAAAAAAACACTTGAAACACCCTGTCATGCTAAACCAATTACTGGAGATATAAAATAGGCTACAATTTTATACCAATTTTACACTCAAAATCACCTACTAATAAATGACAAGAATCGCGCAACACAGTAACGAAAACGGTAACTCTAAAAGAACAAAAGAAATTATAATTTTAAAAGTCGATATTTATTCATATCCTTGTTTGAACTTTTACAACAACCCCGACTTTCGGTCATCATTTTTTCGTTTGGTTACTTTTAAATTATTTTCTTTCTAATTTTCAGCAACTATCAATAAAAATCACTTCCTCCATTTTTGCTGTTGATGATGTAATTAAACATGGAAATGTTAGGAAAATATCTCCAAATAATTCGGCTTTGGTCCACACCTAGACCGCGCTTAATAAATCACTGTACTGTAATATATAAGACTAGCAGCATGAACCGGCGTTGCCCGTGCTTGATTCAAAAATCGTACGACCCATACAGCAATCGCTTTCACTTAACTTAAAATAATTTTACCCTTCCTTGCCTTTAAAGGAGTGCCCTTGCCGTGCTGATGTTTCTACATGCCTTCCTTCTTGCCTATCTCACACTGCGAATATTGTCTAAGCTCTATACTAAACATTAAATCTGTTACGAAAAAAGAACTAAAAATGAACACAAAACGATCAGCTTTAAAAAAGGACTCATAACTGGAAAAAACAAATGAAAAAAGAATGTTAACAACAAATACTTTTTCACACCCAACCCAGTTCTACGGAATCAGAATCAACGTTGAGTTTAAGCAAGCGAATGAGCCAATTGGAGTAAAGTGCCATGCAGATTTAAATTTTTCCCACTTGTGACGAATGCAGCTATCGATTTTTTTGAATGCTAGTTAACATTCGTGTCAGTCAGCTCTGGGCTCTCACGCTGGCCAATAGAATCTTCCTGCCTATTCGTGGCAGCCAGCTATAGGCTCTCACTCTGGCCAGTACAAAATGGCCTCAAACTACATGAAAACTGCCGTAGAAGCATGCAAAATCGATTATTTCCACTATCGTTGGGAGTTGGGAAATGCAAAATCGGTCTTGGCCTTCCCGCTAACTTGGAGCATGTGCATGTAAATTTTGGTGCAAATCCGTCGAAAATTGCGGCCGTGCATTCGTTACACACACACACACACACACACACACACACACACACACACACACACACATATCCTGCCTTTTATAGATAGAGATATGGATTCTCGACGTTACTCCAAAGTACAGGGAATTTGACCAGGCGAAAAAAATGTTAATTATAATATCTAATTACAAATTTCTTCTCAAATATGTTAAAGAGTTTTGGGAAATACAACTTTATCCGTATTCAGTGTAATTGAAATTAGGAACTCTATTTCAAGCTGGAGAGTCGCTCTGATAGTGATTTATTCATTAGCCATGATAGATTATCTTGTTAAGGAAGGACATTAAACATTTCTGTCCTATATTCTACGGGTTTCGCTTTGCAGGTGTTCCATTTTTTATTATGCGTTTACAGAAATTATCGGCAGGTGCTTACATCTATATGAAATTATTTCTCTGGTGTATTCATTCCTTAGTTTGTTTTTTATATATATATTATGGTTTCCTAGAAACGTTAGCACGCACCTATTTTATTTTTATTCTGTTAGTTTCGATTTAAAATTTTAATCAATGTGAAAATTTTAAAAATGTAACGTTAAATTTAAATTTAATTTTCGCATGACACACAGTGCGTGAGCAGGTGTATTTAGTCGTGCGTATGTGTGTGCGCGCGCGTGTCTGTTCCCAAAGGTGGAATAATTTATGCAGTGGGCTTGATCCGAGTGTCTAAAGATTATTTTTCCTTGGTTTTTGTTCAACAGTATATCAACCTCTATGCCGACACTGAAATATTGATAATTTTATAGTCTGTCTATATTTCTGAGATGAGGTATTATGTACAGTATTTACATTAGTCGGACTATTGTCCTCATCTTTGTCGCCATATTTGTCACAACGTTTCGGCCGTTGTACGCTCCGGCCTTCTTCAGATGGTTGGAATTTCGAACTGAACCCTTTATTTCGCTCACTGGGTAGACTGTTCTAGTTCCACGTGCCATGTTTGATGGATATCAGTTATCAATTATCCTGCTAATTTTCACTCTGAAAGTTCTCCACTGCCTTAACCAGGTATTGAACTCACCTTCTTTGGGTCTGTCACTGGATCTAAACAACGCCTTTATCCACTGTGCCATGTGTCCTTGAGGACATCTGGGTATGAACTTCTGAGTATTATAAACCTAATGTTTTCAGCATCATTTGACATCCATCAAACATGTCTACCCCAGTGATCGAAATAAAGGGTTCAGTTCGAAATTCCAACCACCTGAAGAAGGTCGGGGCGTACAACGGCCGAAACGTTGTGACAAATATGGCGACAAAGATGAGGACAATAGTCCGACTAATGTAAATACTGTGATAATTTTATATTTTTGGAGGTACTGTATAGGCTCGACGTTGCTTAACTTCGATGATCCTATGGGAAGCAATGTTTCGACGTGATCTGTCCGTAAGCCCTCTAAAGATTATATCTATCACGCTTCCTGAGAGATCTGAAAGACTAGCATCACTATCATCATCAATAACCTTATCCGTCTCTCTTCAGTACGTTAGAGCGCGTAGCTCTGCACATTTCCCTCTCCCTTATAGCTCTAAGCAGCGTCTTAATCATTCTTCCTGGTCCTTTTTCTGTCAGCCATTCATGCATTTAATTAGCTGAGTTGTTCATTGTTTTCCTGTAGCCGCAGCCCGATCTCTCTAAACTGTGCGATTATGTTTCCAAAGCCATCCTTCCTCGTAATGTCCCAGAAAACCCAACTGCTTTTTTTCTAATTTTGTGTATAAGACTATTTATACTTCCCTTTTTTTACGATCTACCGATTTGCTTACGTTTTCTTTGCATGATATTATCAGGATCCGATTGTAGAACTACATCTCTGATGGTTAAGGTCTTCATTTAGAAAGTAAGCACTCATTTTAATCAAAGGAGAATAGATATGACATGCTGTTTCAAAAATAAATTCATCATCGGAGAGGTTAAAAAAAATTCTGTCTAAAATAGCAGATTTAATATCTCCCATAGATAGATAGATAGATAGATAGATGAGAATAAGATGTGTAGTGTGTAATCACGCGGCTGAAACCAGAGATTTAGAAATTAATATATATAGTTTAGAGATAGGAGTGAGTGACTTAAATGACGTTTCAATGGAAGATCTTGTTTTATTACTATATAAAATTATGTGCCATATTCAGGGATAAAGTATCTGTTATTGAGTAGTTTCACAGTGGAGGCTTGTATTTCACTAAGTCGGTCTTAAAATAGGTTGGACGTACAAAAAGTTTGGAACTTGATATAATAGTTAATGACGCAGCAATCTAGTTGTGGTGGCTGATACTTTAATATCCGACTAACGGTCGTTCGACATCGACTGACTAACCAACTCACTGAGCGGTATTTAGTCACCCCTCTCCCACGATGGCATCATGTGGCACAAGGCCGGTTTAACGTGGCATATCCGATCCCGTGGGCTCAAACAAAAAATATGCCCTTTTAAAACCCGTATAAACGGGTTCAGGGTCGGTTTACCTCCCCGAAAGAGACTCCACCCTTCGGCGTAGCCTCGTTCGGGTTCCTCCCTGCCCGAAGGAAGAGAGGTCAGCCGGTCGTCCGACTTCAGACGGAACCCAGACCTCCTCGAAAGAGACTCCGCCCTTCGGCGTAGCCTCGTTCGGGTTCCTCCCTGCCTGAAGGCAGAGAAGTCAGCCGGTCGTCCGACTTCAGACGGAACCCAGACCTCCTCGAAAGAGACTCCGCCCTTCGGCGTAGCCTCGTTCGGGTTCCTCCCCGCCCGAAGGCAGGGAGGTCAGCCGGTCGTCCGACTTCAGACGGAACTCAGACCAACTCACTGAGCCCCCTTAGCGACTGCAAATACTCCTACTTATTATAGGTGGGAGAGTCTATTAACAATAGAATGTGTTCCAGTATAACAGTATCCTTGTTACTTACATCATTTTTCCATTTCATACATCTTGTGGTTCATCCCATCAAATTGCATCTGTTTCGTTTAATAACACGAGCTTCGAGGACCATCAAAACAACTGCTTGTAGTTTATGTAATGTTTCTGCGATGCTTTACCAGCGGTTGTTAATATTCCGGAAGCACAACACCTTCTGTATCGACACAAAATTTCTGGCTGAGTATAGGTAAAGCCTCATCAGATGACAAGAAATAATGTTTCAGAATAAATATGTGTTCTCTGTGAGGCGAAAAATAATTAAAAAAAAAAAATATATATTTAACTATAGATATTCCAAGAACTGGTTTGGCAGCTGGAACGTTTTTAATTTTTTTTTTTTTTTTATTAATTTCAAATACGAAACTTTTTATGTATATATTTTGTTACTTCTCTACTTTTCATCCTTTTGGTCCAGCGTTAATTCTTGACGGATAGAGTCGTATGTTTGTGCCAATGAACTTGACCTTCTCTCTACGGTTGCAGAAGCTGAAAGAAAATTCAGAAGATCTATTTTCTACGCTTGTTAAGCTGCTTTCTGTAACCGACTGAAAATTTAATGCGGCAACCGAGAAAAGATTTCCAAAAATGGAAAACAAAAAAAGTAATTTCAATATTGAGGTTCTAGCTACAACAGGATTATATTGGCAGACGTAACGGAAGACTAACAGACACTTTAATGTCGATTATGGTAATTTAATAATAGAAAAATAGACTGCCATCGTATATAGACAAAGATTTGACAGAGAGAGAAGAAACTACAAACACAATCACACATGTTCATCCAGAAAAACATGCACACACTCACAGAGAACTGCGCCAATGCAAATACAAATATACATACTGATATATATATATATATATATATATATATATATATATATATATATATATATATATATATATATATACGTTTTTATACGCATATATATTTAGAAAAATAATATGAAATATTGGAATAAAGTTTTTTGTGACGCTTTTCATCCGTTAGGATTTCATCGGACCGGGTTTTGTTGACGTTGCCACGTCTACACATTCACACAAAACGAGAGATGCTGGTAGTTTCAAAGTGTTTGAAAGAATACTTTTTCGAAAGAATATTTTTTTTGAAAGAATATTTTTTTGAAAGAATATTTTTTTTTCAATCTATCCAAATTCTTCTGTATTCTTTTCCTTTTTTCTCTCCATCACATTTGCCCCTGACTATTCTACGTTGTGACAAGAGAAAATCTAACAAGAATAGTAATATATTGTAAGAACCTTGGATGCAAATTTACCGTGACTGAACTAACAATGAAGGCACTTTCCAAACATTTTCATCTTAGTGGCTTATTTTCTCTTTAATCAAAGTAGCATTCTCTATATCAAAAGTGTGGTTAGATTTAGTTACGGTGAACAACCAATGAGTTTTCTGGGTTTTTTTTTTTTTTTTTTTTTTTATGTTTCTTGTTTATGGTCATGTATGATTTCAGAAATATTCTTTCAAAAATTTTGAAACTACCAGCGTCTCTCATTTCATGCGCATGCGTAGACATGGCAACATCAACTAAGCTCAGTCTGCTGAAATCCTAACGCATGAAACGCTTCACTACATTTTTTATAACATTTTTCTAAATACCGTTTGTTGATATATAAAATTATACAAAATTATATATCGTTATATCATACCGTCGACGTAGATAAACACCAAGAATATGAAAGAATAGAAAAAGTATTAACATCGCCTAACTCACATAAAAAACGAAAAATTTTCTTGTTGAACTGCATGAAAAATTAATTTCATAATGCACACATAAAATAGAATATCACATCAATTTTTTCCAACATGCGCATCCGATTTGCTAAAAGCATCTGCTGAAGAACTAGAAATATTGAAAAACTAACCACTACAAAAGCCAGAACTGCTAAAATAGAACTCCACAAAATTACGTTATACCAAAGCCGGAAATGTATTAACTACACCAAACTATCAAACGAATGAATGACAATCAAAACAACAAATGGAGACAAAATCTCACCAAACAATACAGCAACAGTAAGTGGGCATATATCGGAAAGCCTAATCTAATAGAAAATTTATCGTATAGAAAGCTTTCCAAGACAGAACAAGAAGCCCTCAGCTTCGGTTTAAAATTTGCCATCGGAATTCACAAAGGATACATAGTAGACACTATTGCAAAAAAATCACAAGCAAAACGATTACGAGTTTTCATTCAAAGCATAATCACTACTACTATAAAAGCCATAAACGAAAATATATTACCATTTGGACACCTTATTGCTCTAAAGAACCTAGCGAGAAATATAGGAATCCATATTACGACCTCTGGCAAGGGAGGAGAAATTATAAATATAAACAAGAATACATACATAGAGAAAAAATCAACTCACTACTCAAAGTTACCTACACATACGAAAGAATAAGCGAACAAAAAATAACTACCTAAACATAAAAAAAATCACAAAAAAATCGGGAAACTGATTAAAAATTAAATAAATCTTTGTATCGACTCATAGAATATCAATCTATAAAACCAAAAGTCCAAGATCCCTTTAAAATCCAGAAAAATGGTATCCCGATGCGCCCCATCATTTCTGGAATGAGCTGCACCCACCTCCACAAAATAGTTAATGCCATAACAAGAATATTCACTCCTTATTAACCCCTAGAACAATAAGTCCATCGCACATAAAAGTTCTGGCAGCCTTTTTGAAAAACTACGGCAAATAAATATGACTAACAAACTCATAGCCAGTCTTGATATAAAACCACTACACTAATATCCCGTTTGAAAAATGCTCAAATCACTTAAAAATCATCTAACAAAATCAAAGATAAACCTCTCCATACCAACAGCTAAAATAATAAAAATCTGCCATCTCATCACCAATCAATACTATTTCACATTCAATAATTTTTTTTTACAAACAGTGATGTGATGGCATGTATTTTCTTGGAATTTCTCGAGTTTAGTTCTTTCCAAAACATTTTGCCTAAATAATCAACTTACTTCTGATATATTGATGATGCTCTACTAATATATCCCCGTCATACAAACTTAGTGTATCTTGTAGATAAACTAAACAAAGTCGAACACACAATAGAATTTACATGCGAAATAGAAAAAATAATTTGACTTTGTTAGGCCGAGATGATAGCAACCTAAAACTTAGTATCCACCGAAAATCAACCAATTAAAATGATCTAATAAAGTTCTATTCTCATCATAACAACAAAATAAAATCCGGAATGATCACTGGATTCTATTTAAGGGCACTCAGAATTTGCAGCCCTTAATATTTACACGAAAAGGAGAAATATATTGAACATACTTCCAAGACCCTAAAATAACTTATTTCTAATTCAATGCGAAACAAAAGACTCATAAAATATTGCAAAATAGAAGATCTGTTCTTCCTGACAAACCCAGCGAATAAAAAAAAATATTCTACTAACTAGAATTACAACCAATAAAGCATTTATCTAAACTCAACACAAATTTTGACACAACACCTAAAGCAATCAGAGACTGAATCAATTAAAAACAAACAAACAACAAGCCGAAACTTGAAGGAGGAATTTGCTCTATTAAGTGCAGGAATTTCCAGACTGAATACATTGGAGAAACATCAATACGTTTAAAAATATGAACACAAAACGGACATTTAAAAAAATACAAAACGCAATGGTCATTCACTATAATGGAACAGAACACAATTTTGACATGGGGAATCATAAATAAATAAATAAAAATAAACTAAGACGAAAATGTCCGGAAAGGGCATGATCGCTAGTTCAGACACGGTATATTTGTACCCAGGATTTTACAATATATCACCGTTCTTGGCAGATTCTTATTCTTTCAAAAAAATCCATTCATAATTATTCTTACAAAAATTTTAAACTACAAGCGTCTTACACACACAGTCGGATACACACGTACACACATGCACACACACACACACACACTCATATATATATATATATATATATATATATATATATATATATATATATATATATATATATATATGTAAGCAAATATATGGATATAGATCCGACAGTATGAAAGAAAAAATATATACGGAAAAAAACAAACAAAAATCCTTATATACAATTATGCTGTTTTAATGTTAATATGTCAACGTCAGACGTTTCGGTCTAATAAACCATCTTCAGAACATATTCATAAATTATAACATTATCAATACAACATGACAAAGACGATGTACATAAGAACAAGACTTATCAAACAAATAACTGAAAGCGCTGATCTTATAAACCTTTCAGTTATTTGTTTGGATAAGTCTTGTTCTGAAACAAACCCGATATTACGCAATGTTGATCAAAGCAAACTCTCCTGGCGCTACACAAGAGATCAGGAACAGCAACAAGTAAAATGGCATCCCGGTACAATCAGTATGAAGATACGTTGCCCCCATCCACCCATATAACACAAAATTCATGACATTAAGGCCTGAGAAAAGGAAAGGAACCGGGAACTCCTTCCCAAACAGGAAAGAGGGGATAAGTTTTGACTCCTATTCCAGATAAGTGGGAGGAGTATGGATGCAGCGTAGGAACCCTTATCTAATCCACTTAACAAAAAAAACAAAAAAACAGAAGTACACAAGAACAACAGAAAGCTATCCTGGGTTTAACTTCCCTAAACATTATTTCAAAGAATGAGCTTTCAGATAACTTACGTGGAGAGTCGGGTGCACACACACACACACACACAAACACACACACACACACACAAACACACACACACACACACACACATATATATATATATATATATATATATATATATATATATATATATAGTTTATGAAAAACTAGGTAATCCGTATGGGTAAACCTAAGGAGGATAAAATCCAGAGAGCTCAATGTAAATCCAGAGCAAATAATTGAAATAAAAACAGACCACTTTAAGATACCATATGATAAATTATTTCACCACAGCCCTTTTCAAGGACTGCGGATCATCAGACTTTTACGTCCAAAGGTTGAAACAAATATATATATATATATATATATATATATATATATATATATATATAAGTCCAGATACCAACTCTTTCAAAGTGCATTAATAATAATTAGTTCCAGCAAAGAAAAAAAATCATTAAATTTACATTACGTTAACAAACACGTTATCACGATTCTGGGGTGGGTGGCCAGCTCCGGCCTTTTGCTCTTTCTTCATTTTTTTTAAGGGGGGGTCCTACATTTACATATATTTTTTTTTTCTATTTTGTTAACAAAAATGATAAATACCAACTCTTTAAAATTGCGTTCTTATAATCCCAATTCAATCTCCACCAAAAGAACAAAATCTATTAAATGCTCACACAAATACACACAGACACACACACACAAATATATATATATATATATATATATATATATATATATATATATATATATATATATATATATATATAGGAAATCAAGGAACATGTATGCATTATTTAAATCAGATTATAAAGGACATCGTTAAGAGCCACAAGGAATAGGAAGTTGTGTAGAGAGTGTATGAGCGATGATGATGATGATCATGATCATCATCATCATCATCATGATCATCATCATCTGAAGAAGAAGAAGAAGAAGAAAAAGAAGAAGAAGAAGAAGACTATAAAGCGTGAGGACATTATGCATAAGGAAGAACATTATAAAGCGGGAAATTTAAACTTCGGTACGTTTTCATTGAAAACAAAATCAACACATTTACTAACTGCAAATCTCTCTCTATCTCTACTCTATCTCTATCTCTCTCTCTCTTTCTCTCTCTCTATCTCTGTACATATATATATATATATATATATATATATATATATATATATATATATATATATATATATATTGGAAATCAAGGATCACGTATTCCCTATTTAAATCAGATCAGTTAGTAGTGGTGAGCAAAACAAATGCAGGAAGGCGTGAAGTTAAGTTTCATAGATTACGCAAAAATATCTTAGAGAGCACGATATGAAGATCTATTTGAGGCACTAGTAAAACTTTATTTCAAAATGTCTTACGATAATAGAAAATGTTTACACGTGTGAAAACAGCCTGCATATAAATAGAAAATGAAGTGAACATGTACATGCAAAAAAGAAAAAAGCGTAAGACAATGATGTGTTTTAATTTATACAGCAAGGCGATCCCTCGAAACCTAGAACTTATTTACTATTAGTGGTCACAGTCTTAACAACTTAGGATACGCAGACGGCAACATATTCAAAATGCAACGACTCCTTGTCAAGTTACTATAGACAAAGTTGAATAAATGACCAACCCCCAAGTATAGCAATACAGATGGTTGACGGCAAGTTGAACAACCCAGGAGACGGGTTATGATTTGGAAATGTCACAATCAATCAAACACAGAAATATCTGGGATGTGTTTTAATAGACGATGGGCAATGTGATACAGAAAAGTGAAGATGCATTTAAATAGCAAAAGATGTTTTTAAAAATTAATAAATCTACTACGAAACAACATAATTTCATAAAACGCAAAGAAAAGAATGATGGCATGTTACATAATGTCAATCAGCAAAGAATGCTGTTCAATGTCGTCACTGATGAAGAGGAGATTTGAAGCAATAAAGATGTGGTTACACATTTAGATACTGAGAATACATTAGACGGAATATGTGAGCGACGAGGAAATTCTCAGGATAATGGAAACAAAAATTACACTGGCATATTGTATTAAAAATGGCATTTGAAATCATTACGACATATGATAAAGAAATAGTTATTAACTCATTGCAAATGTTCGTGCCCAATTATGTTATCGTGGAAGAAAATGATACCTTTCGATTTTCTGAAATCCTTCGTTTTTCTTGGACCCAAATCTGTTCAAATAGCGAAAGGCAGTTTATATATAGATTTTCAAACACTTAGTAAACTCTTCAGTCAAAATCTTTGCTTTATTTTCCACGAGGGTAAGCAGAGCGTCATCATCAACGTCGAAAGTTACCCAGAATGGGCTTGATCGTTTAGGTTAAAATCACCTTGGCGAAATCTGCCAAACCACTTTTTGCAACGTCCGAAGTGCTGGAGCGCGATCCGAATAAACATTCTGAATGTTTTCTTCGCAGCTCTGACTCATCTGCGAAATTCATAGAGCATAATATGGCGAAATTATATCTTTCATCCGCCATCTTTATGGTATTTGTAGACAAAACTTGAAGCATCTGACTCTCTACTAAACGATGAAATGTTTTAATCTAGGACAGACCAGAGTTCGGCACCAAAACAGAGGCCAGTGCCAATTTGCGTTCATTTTGTAATAAAAATGAAATATTAGCACGAACTTTTGCATTGACATGATGCTATATAAATTTATGTTTCTTTTTCTTTCTATGTGCCGTGTCCCTTCAGGACGTAGACGACCATCGCTCTCCACTTCCCCCTATCCTTTTTAGTTCTCAATATGTTTTGTCCTTTTCCTATTATTCCCAGACCCCGTTCTGCTATCCACATGCTTAAGCCCGCTAAGTATATCACCCGTTGCTTACCCTTGACTCCTTTCCTTCTATCAACCCTCTTAGTATCAGACCCTGCAAGCCTTTCTTTCTCATTACGTGTTCCAGAAATTTCAGCTGACTTTTCCTGTTTGCATCTTCTCCAAAATGTCATTGCTGTTCACATATTCGGTCCATGGTATTCTTAGTATCCTTCTGTAGAACCATACCTCCGTTGCCTCGAGTCTGTTCTTCATCTTTGAGGAGACCGTCTAACATTCGCTGCCGTAAAGGAGGACAGATATCGCGTAGCAGTTCAGTATTCTTTGCTTTTTTACTAAATAAATACTACTGTCTCGTAATACTTTGTCTAGCTTTTGGGATGCGTCCCTAGTCACCCCAATACCTCTTCAGATCAAGATATAAAGTTTGTTTATTTGGAAGAAAGAGAGAATTGCAAAAATAATATAACTTATGGTGCGAGGAAGTTGAACAGATATAAAAAAAAAAAAACTTAAAATCTTCGAGTCGATAAGAACCAGAAGAAAAAGCTTTAAGAATATCAACCAAATGATTTAATATAAGAAATTCGTGTTCATTGAAAATACAAAAAAACAAAATCAGGAATTCCAATAATCAATTGTAAGACGACATAAATATATATAAAGTATTTAGTCAGAGCAATGGGGGCAGTGTATACGGTCTTTACTAAGAGCAATACCTCAAGATGTTAACGACGATTTGATGACATCAAACAAGTACAGAAAATTATTTGTATGTCTAACAGAAGACGGTGGAAACTGCCAGTGCACTCTGATAGCGAAAGATGCCCTCTAAAAGCTAAATAAACTATTATGAAACAGGACAACTTCGTTAGAAATGAAGACAATATAAAACAGCTATAATGTTATGTAAATCGTCCTATATAAGACGAATACTGAACAATTTCTGCACAGATGAACCGGAGGCCTGAGCCAATACAGATGATGTTCTACAGAAAGATGTTGAGAATACCATGAATAGAACATATGAGCAACAAGTAAAAAGAAAGTGAAAAATTGTACTTGAAATAAGCAAGAGAGAGAGGGAGACAGAGAGAGAGATTGAGAATGATAGAGATCTATGATCACCCACTTCCTGAAGAGACACATCACATAAAAAACAGTAATTTAAATATGAAAGATATCAACAAAGGTTATTTATAAAGATCTCAACAGGCCAGACTGAATAGAAATAACAAAACACAATTATGTCTTCTAAATTTGATTTTTAAAGATGAATAGGCAATTTAATTTGCCCCATTAATCAAAAACCGCTAGGTTGAGCAAGATTAAAGACAAATGACAAAACTTTATTCCGATTTCCTACTAATTATATCTTTGATATACAGAGCAGAACGTCACGGTGAATTTTTCTTGGATCTTTGCCCTTAGCCTGCAATACCTTATTAAACTTCTCACCTCAATGTTTCTCCAGTGTTTTATAGTAGCAATCATTTTTGTTATGACATCAAATACGAACGTGCTCAATATAAAGGCTGCTCTAGAATTACTTCCTAACACTTGATATTTGCTGCCTATAGCTTTCACAATGTTTTAATTCCGCACGATCTTCATCTTTTTTTTTCCGTTTTCCATTCTATGCATGAGGCTGGGATGCTTCATTTTTCAACGCGGTATCTGGCTAAACCTGTATTCTTTGCAAATTTATAATATAAATGTCTGCACATTATATATGAATGCATATTTATATTTGCTCACTGTGAGATTTAATCATACAAATCAAAATATTCGAAAAATATTACACACACACACACACACACACACATATATATATATATATATATATATATATATATATATATATATATATATATATATATAGTAGAGAGAGAGAGAGAGAGAGAGCCAACACTTAGAAGCGACAGGCTGTTTCATGCTAGACAGAAATCGTTAGGTGGCCTGACGACTGCGTCTAGCATGAAACAGCCTATCTCCCTAAGCGTTGACTTCAATATTCACTTTTATATTTACGCTCTATCTCTGATATTGAGACTTTATCCATAAATACAGCACAACTTAAGACTATATTTCTTCATATATATATATATATATATATATATATATATATATATATATATATATATATATATATATATATATATATATATATATATATATATAGAGAGAGAGAGAGAGAGAGTGTGTGCAGCAAAATTAAAGTCATTTTTCTTCTTTTTTTTCTTTCACCAAACAAAAATAAGTTAAAGTAATTTACAATAGTGTCTGTAAAGACTTAAATAATTAACATTTAACGAGCTGAGTTGGATAGGACGACTTGAAGAAATGGAGTGACAATCCTGATCCCCCGACCAAACCCCACCAGACATTTTCTTGTGGGGTGAACTGAAAGATCTTATTTAGAAGCTCAAGCCAAAAACAATTACTAAATTGAAACAAGCAATTTTTATCAAATTAATATAGAAATGTGGCAAGCGGTCTCTAGATCTATTGCAACGTTGTACTGAACATGAAGGCGAGCATTGTGAACATGTTAAATAACCTGTTAATCATAATCACGTTGCTTTGATGTAACAATACTATTTTGAAACTACTAATTTATTTTTCGTTCAGGATAATGTGGGAATCATATAATTTTCTAACTTCATGAAATTAGATGGATTGGTTAAATACGAAACAATGTCCATGTTTTAGGTTCTTTTTTCATTAGGGAATTTTTCCAGGCATAATTACCTCATGTTAAAACAAGTTAGAAAAGGAAAATGAAAGAAATAATATGCAAAATCTGAGATGTTATAACATTTCTAAATATCGCGGTGGTTTACCGTGTTTATCAGCAAAATTGTCCAAATCGTACACTATTTACATTATTCAGACTATTGCCATATTTATTACAAGGACACGTGGCACAGTAGATAAAGGCGTTGGTTAGATCCAGTGACAGAACCCAAACAGTCTGAGTTCAATACCCGGTTAAGGCAGTGGAGAACTTAGAGAGGGGTATTAACAGGAGATAACTCATAACTGACATCCATTAAACATTGCACGTGGAACTAGAACAGTCTACCCGAGTGAGCGAAATAAAGGGTTCAGTTCGACATTCCAACCACCTGAAGAAGGCCGAAACGTTGTAATAAATATGGCGACAAAGGTGAGGACAATAGTCCGAATAATGTAAATAGTGTGCATAATACCTCATCTCTGAAATATAGGCAGATGTCCAAATCGTGTAACTCAAAATTGTCCAATTGTTTTGCTTACGTTTTGAAGCGCTGTAAAAAAGAAATGATTAAAGATATCTTACTGGAATTCTCCGATGTTTTTATAACACGATTGAATTCTACTTTGGATAATAAGAATGCATTTAGCTATAAGTTGAAATGATGATTCCTCTTCTTGTTAAGTAAACAGAAAAATGGTAATTGTCTAAGTAGGGTAAAGAAGTACATGAAAACCTATTTCCCAGCAGAAATTTTAGTGAAGTATTTCTAGCAATTTAGGGTAAACTTGATGATTGGGCCAATGTTTGGGTCTCCCATTGAAATAGCCAACATCATGATATTGAAAAAATAAAAGTATTAATGGAGTAACGTTTGGAGCAAATTGTTTAAGCAATAAAATGATATATTTCTCCAAACTTATAATGAGAAATGTCAATAATTATTATAAGTTCTTCGATTAATCATTTTTGATTGGTACTGGTCACAACAAAGAACTATTAAGCTAAAAACGATATCCATGCAAAACATTGAATTTTCGTTCTTAAATTGGAAAGCTGATAATTACCCACTTTGTCAAAAAAGATTTCAGAAGTCAGAAATCAAATTAGAAGACCACCAACCTCTCCATTTATTAATCCAAGTGGAACTTTTTGGCCTTTTATTAAAACAGTTATATATGAAAATCGAAAACAATATTCTGGCAACTGATATCACTGGAAAGCTATAGAATCTGTGCGACTCAGAATAGTAGAAAATTTAACAGAATAAAGGGACTAAAACCTGATTGATGTTAAAGGATATAAATATATCCATATTAGTATAATGTCCAAATTACTAAAATAAAAAAATATAATTTATTCATCTTTTGAGGGGTATTGTGTTAATCAAATATATGGTGACGTAATGACATAAGTTTCGTATTTATTTATAAATAAAAACAATATTTCTTATTCACTTTATTGGCATATTATAATGTTGCACCCACAGAACCGGCTATTATGAATATTTTTTAATACGGACAGATATTTTATACAACAATTCTCAGGATTTATTACTCATAACTACACGGTAAAAATGTTAGCAGCATTGGTTTGGTTACTGCCAATTTTATTATGCAAGTATTGACTTGGTTAATAAAATATGACACCTTGAATAGATCCTTGGCTATAGCTACGTGTCTGTATTAATGCGTAAGCAATTGTGCGTAAATCTATCACTTTATAGTTGCATTTTATGTGTTTTCATCTCACAAATATTATTCAATTTTTATACTCTGATCCTCAGCCTTTTCATATTTGATTCTTTATGCACAATTTATTGTTATGTTGTAAATGTTTGCTTAATTTCGGTTTTATTTTGCGTAATTTTATAAATGCCCATGCGCCTTCTCGGCTTCCGGAAGCGGATCTAATCTTTTCATTGTACATAATCCTATCAACTGCATCTCATTAACTCATTTCAAACCAGGAAAGAAAGCTAAATAATAGCAAATTATCATCATAAAACGAAAGGTTTTTTTGATGTTGTTGCGTTTTTTGGGGGGTATTTTTACTGAACCGATGAAAATTTTAAAAAGATGAAAGTAATCGCCAGTGAGTAAAAAGTGAAATAGGAACAAAGACGGAATAAATATTAAATTGATGTAATAAAATAAAGAAAATGTAAAACTAGCAAATAATAATTTAAGTAGAGAGGATAAAAAAAAAACATATTACCAAAGTATATTCAATGTGTTATCATTTCAGAAATGTTTTTGTTTTTCCCTTTGTTTTTCAACTTTGCCAAATTCTATTGTCTTTTATTGTCGTTTAAGATGACATTGGTTGCAAAAACATTATGTTTGACATACGATATTCATTACCTCGATTATGCCTCAGCACAACTTAAAACATTCATTCGGAGAACCAGTCTTCAATATTTGTTGACGGACGAGAGATTTTTGTTTTTTATACCATATTTTTAAAAAAAACTCTACTTTTGTATATTCACCCGGAAAAGAATGGCTAAGTCCCATATTAAAGGGTCTATGCAATCAATTATATAAAATATTTAAAAATCATTTCAATATTCATGAGCTTAAGGAATATCTCATACGATGAAGTTTCAGTATCTGTCTATATTTCTGAGGTGAGGTATTGTGTACACTATTTACATTATTCGGACTATTGTCCTCATCTTTGTCGCCATATTTATTACAACGTTTCGGCCGTTGTACGCTCCGGCCTTCTTCAGGTGGTTGGAATGTCGAACTGAAACCTTTATTTCGCTCACAGAAAAGTCTGCGAGTGAGCGAAATAAAGGTTTCAGTTCATTATCCCAACCATTTGTTTGAAGAAGAAAACCCCGGAAAATCTTTTTTTTAATAAATATGGCGACAAAGATGAGGGCAATAATAATAATAGGGACGAAGTTTCATTAATTTTAATAATATTTCTTCTATCTTCTTTTTTCGCATAAACTACGTATTTACTCTGTCTCTCCACTAAGACGAGTTGTGAAACAAGATGTTTTTTTTTTAAGTTGGGCTCCCGAGTTCGTACACCCGGGGCAGGAACAAAAATTACCCGAAGCCCCCTCCCTAATCGTTGGTCGTGCTTGCCGCGGTTCGAGCACTGATCCCTCTATCTGGTGCAAGCTGAGGACGCAGTTTCAGTCACTCTGTTCCCCAGGCGCCTCTGGACATCTCAGAGAAGTTTCTTATTTTCGCATATATTCTCCTTTTTTTGCTCAGAATGTAAATGAATTGAAATCTGTCCGAAATCAAGATAAATCTACCTGATATTTCTGGAAAAAAGGTGTCCAAAAAATTCACCGCCGACTTTACACAAATGTAAAGCAGGGCAGACGGACATACATTATTTATCTCTGTAAACTATCGCTCTCATTACCGAATATCGCCTCTGCGTGCCAAATTATTATCAAAGATAACTTTTTTTAAAATGATATTCATCAAACAGTGAAAAATTCTCTACCCTTTCAAATACTTTGCCCTCTGTTATTTCCTCGTCTGACGCAATTTTGCCCTGGACTTACCAGTCATAGAACATAGACAGTCAAACCAACTTCCGTTGACAAGAAATCACATTGAAATAAATAGATGTGTTACAAACCACTCGAGAGAAGTTTACACAATTTTTCGTTTAAACTATATAAACTTTCATTCTCCTTTTCTTTCTTAAAAAGCAATATGAATCGCAAAGAGATAACATTCAATCTTCTTATGCATATCCTAAATCGCGTTCCTTATTTTCCATTAGAACGTAAATGTGAAATAGAAAGTTCAATGGATCTTCTTAATTTTAAAATCATCCAGCCATTTGTGCCTTTGTTTGTATCTGTTATTATTTGTTTGATTATCTAAGCTTCTTTTTGATCTTTCTTCAACATTAATAAACGTTTTTAGACCTTTGTAGAGTGGAGTACCGACCATATACTATGGGTTGGTACCGGAAAAACGTAAAGACGGACTTAGTCAACCCAATTCGATTGCTACCCCGAATCTTACCTGTAAATATTGGTGCATTTATATATCAATACTTTGTTTTGTGTTGTATTATTATTATTCATGTATTCAACACACTGTTTCATAGTTTAATCGCTCTCTATTATTGCGCAGATCAGTACAAACATTTCAGTGATTACGCAGGTTAGTGTTGCCAACATTGTGTGAAAATCTTCTGTGAATTGATTAAACAGTTTTTGAAATATTAGAAAAAGTTATCTCGATAATAATTTGGCACGCAGTGTACAAGACGCGTGCATTAATCATGGCCGACCTGCTCCTCTTCAATCACGACATGTAACTAAACATATCGTCGTCTATCCACCGGTAAAGATATTTCAAACTCTTCTCTTCACAACAAGCGTAATCCAATACAATATAATCCAGTTATAATATATATTTTAATCGAATAAACAGAACAATAGTGATATATCTGACATTTAGCAAATTAAGTGGATGATTTAAATATAATCGATAGGTTTCTGTTATTTATTAAAACATAATGACCCATTTAATATTCAACAAAAGGAAGTTAACTGGACAATAAAACTGTGAACGTTTCTGTTTCTTCACGATCCATCTTATGGTCATTTTAACAGAAAGTTCACTACTTTAAAAAAAATAAGTTCTCATCAGAATCGATTATCATTTACCAGGAAAAATAAAAGATATGTCCACGGAAGTAATGTGCTTTGTCAACTCAAATTTTAATATCTGTAGATTATATTTTAATTAATTCATACTGCACCTTCAAGTACGATCACTTTGCAATAACATTTTTCAGAAATATACTTAATGCTAACTCTTTGTGCTGTTAATTCTTCTTCTATGTACGCTGCTGATAATGGCTCTCCACAATTTCCTGTCTTTTGCAACTCTTAATAGATTTTAGCTTTTTGTTATCTTTCCTAAACTCTGCCTGCCATTTTACACAAGGTGGGTTTATGCGATGTTTTCCTCTGTCTCTCTTGCTTTATTATTATCAAAATTTTCAAGCCATTTTTCTTCATTATGTGCCCTAAAAATTGTCTCTTCTTGATGTTATGTGTATGCATTTTTGTTGCTTAAAATTGCTCTAAAATTTCGTCGTGTCTGTTGCTCATTATTATAAACAATGATCGAAAAATAAGAATTGTTTGTTCGCTATCTGCTGCAGACGAAAACTGCAAGAAATGTTAATGCCTGTAGATCCGCAAAACGCAATAACAACCTTCCATATGTGAGGCTGGTTTATGTGATGTTTAGTTTAGGTTCTAATTCTTGCGCATATTGGTAAAATTCCAGATACACACAATCAAAATAATTTCATCACACCATACCGTTGCTGCAACAAAAATTATGCTTTTTGTTAATTATATATATATGTTATATACACTTCAAGATATCATCTCTTTGCTTAAATATAGATTATTAAATATATGTATGTGTGTTTCGTTGAACAAGTCTGACAAAGGACTTCTGTGTTTTCTCTTTTTAATGAGGGTAAAAACTGTACAAAAGTTTGTTGGTTCCCAAGTGCTTTTGGAGAATCTATTACATATAGTCAATGATCTTAATTGTACCGTTGTAATAAATGGTGCCTAATTCCTATTGTAGACGGTAGGAAGTTGTTGAAAGTTGATGTATTGTTAATTGCCAATTACGGCGCG
>CAHIKZ030004061.1:600000-615000 GCA_903632075.3 Acanthosepion pharaonis
TCAATATGGTGATTTAGTTTCGTCTTTCAATGATAATGTTATTAAGCTTATGAGACAATATGAAACGAGCTTACTTAAAATAAATAGACAAAACTTGTCTATATTATTTAATGAAACATGCATCAATGAAAAATTGCTGCCTAAATATACACAATATACATACATATATACATACATATATAGATATATATATATTCTACGCTCTTGATATATGAATATATATATATATGTATGTGTGTGTGTGTGTGCGTGTATGTGTGTGTTCTAGGCTCTTGATATATGAATATACATATATATGTATATTTATATATATAAAACATAAGAGTAAACAATGAGGTCAATACTAAGTGGCGGTAGTCTGTTTCATACTTTTTACATGTAAGTTTACTCGTTCTGTCATTATTGCCCTTTTAAAAAGAGCATAATTTAAATGCTAACTCATGCCATTTCCTCACAGTTGTCTAAAAGATCCCGACAAAAGCATTATCATCTGGTCACTAAATTCCTCCTGCAACAATACTGGATACTTTATCGCAGAGCGTTTATTTCTGCTATAATTGCATGTTGCTTGCTGTTTCGGAAAGGTCTTGTCAGGCTGAGGTCGTGAGCCTACTAGATACTCTCTACTCACCCTTACGTCACTAATAAGATTCTGTGCTTGCGTTCGAATGTTTTTAGTTAGGATAAGTGCAGCGGCGCCGATTGATGACTCGGAGAGCCGAGTTCGAATTCCTGTCGAATCCATTACATTCACTTACGTTCTAATACTCTTGGGAAAGGTATGAATCCTCTTCTTCTCCAGCCAGCTATGGGCAAATATCAGGACAGACCGGGTTCTATAGCCTTGAATGGCAACTGGTCTACCGCAGAAAGAAATGGCAACCTACTACGGAAAAAATCGGCCTTGTAAATCATGTATTGAAAGATACATGATCGCCTACTCGTGTATTACGCATGACAACTAACTGAAAATAAAGTTGATTATGTTACGAAAACTTTCCTGTGGGGAATACAGGAAATTTGGTATCGGTAACATATGTGTTCGCTGTCCACTTTGAGAATCATTAATTCAAAATCTTAACCTTTCACTGAACTCTAGAACTTACCAGAATCACTATCCCGAAATGCGTTACTATCTCAACATATGTTCTTTTCTTTTTATGTGTCTTGCCCTTTCCGGACGTAGGCGATGATAGGTCTCCACCTCCCTCTATCCCTTGCAGCTCTCAACAAGTTCCTTCTCTCTGCTTCCACCCCAGACCACGTTCTGTCATGCATTTGCTTTCCGTCCGCCAGGTATGTCATGCGTTGTTTTCCCTTGTTTCTCTTTCCCTCTATTCGACCTGTGAGTATCAGATTCTCCAGGCCCTCCTCCCTCATTATGTGTCCCAGAAACTTCAGCTTCCTCTTCTTGATATTATGTATAAGCCTCGTCTTTGTTTTCAACCTCTCTAAGATCTTGTCGTTGCTCACGCATGATATCCTTTGCATCCTTCTGTAGAACGACATCGCTCTTCTCTCGAGTCTCTTCTTTATCTTTGGGGAAATCGTCCAACATTCGCTGCCGTAAAGAAGAACAGATGTCTCGTAACAGCTCAGTATTCTTTACTTTGTTACCAAAGATATCCTCCTGTCTCGCAGTACTCTGCCCAACTTTTGGAATGTGTCCTTGACCATCCCGATACGCCTACAGATCTCAGTGTCGCACTTACCGTCCTCAGTCAAGACGCTTCCCAGGTATTTAAACTTCCGCGTCTGCTGATTCTAGTGTTACCGATCTTCAGATCGCATTTCAGGCTCATCCTCTTAATAATGAGCTCAAAATGTTAGCATAGTCAGGAACACGGTAGAATTATGGAAGGGGTTGCGATCATTCCCTCAATAAGAATGTCCTGTCATCCTCAATCAGCACTGAAATTATTTGTTTCTATTTCGTCTTTGTCTTTTGTCTTTTTTATCGATTTGTCTTTTTAGCATCTTATCAACCCTTTGCAGCTTATTTAAAGCAAAAACATATAAATTGTAAGAATGTTTTTGGATATAATAATGACTAGCAGTAGAGCCCGGCGTTGCCCGGGGATGTAACAGTAAGAGATAGATCAAGTTTCGACCGACCATCATAAAGACTGAGAAATAAAATTGACAAAGATTATTGTTTAAGGTTGACGGACACGCATGTCTCAATTAGTTTTTTGTTTTTGTTTTTTTTTTTTACGAATTGGTCAAACCCAAACTCAAACAAAAACATTGTTTTCAATCGTTATGAGTCTACCGATTGAATAGAATTGTATTATAAACAATTGTCTTGTAAATGGAATTTTTAAAGCATTCTGAATGTAAAATAAAAGAAAAAAGTGTGCAAGACAATAAGAAACACTACCTGCCAAAAAAAAAGTGAAGTTTTGTTGAAATCGGTTGAAAAATGTAGGGAAATCCGATCCCATATATAAACGAACACACACACACACACAAACAACCTGGGTTTTATAATAAGTATAACTCGATATGAGTTGTCCCCCTTTCATTCTCGAGATGCCTCTTAATCGTGTTTTCAAATTGATTTCGTGCAAAAACAATTGTGTTTTTACAATTTTTGGCACTGTCAGAACAACCGCAAGGTAATTTTACGTAGTCCTGTGAAGTTTTGTTGAAATCGGTTGAAAAATGGAAATCCGATCCAATATATAAACGTACAGGCACACACACACACACACACACACACACACACACACACACACACACACACACACACACACACACACATACACACACAACCTGGGTTTTATAAAAAGTATGATTTGTACTGACACACGTCTTTCTAATTAACGAATAGCTGGATGTAAAAGAGACGGATTCTTACACCTACCGAGGGTATTTTCGTGTAAGCGACTAAAACGAAACTGACTGAAATTGAAACACGGCTCACCAAATATCAATTCCATGCCGTCATCCATTACATTACCCACACGTCCAAACTCACAGCTCCTAGAATTCCCAAATTGTCGCCCAATTACCAGGCACGACATTGCTTAACTTCGGTGATCGTTCAGTGTTTTAACGTGATACAGCTGTAAGCTTTATTTGTTGTCGCACACATGCCACCAACGCTGGCAGGAAAGAGACAAGTAGCTCGTCTCCTTCCGTAGATTGGCACCTCTATATAGCATAGATATAGTGACAAAAACAAACTCTTAAACATATGCTTGGTTAGTGTTTATGGAGATATTCTGCCTGAGTGTTAACCATTTTTTGCATAGATTATATCTTTTGTAATCTATGCAAAAAATGGTTAACACTCAGACAGAATATCTCCGTAAACACTAACCAAGCATCTGTTAAAGAGTTTGGTTTTGTCATATGATACCACATACATTAATGGATAAAACGTTTGAAATATCTAACATATAGGTCCTTAGTTCAATGTCTCGGGAAAGTTCCGTTGTTTGAAATAGGCCAGAACAAAGTGGAAAATAATACGCGGAGAAAGGAAGAAAGGCGAAAGAAAGAAAAGAAAATGACCCATAAATGTAGGGATGAGATCAGAGGGAAGAAAAAAGAAGGTACAATTGAAATGAAATTGAATGATTCCGTATCTTGACCATTTGCTGTAAGCATTTTTGCCGTAGGAAAACTCACCTCGGGAATTTTCGCTGTAGGAAAACGCGCCTTCAGGAATTTTCGCCGTAGGAAACTTCGGCTTATAGGATTTTTGCCTTGAGACAATTTCGACGCATTTCTTTTTCGATACCCTGCTCTTGAATGTCTCTTTTGGAGCAATGTTCAATTTAATATGCTAAGTACCTTGTTATCAAGTATATATAGATGTCTTTTTTAACAGGGTCAAACAGCAGAAAAGAAATTAAAAAGTCAACATTTAAAAAATAAAAGACTAAAAATTTTATCATATTAACAAAGAAATAATTTAGAATGTGTGCAAATTCCAAGCAATGCTTCGTAAATAATGTGTTGGACTGTAATGAAGCCTTTTCCTTTGAAGTCTTGCATTGATATCAATATATATTTTCTTCATTCGTACTGCATCCCCTCAATCAATGTCACACTTTTTATTTTTCGTTAATGTCTCTTCATTTTTCAAATACACAATTAGTTTCCACAAATTTCGGTGCATATTAGTATAACTTCGCCAATTAAAATGTTTAAATCGAAGTAACAATTGTGTGACGAGATATACTTGATAACAAGTTACTTCGCATATTAAAAAAAAATGCGGCGAAATTGTTTCACGGCAAAAATCCTGTACGGCAAAGTTTTCTATACCGAAAATTCTGTGTTTTCCTATGGCAAAAATGTTTACGGCGAATGTTCCTAGAACCGAATGATTCAAAGGAAAAAGAAGGAAGATGAGAAATAAAAGAAAATAAATACAGCGAAAATATTATATTAGGAAGAATATAGATAGTAATGAAGTAAAGAAAGAAGGAAAGTTTAAGGATGAACGAAAGAATGAATTAATCTTAACACTTATCCACCTTTGGATTATTTTTTTTAAGCATATCAACCCTAGAAAGGCGGGAGTGCCACTTGCACGCAAGGGGTTACAGAGGGTGAGGGCAAGTGTAAAGAGAGCTCTCAGCGGGAAAGGATAAAGAGAAGACGAAGGATCAAGATCAAGGCATCAGAAGATGTCCATTGACATTACATTTGAATATGTGCAGATTATAGCTATCAGGGAAGCAAGTAAGAGGAAAGGAGTTCCACTGACGGGAAGTGCGAGATAAGAAGCTTTTGCAGTAGAAGAGGTGGTTACATTTAACCGTTTCGACAGTGAAAGGGTTAGCCCGAGATGCCAACCTAGTAGCATGCTTAAATTCATGTAGTTTGGGAACCAGTGAAAGTAGCTCGTCAGAGCACTTGCCATGAAAAAACTTGTAGAAAACACAGAGGGAAACTAGAGCACGTATGTAAGAAAATGACTGTAGACGGGATGCCAGATCAGGGCATTGCATATCGGTATCTGGATTTTGTCGGGGAGCTCGCGATGAACAGCGGGGGTACCACACCATATATGGCAGCAGTATCCAATGCAAGGACGAATCGTTGATTTGTAGATTTGAAGGATGGACTCAGGCGTTTATCCAGCCTTGGTGGATTATTTAAAGCTGACACATATTTTAAATTGTAGTAAATTACTTATATACCCAATTTCTTCTCCCGAGACAATGGGTTAAATAGTAAAGCAACCTGGGCACTCTACCCTTGTTTAGTAAATAGGCGAGGACAGATGGATAAATGTGATTTCTCAACCAGCTGGGCATTGTTCTTGCAAATTCAGTCCAGGAAATGCATACTTGATACATGAAAAATATTAGGTAAGCCACTGCAGCAACACCAGCGTAGTGAGGCTGTGGCCGTGCTCTCTACAAGGAGTGCTTCTTCGAAGTGAACGCTGATTTTTACTGTTAATTTGGAATCTGATTATGGAAAGGAAACTGTAAAAGAAAACTTATTGCCTCATAGACTTACTCAAATACCTTTGTCAAACCCGTATCGAAATCGCCTAGCAACTTCGAGGAAATTTTTCTCTGTTCCGTAACACAACTTTTTATTTTATTTTAGACATTTTTAAGTTTGAAATTAACTAAAATTTATTTCCGTCGTCAGAAAAATATTTCCAGTTCACTCGAACGTTTCAAAGACACATATCTCTTAATTGTTAACATTTGTTTACACCATCACAGAATACATCGGCTTTCGACTAAACTCATTTAATTTATACATGGAAATAAATATGTATTTTATATGAAGCATAGAATTGTTCAGAATGTGAAACAATGTATATACGTGTAATTCATATATATACTGAACACTTTTCTCTTTGTTTTACATAAAATATTGTAGTTAATTTTTTGCATTCGTTTGTTAAACAATTCATTTACCGGCTACTGACATCTAAATCTGATATATTATTACACTTGGTATTTATAAAAGATATTAAATTATCAATGTCCCAAGAACCACCACCAAACGTGTAAATAATTAATCCAGAGTTAATCGGACTACTATTCTCGTGTTTTCCTTGTGATAAGGTAATCTGTATTGATACTTAAAATTCCGTTTCTAAAAACATTACCAAGAAAAATGCATTATAGATAAGGGATATACCGTAATAAAGAAATAATATATATTATTTAATAAATAAACAATAAACATATTATCTATTAACTGTACGAATGCATGCATAACCGGAAATAAATAAATTTAATAATAATCAGCAGCAGCAATGAATAATTAATGAATAAACGTAAAATACCTTAAAGTAATTAACAATAAACTGATTATGACATAAAACGTAATAAACAACAGTATACAATATCCGAATAATTACTGATCAATAACCATTACTATAAATTAAAAGAACTGTTCCTGCTTATCAAATATCTGTTAGAATAACACAATAAATCGGAAATAACTGACGATATAATATAATCTATAATTCCTCACTGACTAGTATATATAAATAATCGAGATACTACCCAACCTACTGGCTCTAAAGATTGCTTTCAAGTATGTAACACACTGTTGCTATTCGGTGTTGACCTTAGTGCTCATAGGCTCCGTATCGGACATATAGCCCATTAACTCGTAAATAATACATAACGTAAAAACTATGCTTTATCATGCATGTTTATGTATGTATATGTGTGTGTATGCGCGCACGTGTGTTTGTGTGTGCGAGTGTGTATGCGTCTTATTAACGACCCGATTTTCGGAACAAACGGAGACACGTATATTATGATTGAGGACTTTAGCGTTTGTCGATGAAATTGAAATATCATGATGTTCCAAAGGTGTTTTAACATGTGCGCATTGATATTTAAACATATTTTACTAAGTTGTTATTGTTTGATGAAAAGATTTTCCAAAATAGGAATTTAAAATTCATCAAATAACTCACGGAACTCAATCCATATTATATATATATATATATATATATATATATATATATATATATATATATATATATATATATAATGAGGATGTTTTTCAATATATCTTGAGTTCTTTCGATAATTTCGAGTGTAGGAAAATCTTTCCTCCGTTGTAGGGAAAAATTTAATTTTGCAAGAAAGATTGAATATAAAATATACTTTATCTGTCATATTGAAGAAAACGGAAAACGTTCATAACAAATGGACGAAGGTCGGTCATAGCCTTATTCAAATATAGAAGACCAACAGTGGGAAGGCAGTCAAAAAGTTGAAAAGAAGATAGTGAATCCAGAATATGTTACTTCTATCACGGATATTGAGCACTTTCCACTAAATAGCAGGTATATATATATATATATATATATATATATATATATATATATATATATATGACGTCACACATTATGAAATGGACAAAGTCCGAAAATTATTTATATATTCTTTTTATAGATACAAATATGTAGCAAAGGAGTCAAATTCAATATGGAGTGTAAGGGACGCAATTCTTTCCGGAGGAAAATGTCTGACACGACGCAACGCAAAGCAATGTATACCGAACTCGGGTGTAATGGCTTCTGCCAATTTCTCCAAGCGACCTGCTTTTATGGAGGCCAGACACACCTCATTAGCATGCGTGTAACGCGAACTTGCGAGATTGCACGAGACCGTGAATATTAAAAAATCACGGACGTCATCTTGGACCCTTTCTTTCTTTTCTCAACCCACAGGCCAGACAGACGCGAGAGCGTTTGGGAAGTAAGCCATTTCTATTTTCCCCACAAAATATTTAAGTAAATGTTCTGTTTATAATAATGCGGTCGGAGGAGACGAATATTTTCTATGAAAATTTCTCGGACATTCAGGCCGGTAAATGTTGTTTAATACTGTTTATTATAAAAACAGCATTTACTTAAATATTTCTATCTATAAAAAGAATGTATAAACATAAAAATGTCTTAAAATAATTGTCTGACTTTGTCCATTTCATAATGTGTAACATCATTTGTTTACATTTGATACGCCATAAGCAGATATGAATGTACGTGAGAGATTCATGGATGATTGAAATTCAAATACAGAAAATTCGTCCTTGCTAACCGAGCGCTTCTCTGTGACCAAATCGGCTTAAGGCACGTCAAATTAAATGACAGGTTCAAATCCTGTCGGAGGACGAATATTTTCTATGAAAATTTCTCGGACATTCAGGCCGGTAAATGTTGTTTAATACTGTTTGTAATAAACATTAAATATTTGTTTCTCTAAAAAGAATGTATAAACATAAAAATATATATATATCTATAAAGAAATGGACAAAGTCCGACAATTTATTTATTAAAGACATTTTTATGTTTAACGTTCTTTTTTATAGATACAAGTATTTAAGTAAATTCTCTCTTTATAATAAACCGTATTAAATAACATTTACCGGCCTGAATGTCCGAGAAATTTACATAGATAATATTCGTCCTTTGACAGGATTCGAAACTGCATCCTATACGGAACCGTCATTTACGCTGACGTGCCTTGACCGCTCGGCCACAAAGGATCATTCGGTTGGTGATGTTGAATTTACTGCTTATAAACTCCAATCTTCCATGAATCTCGTACATTCATAACTGCTCATGGCGTATCAAATGTAAACAAATGACGTCATATATTAAGAAATGGACAAAGTCCGGCAATTTATTTATTAAAGACATTTTTATGTTTAACGTTCTTTTTTTTATAGATACAAGTATTTAACTAAATGCTCTGTTTATAATAAACAGTATTAAATAACATTTACCGGCCTGAATGTCCGAGAAATTTTCATAGGCCGGTAAATGTTATTTAATACTGTTCATTATAAACAGAGCGTTTACTTAAATACTTGTATCTATAAAAAGAACGTTAAACATAAAAATGTCTTTAATAAATATATATATTTGTTGTGTGAGTTGAGGGTTGTGTGTGTAGCTTTCACGAATTCTGAATAAAGCAGGTGGGAATATTCAAGAAAATGACCAAAATATGGTTGATGTGTCGTAATGCAACAAGAAAACCCATTTTATCAAATGGTAATATATTATGCAGTATCGGGATTTACATTGTATGGAGCGCGATTTTTTTTCCGTTTAATACGATAAAAAATGATGGGATTTAAACGTAGCTGCTGGAATCAGTGAACTGGTGACATAACCCAATACAACTGGAAAAATGAAATCCTTCAAACCTTTCCCGTAAATCTTTCAATACGACAGATTCAGTGATGAGCCGTTTGAATGACCACTGTGGATGGGATAGACAAAACTTGACCAGTTGATCTCTGCGAATGGTCTGACAATAACTGTCACCATGAATATTTTAAAAGCTGGATCAGCCGCGATATATCTTTCAGGCAATGGCGTAAACCGTACCGAAAATGTCAGATTGTGTTATATTGGATGTGCCTGAATCGATAAGTTCGTCTCACCTCACTTCATTAAGACGATGCGCTAAATAAGAGAAGAGAAGTTAATGGTATTCTATACTCTATTGTCGTTCTTTTCGTTGTTTAAACTGATAATCAAAGGGGGAAATTGCCTTTTTGGTGAGAGTCCAGCCAAGGATTCAGTAATATTCGCGACAGCTTCACAAATGTTTTATATTTATTACATTGTCTTAACAGCATTCTTTTTTTTTATTAGAGGCCGGCCAGCTACTGTTGGTGAACAAAGATTATGTTAAACAGGCTGATACACATATAACAACTGATATAAGTATCCCAAATGTCAAACTCTTTATGGTAGCGCATACTTTTAATTCACTATCTTTTTACTCATTGTCGGTGGAAAATGGATTTCCCAGAATGCTAACTCCATGTATTATAAGTGAGGGTTTGTTACGCAGAAGATTCTAAACCGAAAATGTGACACTCAAAGGACAATCTTTCTCCAATAAGATGGAAGTATTGTATGGATAAGAAAACGACGAGGAAGCTTTTATGAGGAAGATCGGTCAAAGCTTCATTCAAATATAGAAGATTATCAGTGGGAAAGACAGTTAAATATGCTGAGGAGTAGATATGGAACCCAGAATCTCTTGCATTCATTCTCGTAGGTGGAGCCAATAATTCGCTTATAAAAGAGTATACCCTGATGAAAAAAGGACACAAAATTAATTTAAAAAAAACATTATCGTCAAAATCTGTCTATTATTATTAAGAGCAAAAACCAAAGTATTTTTCATTAATTTATTAATTTGTTTAAACCTTTTCTAGCACGTTCAAAAATCTGCTCTGTATTGTAAAATAAAAAAGGCGATCAAATTAAAACATTATTTAATTAGAAAAAAATTTGTGCTAATACCCTTAGGAAAGGTATGACTCCATCTCTTTCCCTAGCTATTGGTAAATAGCAGGATAGACTGGGTTCTATAGCCATGGATGGCAACCGGTCTAGGAGAAAGAAAACACTGAATTCAAAAGAATCTCGAGAGGGTTGGGCTCCGTCCGGCTATCTTACCAAAAACACGCAATTTATACTGCGGCTGCAGTAGATGTTATGCCGCTAAGACCCCGATGAGTTACGGGACCTGTGATCTTTTTGTGTTATTCCATTTGTTTTAGTTACAAATAGAACAACCGTTACCTTTTGATGGAATCTTTCAAGTGTCATTCAAGTCATCCATTATTATATTCCGTTACCTTTCTTTGTAATTGATGCTTTTAGCTTACAGGAAGACTATAAAATTTGAGAATTACTTATTTATAGTCCTCGTCATCTTGGTTACGTTTAATCTTTCACGATACTTCGCTCATAGGCTTACATAATCCGGTCCCATGTTATATCTATTCTGCCCTTATACTGTCTAGCTGAATTCAAGTGACGGGTTTATGTCAAGTCACTCTTCTACTGTTATTCTGTAACCCAGTAAGTCGAGTTGCACAGTCGGATAACCGGTAAATAAATCCATTCACACACCAGGCCTTTCTGAGATGGATGTTGGCTAGAAAGGAAAGCAGGATTCAATAAAAAGAATTGTCAAAGAAATAGATGAACTTTATTGTAGTATCAACAAGAAAGTGGTGTAGCTATGGATATAGACAGTGCTTTTGCGATACGGAATCCCTGAACGGAGAGCTTCCGAGGCTGAAAATGAATCTGAAGAAGTGATCATCGGACTAAGTCGAGCTTTGAACATGGAGAAAATCAGCTGTGATTTAACCTTGACACGGATAGGTTCCGTTAGGTATACTTACCCAAGACCCGTTACGTATCGATGATTACCATTCCGGCTTTTAACTCAGATACTTAGAGAAACTGGTGGTCACAGGAACTTTATGACCACACTTTGTCATAGTAAAGATGATGATGAGGATGATGATGATGATGATTAATTATGTGTCATATTAAAAAAGGCTGAATAGCCTGACTCATCCAAGTTTCTTCTTTCTGGGATGCATACTGTTCACCGAATGGGCAGTATTTTATTTTATAAGCATCGTGTTCCGTCACGACATGGGCGATCAGAGCCCACCACAAATTCCTAAACTTTGGAACTCAAAACAATGTTCGTCCTCTTATTATATCTCTCAGTCCCTGTTGTTTGATCAGTTTACACAAGCATATTTCCATCTGACCATCTTGCATTTGATATGTCCCGTGCGTGTTGAAGTCACCATGCCTTCTTTTGTTAACATGGCTCCTTTAAATTTCATCAGTCTTGGAGACGGAGACAGTCAGGAATGAAAAATACAAATTATTAATAAGATTTTTTTTTTTATTATTCCTTTCCAGACAGTAAACACCATTTATTGAGTGCTATAGAAAAGACATTCCTATTCGCAGAAATCGAATATTATGTATTTGTTTTATTTAATATTCGAATATTAGCATTTTTGGCCGTGTATGTTGACATCATCAAGTCTGTGTTATCCAAAAAACACTTTCCTCTGCAAGGGAAGATTCCATCATATATATATATATATATATATATATATATATATATATATATATATATATATAAGGAGATCAGTTGAATCAGCTACCGTGGTTATTGGTTTATTCAACTGATCTGTTAATTTTTAAAGTTAAAAGCTCTACATGTTATTTTTATTTTGTCACATGTGTGTTGAGCACTGTTTAATACTTCTGCTTCCTGATCTCATTCAACTCTAATCATTAACCTTTTATTTATATTTATACACACACACACACACACCAATATATATATATATATATATATATATATATATATATATATATATATATATATATTGATGTGTGTGTGTGCTCACTCGTGTGTGCGTGTGTAAAAATTTCAGATAGAGTGTATCTGCAAAAGGACAACTACGAATAAAGACAAAAGAAAACTTATCTTAGTCGAAACGTTTCGTCCTTTGAAGGACTTTATCAGGTAGATGTAAGAAAATTATATTGTGAAAAGTATTTATATACTATAACAAAAACGTTATTAGTTTTGCCAAGTTTTTGAGGATTGGAGTTTTCACGAATATTCACTAGGTTAACGGAAAAAGACTGGCAAGTTTATGGAGGACATGAGGTGATATAATTCAATGTGCATTAAATTCACCTATTCACTTTCTTTTATCAATCGAGTTTATGGGGCATGAATGACAGAACAAGAGCAAGACCTAAGTATTAAACGACTAACATTTACCTATAGACTCAAATATAAAAGAGCAAAATGTACCTGGAGAATTAAGTATAAACTACTGACATTTGGTTATAACTATTCGCTACAGTACCTAGACTTCATGAATTTAAGCGTATTATTAGACTGGCGTCATGGTCTCATCAATTGACAGTTGAGTTGGCTAAGTGTAGCCGTAAGTTCTATGCTAACATCTTCTCGCAATAATCGTTCGCGGAACTCCTTCCGGCTGCTTTCCAGCCAACTTCTGCAAAATTTTAAAGCAATTTCAACGCCTAGTTATTTTTTCTCTTTCTACCCATAATTAATGTTTTTTCGCTAATTATTCGACACCTTGTAACACCTTATGTTTTAGTCGCTTGCATGCGGTGATAACCATCATAAAATAAAGTACATTGTGACACTATTTACCTATGGTAATTGGCTAACTAATTAAGCATGGAAATTAAAAACGAGAAAGACCTATAACGAAAGACATACCGAGCGACATTATTTTTTTTAACAAAAGAAAAATGGGTAAAGATTTTATTTTCAATTACGAAGAAAGATATTTTTTCGCAGAAGACAGACAATTCGTAAAAGAAACGGGTTTCGGATTCTGTCAGAATTAATTAATGTCATGACGCGACAAGGAAAACAGAATTCTAAAAGATAAACAAAACTGTGTCAAGCATGCGACCGTGAAGGAATTTCAGTGAAACCACCCAAAAAGTATAGCCACTGATTATCTTTCGGAGATATCATTGAGTTTTGATTCTTGTGTCCAGAAGGAGACCCATCTGTTGTATGTCCGGATCTTGTCATGATAAAAGTGAAGTACCAAGGGAAACGGAATACAGATAAAGAATAACAATCTACCACACGCGTAGCAATAATAGAAATTTTAGTTCGGTCAGCTGCATAAAAGCAGAATTAAATCGGAATTCGGTTATCTTAAAAAACCGATGAGGAAAGCCATTGTTACTACCTGTTCAAACTGTCTTTCTGTCACCACGAACGCGCATCTGGGAATGCGATAATATTGATACGGGAAAGACAAAGAGATTTAGTCTGCAAATGGCAACGGACAACCCCCAGTTAATTGTTCAGGAGAATTCCGCTAATGAATTCCAGGTGACCCCAAGTTAAGATAAAAATTTAATAGTCGCGATATGCGATTCATAAGAATTCTGGCCGATAGAAAAGAAAGAAAGAAAAGGGAAGATATTTTTTCTTTGGGCGATAATTGTAAACTGAAGCCAGTCTAGCCAAACCCACGCTGCCGAGCGTTCATTGGCTGAGTGGTGGCGTGAGTGATGGGCGATGGTGAACATATGAGAAAGAAGGGAAACCTGTTGACGCCCACTGAAGGGATTGGTATGAGATACAAATATGAGAAAGGAAGAGCGTAGGAGGATAATTCTCCTCAAACCTCTCCCCATAGAAGTGGGAGAAGCCCTCTAAAACAGAAAGTAATTGACTTCCAAAAATGGGAAGTGATAAATGTTCCTGGCCGAAGACAAAGAGAGTCCTTATTGGGGAATTGAAATTATCGAAGAACCCAATCCTCGATAGGCCCCAACCCGGTTTTGGTCGGCGTCCATACAAACGAACGACCCCAGAGAGTGAGACAGTTACAGTTTTAGTTTCCAACACAGTTTCAGAAAGAGTCCCAGAGACCTGTTGAGCTCGGAGACCAGCCTCGTATTAGCTGACCGAAAGATTTCCACGCATTCCGACTTAGACCTTTAAACAAAAGCAATTCTTTTTTTATGAAGAACGACTTAGACTTACACCACCAAAGCAAGTTTTAACGAATATCGCCTGAAGATACCAAAAAGCAGTTTATTGAAAAACAACTTAAGATATCAAGACTCGCTTAAGAAACGCAAAAGTGTCACGAATCCATAGAAGCGGGTTGGGAGAAAGACGCACTCCTGTATTCAGCAGAGAGGTATAAAGATACTTGTTTTTTTTTTCAACACATTTGAACCTCTTGAGTAAATTTCATTAATTTTCTTTCACATACACTTGTGCGGTATCATTTTTGCCCCGGATTCAGCTTGCACTACGGCCCGACGCCTGATTGATTTCGTCTACCTAAGATCAAATCACAACGTGGGTAGGTTAGACTAGAGATCAAAGCAGTTACTTCGGTAACCAGGCGTTGGAGGCGAGCTGGGAACGACAAAGCTGATATCGAATCGCGACAAAGACAACCCGAGGGGTTAGTGTCACACATGGTTCCGTGGTAAACCAGATTCCATCCGAACCAACCAAGGGTTAGATCGTCACAGATGGTGCTGCAATCAGCCCAGGGTTAGAGTGGGTCACAATTTGGCGGCCGTAAACGGGATTGACCGGTGGCGTCACACATTCATTCAACAGTGGTTGATATACTATTTACATTATTCGGACTATTGTCCTCATCTTTGTC
>CAHIKZ030004061.1:620000-647500 GCA_903632075.3 Acanthosepion pharaonis
CTGCTGCTATGATAGCAGGCAAGCGATTCGGAAAAAAAAAGATTAGATTAAAGATGACAGCACTACAGAAACCACTTTGGGCATTTCATTCTCTTTTCAAGTATTGTCACTTCGATTGCAGTCGTTTCATTTTAAATACAGATGGTAAATCACCTTTCAGCACAGAAACGGTTTTCTTGGTTGATTTTTTACTGCTTTTTATATAGTTTTCATTTTCTTCGTTTTCGTCTGTTTTTATTTTTTTTAATATTCCATTCTCACAGCACTTCTTTCCTTCACTCAGATATTTAATATTTTCTTGGCATTATCGAAGACAATTGATATTATCTAAAAAATAAAAAATAAAAGACTCTAGTTAAGAGATAGGACATGCGAGTGGGTATTGAAATGTTCTCGGCATGATGATGAAGGCATTTCGAAAAAAAAAAACCAAAAAAACTGATGTTTACTCATTTTTTCGGGATATGGGTTTTGGATGGGTTCAACTTTTCAACAAATCCTCGTATAACCTGCTGTCTTATCAAACAAAAATAAAAAATAAAAAAATCTACTAAATGATTTCAATCACACAGCCACATCACGCTGAAACACCGATTCCTGTACGATCACAGAAGTTAAGCAATGTCGAACCTGGTCAGTACCTAGATGTGTGAGCGCCTGGGAATACTAAGATCTGTAAGCTTTGTCGTGCGAGTGGTGTAATGGGTAATTACTCGGAACTGATAATCGGAGAGCCGAGGTACAAATCCTGCTGGCTTCGTTGCATTCAGTTGTGAGCACTATATCCTTGGGAAAATATGAATCCTCCTATTCTCCATCCAGCTATGAGTTAATTTGTAAGAATTGTATCACTAAAACATTATTATCCCCATAAAGTATACTTATAATCTAAAAATATTTTCTGGCTTTAAATAAGCTGCAATCGGTTGGTAAGTCGTAAAATACGAAACAACCAATCAATAAATGATTTCAATAAGGGAAGATAATACAAATCAATGTTGAAATATAGATGGAGAAACATAATAAGAAATAAGTGAGCGAAACCTCTGTTAACACTTCCGCTGCTAACTAAGGAGATCTTTGTTTTTCTTATCTTGCTCCAGCTGGCTAAGTACGGAAACCTATGTTTTTTTTTTGCATACCAGTGTTATGAGTGTCTCGTTGCGCCATCTATCGTAAAATCACAAAGGACAATGCTTCAAAAGATATCATGTGTATACCCATTACTGGTCTGGTAAGTCATTCCCAGGTATATCCATGAAAATGGAAGGCTGTAAAACACACTGGTGCCAGTTTTATGTGTAATAAAATATGGAGGTTGAAATTTGGCATTTTCTTTCAAAATGGCTGGCCGGATGGGGGCAGCACTGGGCAAATGAGTAGCAGTGAAAGTGTTAAATGGACTACGCCATCTTGATAAACCTGGACAATGGCTACAGAAACGGCAAAACATCAAGAACCGCAGTGTCATTAATGTAGATAATATTTATTTTTTATAAGCCGTGTCCTTTCAGGTGGTAGGCGATCATGGCTCTGTACTCCCCCCCACTATCCCTGGTGTCTCTCAATATGTTTCGTGCCTCTGCCAACTTCCCCAGTCCACTTTCTACCATCCACTAGCTTAAGCCCGCCAGGTATGTCATTCGTTGTTTCCCCTTGTCTTTTTTCTCTCTATTCGACCTGTGAGTATCAGATTCTCCAGGACCTTCTTTCCCATTACGTGTTCCAGAAATTTCATCTGGATCTTCCTTATGTCAAGTATAAGCTTTCTCCTTGTTTGCATCCTCCTCAAGACCTCATCGTTGCTCACACGCTGGCTCCTTGATATCCTTAGCATCCTTCTGTAGAATCACATCTCCGTTGTATCGAGTCTCTTCTTCATCCTTGAGGAGACTGTGAAATATTCGCTGCCATATAGATGTGACATATAGCTCTCTACTCCTTTCTTTTAGAGAGATGTCACATATAGCTCTCTACTCCTTTCTTTGTCACCAAAGAAATCCTCTTGTATCGCAGTACTCTTCCCAGCTTTTGGAATGCATCCTTGGCCATCCCGACCCGTCTTCGGATGTCAGCATCGCATCTACCGTCCTCCGTTGAAAACACTTCCCAGATATTTAAACTTCAGCACATGCTTCATTTTTGTACCACTGGCCTGCAAATTGCTTCCTGGAGATACCATAGAAAGAAAAAGCATCAGATTGACTATGTTGCTTCGAAAAACAACCGACCTTTTTTGCACTAATTATTGAACATGGTCTTGTACATCCGCTGTGAATAGAACGTCTGCTCATAGCAACAGTTGTCGCAAACTGGGTCACAAGGTGTAACAATTGAGTCGTACGCATTGCCGCACTGAACTACGGTATTCTCTATTACTGTATTATTAAATTCATGTCTTTTGTGTGATTGAACCTGTTCTTAACTCAAACTTTTTTTCTAGTGTTTCCCTATAGTATTATTAACAAGAACTATGAACGTTATAGGAACTTTATAACAGTAATATTCAGCACAGGGGAGTCTCTAAAGAGTCTCTTTTGTTTGCCGTTTCCCTTCAGAACGTAGGCGATCATAGCCCTCCCCACCTTCCTCTCCTTTGTATCTCTTAAAAAGTGTTATCTTTTAGTTATTTCTCAAAAACCATATCCTACAATCCATTTACTCAACCCCATCTATATTTTACGCACTGCTTTCTTCTGTCACTCTTTCCCTAAATCTGTCCTGTGAGTATATATATATATATATATATATATATATATATATATATATATATATACAGTGTAACTCGGATATAAGAGACCCGGATATAAGAGAAACCCGGATATAAGAGAGATTTTATCTGGTCCCAAATTAGAGCCTGTGTTAATGTATATATAATAGACCAAACCCGGATATAAGAGAAACCTGGATACAATAGATTTCTTCTCCGGTCCCGACAACTCTCTTATATCCGGGTTACACTGTATATATATATATATATATATATATATATATATATATATATACGCAAGGCGTTGTGTTTGAGTCGTACACTTTGCTGCACTGTGTTCTCTTTTACTGTATTATTAATCTATGTTTCTCATGTGCTTAAACCCGTTCTTCATTCAGCCATTTTTTCCAGCGTTTCCTTACAATATTATTAACCAGAACTATGGTATTCTCTTGTGGCGGGCCGTGGATTTACGTGTTGTTAAATTAGGAACACGTGTGTAACTCCTGATAGAATATTATAAAGTCCACAACCAGAATATGGCGGACTCATGTTGAGTCCAACAAAAGATATGTAAAGAAAACAAAAAGTCCAATATAAATATACAAAAGTATATGTATTAAACAAGATTTACAATAGACAAAGACATTAACGTTTGTGTTAGTGCGTGAACGTAAAGAGTTCGTATTTTGATGAATGTTCGTACGTACGTGTATGTGTGTGTGTGTTTGATGGTGTTTTCCTACAAGTGGGCAAAACGCAAATATCTGCGAGAGATTACATTGTAGATGTGTTCGCTGAAAATGAAGAATGAAAAAGAGAACGAGGCAAGAAATCGCCCAGTATTTATAGTGTATAGATAGCGTTCCCTAGAGAACAATTTGGACAATTAAGTTCACTCCGACATTCTATTACTGTATTATTAATCCATGTCTCTCACGTGATTAAACCTGTTTAACTCAACCTTTTGTTCCTGTGTTTCCTTACAGTATTATTAGCAAGAACTACAAGCGTTATAGGAATTTTATAACAGACTTGAATCTAGAAGTCAGATTGTCTGAAAGTTGATCCCCGAATTCAAACCAGTAGAGTAGAATTCTCCTTCTTCCATGTGTCGCATCCCTTCAGAACGTGGACGATCATTTATCTCTACAACATCCTATCATTTATAGTTGTTAGGGAAGCCTGTCTGTTTGTTATCACTCGCATTTCCTCTTCTGCCAAACATTGCACAAGCTCGTTAGGTAGGTTAATTGCCGCTTTCCTCTTTCCCACTTGCTTTCATTGTGTCCTCTGAATGTTACATTCTCCAACCCTTCTTTCCTTAGTATGTGTCCTAGAAACTGCCTCTTTCTGATTCTAAATATAAGTGTCGTTATAAGTTCCATTATCACTAAAACTTCCTCGTTACTCACATGATCAGTCATTGGTATTCCCAGCATCCTTCTTTAGAACCTCATTTTTGTTGCCTCAAATCGCTTCTTGGTACGTCAGGAAAGTCTCCAACATTCAATGTCATATAGCACTCGTGATGTTAGGGTTTAGTACCGTTTAATGTGTTTCTAACGAAATTATCATGATTCTTAATACTTTGCTTAGCTTTTGGAACGTCAGTGTGTCATCTCTGATACATTCTTAGGCGATCATGTATCTTTCGATACATGACTTACGAGGCAATTTTTCCCCACAGTAGGTTACCATTACTTTTTGCGATAGACCACTTGCCATTCAAGGCAGTAGAACCCGCTTTGTGCTGCTATTTATCAATAACTGGGGGAGTAGAAGAGGATTCATACCTTTCCCAAGGGTATTAGAATATAAGTGAATGTAATGGATCTGACTGAATTTCGAAAACGGCTCTCCGATTCCTCAATCCGAATCAGATCGAAAACTAAAGCAGAAAGCTCTACCAGATAATAGTTATTGGAAACTGTTAAGGGAAATAAAGAGATTTTGCTAGAGGATTTTTATATTTTTTTCCATATAAAAGGGGTGTTAATTTGTACACTAATAAATGATTTCGTTGATCTAGACATTCTGGGTTGAAAAATATTTTCACATGCTTTAAAAACCCGGAAAGTTGAATACTTAAAGTTATCGAAAAAGAAATTAATAAAAAATGTAATTTTCAGCAATAAATTTAATATTTATATCATTAAATAACATTATCAGATGCTTCATTCAAGCTTTTGTCCAGTTTATATTTTTATGAAGAAATGCGTTAATTTTGACTCCGGCTGGACTCGCGTCTTTGTGCAGCTTTCTTAGAGTAGATGTATTTGCAAGCGTAATCTCTGCTTGAAAGCCAAACCAACGTAAATATTTGTCAAATATAATCATTGCTTCGGTGTTTGAAATTGAGCTGGTGAAATGAAATACCGTTTTCATCATCCTCTTTAAGAATTTAAGCATTTCATTTCTTAATAGATAATATTAGCCTTTTTCGTTTTGTCTTTCCAATACGAAGCCATTGCAATTTCAAAACGTAATATCACCAATCATAACAAAATATGAAAAGTGTTGAACAGCAAAACTTCAGAAAGTGTTGTCTCATATGTAAGGGAATATTACCTTGAATGTTGATATTATGTCCGAATAATCGGTTAATCGAGGTACGTGTAATCGTGGGAGTACTGTACCGTTTTGTAACTCAGCTAATTTCATCTTTGTCAAAACACTGTGTATTGCACAATTTGAAACGTTAGAAATAGATTCCAACTATCATCTCATATTCTGAATACACATCTAATGTGAATGTGGCAACAACAAATTCGGCAAGAAATGATAATCCTTGCGCAATATTAAATATATAGTTATACACCTACTACTTTTCTCATAATATTATTGACATCATGTATTTGAGATCGAGTACGATAAGGTATAGAAAAGTTCCTTTCGCAATAGGAAAAGAATGACAAAAATCCCATTTTTGTCATTTTTATCAGATTTTGACAAATCGACAATTTTTCAACCCATCTCTTCAAATATGTTTTCTAAATCTAAAATTATTCCCGAATTCACGGAAAAAAAAATATGAAATCAGAAATGAAGACTAAAAGTTTTTCATTCAAGAATTTCAGTTAAGTTCACAAATCTAATCTTCTTTTATGTGCCGTTCCGCTTCATGAAGTTGATGATTATGTCACTCCACAACTTTTCATTTTTAATTCTTAGAAATATTGTTTTTTTTTTTTTTAAAGTATTCTTCCTCCCTATTCTGTCATTCATTTACACAAGCTCGTTGGCTAGATTACTCACTGCTTTCCAATGTCCAGTGAGTGCAGATGAGACTGCTGATGATGACGATAATGATAATGATGATGATAGAGTTGAATACATCGTAAAATTATTGTTAAAATTATATCTGCCAACTCATTAATATTGTCTTAGATTTTATATCCGTCAGAGGCGGATTAGTTTTAACTATTTCAAATTTTTATATTAAAAATTGCCAAGGCCTCTTTAAGTGTTCTTAGATGATATTTCAACAGCCTCGTTTTTTTTCTATGAATAAGTGTTCTTAGATATTTCAACTGCCTCGTTTTGATTCTATGAATCTAAGATTCAGTGCTCTTAGAAATTTCAGGTGCCTCCTTTTGATTCTATGAATCTAAGAATCAGTGCTCTTAGAAATTTCAGGTGCCTCGTTTTGATTCTATGAATCTAAGAATCAGTGCTCTTAGAAATTTCAGGTGCCTCGTTTTGATTCTATGAATCTAAGAATCAGTGCTCTTAGAAATTTCAGGTGCCTCGTTTTGATTCTATGAATCTAAGAATCAGTGCTCTTAGACATTTCAGCTCGTCGTTTTGATTCTATGAATCTAATAATCCGTGCTCTTAGACATTTCAGCTGCCTCGTTTTGATTCTATAAATCAGTGCTCTTAGAAATTTCAGCAGCCTCGTTTTGATTCTATAAATCAGTGCTCTTAGAAATTTCAACTGCCTTGTTTTGATTCTATAAATCAGTGCTCTTAGAAATTTCAGCAGCCTCGTTTTGATTCTATAAATCAGTGCTCTTAGAAATTCCAGCTGCCTCGTTTTGATTCTATGAATCGTTGCTCTTAGAAATTTCAGCCGCATCCTTTTGATTCTATTAATCAATGATCTTAGAAATTTCGGTCGCTTCGTTTTGATTCCCTGAATCAGTGCTCTTAGAAATTTCAGCTGCCTCGTTTTGATTCTAAGAATCAGTGCTCTTAGAAATTTCAGCTGCCTTGTTTTGATTCTATGAACCAGTGCTTTTTAAATTTCAACTGCCTCGTTTTAATTATATGTATAAGTCTTCTTTTTGCTTCCATTTTTCTTACACTTCCTATCTTTTTCAGTGCCATGCCGATTCAGGGCGCAAACGATTAAGGCCATCCACAGATTTTTTTTCTCTGTTATAGCGGTACCAATCTTTGTTCCATTTCATTATCTCATATACTAAATTGGTTATAACCGATCCATATACTCAGGCAATTGAAGTAATCTGAGTTTATTAACATATCCATCTGAATTCTAATAATGTATTCAGTGTAGGTGCCGCCATTGTATTCATTTTACATCATATTTTCTGTTTTGGAAAAGATAATATTATGTTGTACTTCTTGGAACACTTGTTGAAGCATTCGATATTAGTCATCGATATGAAATACCAGTTCAATTGTTTTTGAAGACTTTCTGTTACAATGTTTACTTAGAGCGTTGGAATCAGAAATCAAAAATACAATGAAAAATATTCATATTTATGATAGGAATACCATCATTGTAGTCCTATATTAAGAAGATGTTGTTTTACAGCTCGTGAGAAAACATTTTTCCTTTCAATATTTAGAAAATTAATATGTTCTACTACAGAAAAAATAGTTAAAATGGACACTATCACGTTTGCCATAATCATATAAATTTGTTTGTGTCGTGTGGATGCAGATGCTAACAAAAATAATATCTCTCCACTACCATCCGAGAAGGTAACTATTTCATGCAAAAGAAGAGGAAGACAGAGGAAAATATTTTATCAACGTTACAAATTGGTAGATTCTTCAGAGAGACTCAGAAGTTGGCACGCAACCGAGAAGTATAAAGTGAGCTGGTTGGCTGATCAGCTACGCAGTGACTCTTCGACCACTTCCGGCCATTGCACTAATGACGACGACGACGACGATGATGATGATGATGATGATGAACAATAACAATGATAGTGTTTAAAACAGCGTATAATGAATATCGACAAAGAAAGAAAGATCTGCCAAATCTCAAAATAGTCTTAAACTTTATAAATACCAGATGATTTATTTCCTCTATTTTAAATTGCATTACGTTAACCTATCGGCAAAAGGTAAGTAGCAGGCAGATCCATAATTGTTGACGAATAAGTAGCAAATTATGGTTTTCTTCAATGTTGAATTAAAATTAATTTATGGTCAAAATGAATATATGGAAGGCATGACAAAAAGAAATATTGGAATCCAGTAATTTTATGAATACATTAGCTCTAAGACGTGGACCAAGTGAAGGAAAATATTAATTAATTTAACTTTTCTATCTGCTATGAAAAAAATCAGCGTAGTAAATTAATTTATAAGGTTACAAGAATTTACGGTTTACTCTATTAAGACAACCATAAAATCCTTTAAGCTTTATAAGACAAATTAAAATACAAACAGGATATTATTAAGAAGAGACATCTGAAAATTTCTGAAATGTATAATATTGAAAGATAGCATGGAGAATTTGACATTGCCAACATATACTGAATTCATCAGTATTGAGTAACTTATCTAACGAACTTGTGTAAAAGGATAATAAAACAGAGACAGATTTTGTGTAGTAAGAAGAAAATGTATAAAGTTGTCGGAGGAAGTCATGGAAAGCCATGATCATTGATTCCTTAAAGTAACATTTCAAATAAAAGGAAAAGTAATGTTTTCACAAAGTGAGTGGATATTTGACGTAACAGAGAAGTGGTTTTATAAAAAGATCCTGATAATACCATTGATGGAACTTGTGAGTAAACGAGTATGATTGAAGAAAAATACAAACAAACAGGACAACTCTACATAGAATCAGAAAAGAGATGTCGAGGAAAAAGGACTTGGACAATTTGACATTCACAGGATATAATGAAGCCATGAGGGACAGAACAAATCTGCGAATAACCTACCTAACAACTTTATGTAAATGAATGGCCGAACTGGTACAGGGTTTACTAGTAAGAAGATAAATATTTCTTAAAGATACCAAGATAACGAAGTCATAAAGACCAGTGATAACTCATATCCTGAATGGGCATAAATAAAGAAGATACATTTTAGTTTTATATAACCTCACAATTAATTATAGATTCCTACCTATAAAATATTAATACCCACCGTCCTATTGTGGGTAAAAGAATCAATTAGGGGTACATCTGAACTGTGACTCGAGCAGTATAAGACACCAGTTCGAGTTTAAATTATGCCCATGCGATCGTAGACACTATTGGCATTTCCCTTTTGGGTACGCCTCATTCGATAACAACCTGACCCGTTCCCGAAGGAGATATTTTGATTAGGATTACAGTCTCTTGGCAAACAGGATAATATTACAATTGAACAACCACATTAAGCACAGTGATTACACTGGTTTACAAAAAAAGGCAAGCATATGAACAGGTGATTTTACTAATTTTCATATGGTGAATTCAAATTTCTGAACACTTTTGTTGTATAATCTCTAACATTTTTTTGCTTTCACATATCCCATTTTAGTAAACTGTACATAAATTCAAAAACCAATGTGTTTATTTTATCTACAGGGTACCACGCCAAAAAAAAACAAAAAAAAACAAAAAAAAAAAAAAAAAAAACAGGAAATTTTAGATTTCCTATATGATGAATAAAATAAAATACTAACTATATATTTTACTATATGAATGAACTAAAAAAAATTAACTTATTTGTTCCAGGATGCCACGATTATCATATTTTTACTCGAAGTGATTGTTCTCTTTAAGAAAGAACATCCAGGTTGAGGACTGCAAAAATGCAAAAAAAAAAATGAGTTCTTTAGTTTGAACACCACAGCTAACATTTGTGTTTTTGTTCTGTTTTAAGCTATTAAATTTATATCCTTTGCTTTTTTTTTTCAAATAAATGTAATAAAAATTCCAGCAATTAGATAAACTGTACAAAATTTCCCGTTTTTTGTGGGGCAACCTATATTACAGATGCATATTACAAAAACACAGCATGCATATAGAACAGTCAGTAGTGAGATTTTTCGTATGATCTAGTGTACTTTACATCCGATATATCGCGCAATAGTATCTAGTAGAAGCCCTCATCATGCCTGGTTCCGCCTACCTTGGTAATTTCTTTTGATCTTAGTAATAACTTGGTTGAACCTTTCCCTATGCTCATCACTCACTACTGTGAAGTTCAGAAGGAAAAGTTAAGTGTAGGAATGTAGAAAGTGTATTTTGATTGACATTCGCCATACCCATATCCTCATAGGCCCGTAACAACTTCTCGATGCACTATTAGTAATCTGCAACCTGTGTATTATCAAGGGAGCCATGTCAGACTGACTTAAATGTTTCACATAAGAATGAAGTGAAGTCTTTGTTTCGTGTCCTGTAATTGGTGATCATTTATATCTGCCGTGTCCAGGTTTCACTGCTCAAGACGTAATGCCAGGAGCTGTAACTGCTGTTTAAGTAGGTACAATTCACAGGCAAGCTCATTAAGGTCTTCCTGGGGCTCATTGCCACTTATTCTTGAATTAACAGGAACATTATCTTAAGAAAAGACCGACTTGACAGAATATTCGTCTGAAGGCAATTTTTCATATGATGAAGGAATGAGATATTTATGTGTTGGAGATGTAGGGGGAATGACATCATCTGAATGTGGAACAGATCTTATAGCTGAAGTTTGGAATATTTGATTCTTTTTTTTTTAAGAAGCATTGAAACCATTTGTATTGGTAAGACAAAAATAACAATTATATATATGGCTTCTTTCCTCACCCCAGATCATCAGGACTGAATAAATTGAAGGCTGCTTTATTGTGATGAAACCATGGAGCATGTCCATTGTAACAGGGTTTAAAACACGTGTGTGGGGTCGGGATTTTATACTGATATCCAATTTTACAGTCAAAATAATGAAAGCAAGCAGTTCTCGCCAGGAGAGAAGAAATTGTTCGGTGCTGCTAAACTGTCGTAAATTCCTCAGACACGTAACAAGATGAATTTGCCTTTTTGATGAATCCTCATTGTTTTAGGGAGACTGAATCTATTATAGAGATATTTATTAGCCCACAAACAGCATAAACATTGATCATATATATGGTTACGTCCGGTTGTTTTGGGTATTCGAATTTGAAAAATATTTGATTTCGCCACAATGAAACTTAGCGAGCATGGCGAGATGCAAGTCCATAAAGGCGGCCATTATGTCATTTTTTAAAGAATACAATTCTTAAAATGTAAACAACAAAATGTTTTAAATAAGATACATCTGACAACCACGTATACATTTTACATATATGTATACATGTATATCTCAAAATCTAGAGGCGGTGTGTGAAAATGACTTTCATATCTAAAATCGGCACCCAACCTTTTTTGCTTGCATAGATTTCTGTAACGATAGACATTCGCACATAACTGATCCAAAACGCCTGTGGTGTCTGGGCTGACGAAACGCCATTTACGAGAAGTCCAAGGCGCCTGCATGAGGATAAGCGTTTCGGGATTTCCCTGTAGAATGTTTCTGTAAATTTTGAATATTTAGTCTTGTATAGACGAATCGCTTATTTACTCACATCTCTACTTTTCCTCCCACTCTCCCCTTGCGTGCTAGTGGCACTCCTGCCTTACTTGGTGTGAAATGCCTATATATATATATATATATATATATATATATATATCAGTGCGCAGGTATGCAGAAAATAGAAAAGAACACGCTGGGTGCATAAGTCCTTAGTATTTTTGTTTTTATTTTTAAGAAGACAGTGCTCCATACAGAAGTAAACCTTTATTATAATAATATTATAATAATATTTTTTGTTTAAAAATATGATCCCTTCGCTACATAAGAGTTCTCACGTTTCAAATAGAGAGCCGAAACCATCCAAATAATTATTAAAATTAAGTTGAATTGAGGTGTTTAGTCTCGTTTCATCTTTAAGCGAAATTTTAGCAATTTTTTATGTTCTTAAAATTTCGCTTGAAGATGAAACGGGACTAAACACCTCAATTCAACTTAATTTTAATAATTATTTGGATGGTTTCGGCTCTCGTTTTTGAAACATGAGAACTCTTATGTAGCGAAGGAATCATATTTTTAAACAAAATATTATATATATATATATATATATATATATATATAGTTTTCTTTCAAATTATAGTATTTAGATATTATCGGTAGTATACATATTGCATAATATGTAAGTATGCAACATAGTTGTAACAAATAAACTTGCTTCAATAATTGAATGCACATCTTCTATTCTTGGTCTCCTGGATTTGTCAACAAAAGCCAGACAACAGACGCTACTCAATATAGGGCTTTGATTTAAGATATATTCTTTTTAACGCCTTTATTTAATAAGGTCAAAGAACATAATGCGGCGTTTCAGTTCGCTTTAACTGTAATTCAGCCGATCAACCAGGTTACTTAGAGGAGGAATTTCATTATTGAATGTAACTAATACACGAATTAATCATTAAGTTGGTCAGTCGTCATTATTTACACTTATCGAGATTAGTATTTATATTCTTTTAGTTTTACCAACGTTAGGTTTTCCTATTGTTTCAATATGTTATCGACTTCAAAAGAAAAATTGACCGGAATGTATATAACCGATCAATAATAAAGTCTGTCGTGAACTTAAAAGTTATTTTAATATTTTTTTCCTTCGGGCATGTAAATTCTGAGTTCCTAATGATTCATTTTCAAACGATAATGAGAACAGAAAAAAATTAATAGCTAAAAAAAACTGACATAACGTTTACATAGTTTTCTTTTTAAAGTAAGTAATGTTCACTGAAAAAGACAATGCAGTTGATAATTACACAAACTTCTAGCTTTTGATTTTAAAACAGATAAAGAAAATTGCATATGCATTTAATGAACTCTAGTACACATAAAAGAAGGAAACACTCCCGCTCTGAGTCAAAGATTTTTTTTATCACCAACTTGCCCAAGTCATGGACAATCCTGTGCCTCTACAAATTCCTGTCCTTTGAAGGTTTTAGCAATATTTGTTTTTTTTTATCTCTTCTAATCTCTCTTCTGCGAAACATTTACCAGGATTGCCAGGTAGATTATTTTCTGATTTTCTCTGTTTTTCTAACCTTCAATATGTCCTGTGTATTTTAATTTTAAATCCTTTCTTCTCATTATGCTCTAGAAATTTCAACTGTCTTTTTTCTGGTTCTAACTATAATTGTCTTTTTAGTTTGCATTTTTGTCGTTCTCGTTATCATGTTCAATCAATGGTATTCTCGAAGTCCTTCTGTAGAGCCACATTTCTGATGCCTCCAATCTCTGTATCATTTGTAATGAGCCCATCAGGTATTGAATGCCATCGAGGAAGACCAATATGACATACGAGCTAAGTACTTTTTTTATTTTTTAACGCAATTTTCCTGTTTTCTTGCTTAAATTTTGGAAGGCATCTTCCGTTATTCCAATTCGCCTTCGGAATTTGGAGTCGTATTTTAGGTCCTGGGTTCCACATAATCATAACAGCAATGTTGATATTTACCGTTTCCAAAGAGAAAACATTCTAGATTTCTGACCAAAAAATTGGCGTTACTGTTTAAATTTATTAGATTATTCACGTAATACAGTTATTCAGAAAAGTAGATTTCTCAAGTCCAGAAACTGTTATCACTCTTTCTAGTAGAAATAGTTTGTTTTTTTTTCCTCCTTGGAAAAGCTTTGTTTAAAGTAATGTGTAAAGTCAACTTCTTGATTATATCCGTATTTTACCTTCATATTATATTTGTTATGCTATTTTAGTAGTTGCTGCCTTTAGAAGTCTTCAAATTATATATATATATATATATATATATATATATATATATATATATATTTGTTATTTTGCAAACTTCTTCGTGATTCATCAGTCTACGAAATCTAATGAAAGATCTTGTTCTTTAAGACCTACTAGTTTTATTCGCTTGAAACCATTAAGTCATAAAGTACATCTTACGAATAAGAAGATATACAAAATCGGTATAGATTCTAATATTTCATTTGAATAAATGATCTTTAAACTTCATTATGAGTATGTATACTTATATCAGTGATTGACTGTTCACATCTAAAATATTAAAAGGCTAAAAAACACAAAATGGTCGCCGGAAATCGTCATCCTCTGTCGCTCTGGTGACATTGACAGAGATGTCTGTATATACCGAGCCTACTCCTAAAGAGTCGCGAGTCCCAGAGATGTGTTGGTGGTGCCGTGCTCTCCTGACAGCACGTGGCAGATCCTCTTCATGTTGACAACTGAGCCCGAAAATCTCGTCCCTTCCTCGGATGAACCAACGCCAAGAAGACGGATTTACAGCAACGATTTCCCAAGTCTCAGGATGGTAGTTGTCCCGTGTCATGGATGTTTTCAGTTGATCCTTGAAGCGTCGTTTTGGGCCTCCGATTAGTCTCTTGCCGTATATATGATATAAGGGAACATGTCCGGTCATCTTGTAACCCACCAAAAAGTAGACCAAACGATTTTATGCAGAGTTAATATTTATTTCGCGTTTTATCAATTTTTGTTTCAAAACTTCTGTTGTCTTATCAAGTGATGGCGTTCAATGAAGAATAAAGAGTTTTCTTTTATTCTACATTCAACACCATCGCTTGATAAGACACCAAAACAAAATGTCTATTTTGTAGTGATTTTATAACATATTTATGTTATAATTTTCGAATAATTTATATTTGCTCTACTTTGTATTGAGCATTCTTTTCAAAATAGTATGTTTGGGTTACTGGAATTTATTCCGTATACACCAATCCTATACTTGTATATATATATATATATATATATATATATATATATATATATATATATATATATATATATATATATTTGTATATTTAGGCAGCAATCCTTCCTTTATGCATGTTTCATTAAAACGACAGACAAGGTACTACGGTTGAGCTTTTATTTAATTTTTCTTGTGTTCTGACAAGAGCTTTCTTTTCTGGACACAGAGTGTGTAAGAACTGTCCGAATGTTCTGTATTTCCGAGCGCTTTCGGCTATACCTTTAGCCATTATCAAGGATGATTCAATTATCAGCTTAGTAGAGTGTGTGTGTTCTGTGTATGTTCAGTGTGTGGTAGTGATGTTTTTAGTTTCCGAATACAGTTAGCACATTGTGGCTTTGTTCATAGTTAATATTGTTAAGAGTTGGCTTTTTCTTTTTTATTATTAGAGTTTCCATTATTTTTATAATATTTTATATATATATATGCATTATTTATATGAATATTCTTATACTAATTTTCTTATTAGTTTTAGCGGAGACAAAACCCCAATTCTTTTATTAAACAATCAAGCGACCGAGATCGAGAGGTCCTAATAAAGAACGATTAATCAGGAATCGAAACATTATTCGCTTTTTTCACCAGAAAAACCACACCTATCACCGATTTGTTTACAATTAGGATCCGGAAGACACCTATGACAGTCAGTCTTATACCAACTACTTAAGATAATGTTTAAATATATATATTTGCTGGCTTTATTCTGGTACCCTAAACGTAAACGCAGTTTAAGGGGATATTATAACCCAACACCATTTCCTCTTATTATAAACGGTATCTTTATTGGTTACACGAGTTTGAATTTATAACTCTGTTGTTATTTTTCTTCTTCTTATTATTATTTTCGTAAGCGATGATATTAATGAAATACATGTATTTTGTTTTCTTTTCATTTTGAGTTCTAATTTTTTTCCTCCGTTTATTGTTTAATATTCTTTCCGTGTTTCGTCCATTAACGATAGAGTCGATGAAATCCACATTGTTTTATCGCTCTCTCTCTTTCTCCCATCTCTTCTCTCTCTCTCTCTCTCTCTCTATATATATATATATATATATATATATATATATATATATATATATATTTCCACCTTCATCTATTTTAACATGCCGATTGTCGATATTTTCTCTAGGGTGAAGCGCTTTATGGATCGTAATCAGTGTTCTTCTTTGTTCTTCCAGTTTATTGAGTGATTTTCAACCTAACCATCACAGATATTACTACTTTCAAGTGACTTTTGTAGATTTTTGTGTCTTGTATTCTTTTTGGTCTGAGGTCATCTCATTGTTTCTTTCATTTTCAGCTTGGAGCTTTCTCCTTAACCGAAACTGTAAGCATCTTTTCTCATTAAGTTTGGTTTGGTTTTCCTCATTTGTAATTCAATCTGGTTTCTCCTTTTCCATTCATGGCGTCCAAACCGTCCAGAAATATTTAAACCATCAGCCATACCCAACTGTCTTCTTAGATCAAGGATTAAAAATGACTTCAAGCGAAGTATCTTAAATAATAACTAAATCTCAGAGAACATCGCTGAAATATCACAAAGAACTTTACTAAATAGCAAAACCACATCACTCTGTGGTTTCCAACTGCAGCCACAACTAACGTAGAGTACATGTCTTCCTAGAAGCGAAATAATGGCAGGATTAAGATGTTGACTTTCCACATTGCATTAAGCTTGGAAGAAAATCTCGACCAATACTAGGAATTGCGGTATCAGTTAATGATGTTGAGTTAGTTATTTTCTCCAGATACTGTTTTAATAGAAATATTGTTTAAATTTCATCTGCCAGTAACAACAACTACTTGATTAATGAATGTCTAATATTCCATTGAAAGGTAACAGGTAATCTTACCATTACTCTTACCAATCTATATGCCTCCGTGCCAAATTTCTTCATCTTGTTTGAAGATCATTGCTGTCCAACCACCTGAAGAAGGCCGGAGCGTACAACGGCCGAAACGTTGTGACAAATATGGCGACAAAGATGAGGACAATAGTCCGACTAATGTAAATACTGTACATAATACCTCATCTCAGAAATATAGACAAACTCATTGCTGTTTGTTTGAGAGTGTGGATTTCCATGCAAATGCGAAGGATCATTTTTGTTCGCAGTTTTAACGTTGTTTTACTGTCGTTAATAACTAAGCAAAGCTATCGTTATGGTGAATAGTATTCATATTAGCGACTCTCCTGTTACATGTTTTTAGTTTGACCCTGGCGAAATTTCTCTTCATTTGACGTAAGTTTCAACCTCCAGTTTTCTATTGCCCTCGGTATAAAAGCAATCTTCTTTCAGTTTGCTTTGGGTGATGTATAGGAGAGCGGATGAACTATGCTACCGTTTCCAAAACCTTCCTGTTTCTCGTAAAACAGTCCTCAAACAAATATCTATTATTTTCCATATTGTGACTTTCTCAGCTTCTTCTTCCTCTTCTTCCTCTTCTTCTTCTTCTTCTTCTTATTATTATTATTAATATTATTAGTAGTAGTAGTAGTAGTAGTAGTAGTGGTAGTAGTAGTAGTTAATTAGCTGAAAAACTATTTATGAAGAGATGCTGAAAATATGTCTGCTTAATAAGTGACAAAATATACAAACATTATTTGCGTGCGTGCACTCACCTCTCTCTCTCTCTCTCTCTCTCTATATATATATATATATATATATATATATATATATATATATATATATATATATACTCGCCTCTCCCATCGAATTCTACGTATGAGAGTCAAGCAGATCAGTTCGCAGGAAACCGACAGCCCAACAACACCATGAGATTTGATTATAGTGGTGACGGTATCGTGCCGCACCATCCACACTTTTTGAAGGGCCGAATACAGAGACCTTGTGCTGGAGGGAGAAGGAGAGACTTCACACCTTTCCCAAGGGTATTAGCACATAAGTGAATGTAATGGATTCTACTGGAATTCGAACTCGTCTCGCCAATTCCTCAATCCAAACCGCTATACATTACTTCACCGGACTTTTCATTTTCCGACATATTTTAATTTATTTCTGAAACGTTATTTTTAATGGATATCCATATTTGAGTAGATTTTCTTTTTTTTATCTATTTATTAAACAGAATATTTATATATTTATGTATATTTCGGGAATGAAATGTGTTCAAAAGAGCTCTTCGTGTTTAACTTGACCGGGAGGTTCATTGTTGACGAGAGGTTTTCCCTAGGGTAAGGCAGATTCCAATCCCGCCAGAGAGCGCATATATTTCTAATATTTATCCAATATTCAGTGGATGGTAATAAATAAATATACAGTTTAATAAAGTAAAAAAAAAAAAACAGCATCGACTCAAATGTCAAATAACGACCAAGTAATATATTAATGTGTGTGTTTTTTCACTAACAGAGGATTCAAGAAATGGAATAAATAAATGGTAAAAGTGAAAGGTGCAAAAGGGAATAGTTACGTGATAAGAAATGCTTCTTGCAATAAATAAGAAATCTGCTAAGGAGATTAAATGAACCATTGCATTTCATTGGCAAAAACGGTAGGGAAATAACGAGAATACCATTTAAATCTCATTATAATTAATAGAACAAAATATAAATGATTCCTTGAGCTGGAATCGAAACTTGAACAACTTTGTTGAGCCAATCAAAACAAATCAAACGCCCCGTAGAACAAAGAATCTATGTATTGTACGAATTACTTTTCGACGAGATGTCGCGCGAATTTCATCGGCCTGTTTTTAAAAGTTTCACTCCTTCCGCTCAGGATTGCATTATCCACTGAAGCGATCGGACCTTTAAATTAATTTCCTGGCTGGGCCTATTTCAATAAATACGTAACTTCCTCAATACTTTTAAGCTGGAGGCTGGCTCATAACAATGAAGACCGCCATTCATTGGCGCCTTCTCAATACTGTCTGAACTGACAATGCAGTTTGCAGTCTGCGTGTGCCACCAATTGACAAACGCAACAATCATCAACCATGACGCTTGGCACATATTAGTGTTGAGTCAGCACACACTCGTTAATAAAGTCAAGTGCGCACCGCGAAATGTTTGAAGTCTCATTCTCTTATTTTGACTCCAGAACTGGTTGCTCACAAACAGTACATATCTGCTCTATATTTTTATGTAACATAGAAAGATTCGAATAATTAGTTTTTTCGCTAAACAAGTTTGATATCTTAATTTACATCTTTAATATTAATGTTCATCCAGTACAAGGCCTAAAAGCCATACAATGTAGAGTGTTACTGTATGATGTTGTATGAGCGTAAGAGAAGGCGAGAAATGCATTTCCTGAGGTGGTGTAGGGAAGATAATAATTAATGATTAAGCATAAACTTCAAGTGATTAAAATTGTATTGATCGGGAAAACCTCCCGTTGGGAGTCAGTTCCACAAAGCAGCACTACTTGAGATGAAGCTGTATTAGCGAAACTTAATTCTTACTAATGGGATGAGGATGATTCTTACGAATCTCTCCAAACAGCTTCGTAATCGTCATTAGACTCATCGAACTTTTTCAGAATACTCTGCACTGTCCTCAGATTGACTCCCAGACATTGAAATATTCGTATTGGAGCTTCCGACGCAAATGCTAAGCAGTGCAGCATGCCGTTTCCAAATTTCTGGCGGAGTGAATTGCATCATGATGCTATATTTCTCTCAGACCTTGCCAAAGTGGGCCTATTATATTGTCCCAAAATAAAAACAAACACGCATGCGCTAAATTTAAAATATAAAATGACGACAATTTACCCATCCCTCTCTCTCTCTCTCTCTCTCTCTCTCTCTCTATCTATCTATCTATCTATATATATATATATATATATATATATATATAGAAGAGAAGGAGAAAAGAGAGAGTTGCTCTGAATACCACTCCGGGTTCCCAAGTCACATGAAACACCACGAGGAAATTAAATAGAAGCGAGGTTCTGTACAAAACAACTTTGTTTCCCGCATCCGCATTAATCGTTGCAAAGCACTTGCAGGTTCTAAGTTCCATTGTCGTCCTCCCGAAAAAAACAAAATATTGATCAAACTTGTCAGCGATGGCCATACAAGGTCAAAGATTCGATACTGGATGGTGATAGTTTGTTTCTCGTTTCTCAGGCGGAATTTAAACCCTTCCATATAAGGACTCAAGTTGCTCAAAGAAAAACTTTAAATAGGGAAAATTGCCATTTCCATGCAACATTCAGGATTGATTGAACAGAAGTTAGCGTTACAATCGGCTGAAATTTATAAACGTGTTTTCTTAAGTTTATTTTTTTTTTTTGCAGCAAAATAAATCTTTCAAGTCCACTGTTATCACTCTTTCTAGTATCCTACTGATGCAGCGTTTGAGGAAATCTTACTATTATAAGACGGAATCAACTGCAAGCTCAACTGTGTCTTCTTCTATAAAACTTTCTTGGTAATGTTTTCGGATGAACTCTACGCTATGGTACGAAGACTTTTTGAATTTAAGCGCACTACTAAACTGGCGTCAAGATCCCATCAATTTGCATGTGATCTGGCTAGAGGTAGCTGTAAATTCTATGCAAACAGTTTCTTTTCTCGCACTTCTTGCTTGTAGAACTTCCATCCGGCTCCATGCTTTCCAGCTAATCTGCAAAAATTTAAATCCGATGTCAATCGCTATCTACTCTCCTACTGAATACTCTTTTCTCTTCCCGCTCATTATGTATCTGTTCCTAATACTTCCACAACCTGTAATCCCTTTTGTCTTAGTGGCTTTAGTCTCTTGCATGGGGTGATACAGAGTTAAAAAAAATTAAAACAAATCTGTTTGTATTTTGGCGTTTCTGCGTCTTTTCAATGTCTTCGTAATTTTCAAAATGTTTTTTCAATTGACCCAACTATTTACCATCGAAAACAGAAAATGCCATTTGTTAACACTAAGACAAAGATAAATATAACTACAGCTGAGATGCCAATTTAATTCCCTGGATAGAAATGTCTCGTCACTCAATACCTCAAAATCCCACGGGTCAATAAAGCTGAAACTTTCGAAGCCACCAAGTGAAATTACTAATAAGCGCCGAGAGACATTACACATCTGTTGTCTGGTTGATATGATATATAATTGTCCACTTGGCTGGAAGCATTTACATTTACTAAATTAATATTTTCGTTACACATATTCTGTAAACTCTCGATGTTTCGAAATGGCAAGAATGGATATTATTATTATGATTTATCATAGCCGGAATAGGAACCCATATTTGTCTGTACAAAATCATTCCTAAACACAGTACAATATTTAACTGTACGAGGTTTTTTATGTTAAAAAAAATCTCCAAAGTTTACAAAAGTATATTTACAATCATCACCATCACACATCACCATTATCATTCCCACAACAGGGTGTGGTTGTAGGTTGCTGCCCAGTTGAGCACCTAACCACACCTCTTCTGATGTTTCAGTTGCATCTCTGTGAATAATCCTACAGTCCGATCAGTGTCGATGTCACTTAATTCTTCTCGTCACTATTCTTTTGTAATAAATCCTATCTTCTAGGCTGGCAATTCACAGATTGTTGGCATTAATTACATCATCAGACTATTCCAATGTTCTCTTCTTGAACGTGGAGATGAGTTCTTTCGATGGACCTGTTTCTTATCTGCGGATGTAGAATGTCTAGTATTGTTCCATAGCATCTTTTCTTCTAATCTAATATACTTGTCAATAATTCCTCTGCTAATATCCAAGATTTGCTGGTGTGCAGAAAGGCAGGCGGATAAAAACTTAAACTTAAAACATACTATCATTAAATATCCCTTCATGTTTTTTTGTTGTTTTTTTTTATTTCAATATCGACTTTCGATGTCAATATTACATTCGAAAATTAAACAAATATTTTCAGCTGTCATTTGACTATTGGAAAAATGTCAGAGGCTTGCAAAATATAGTTTGTAATTAATGGATTCCTTTATGATATATATGAGGAGAAACGTACACAAAAGAAGACGCGAGTAAAGGTTTTTCAAAACGAGAGATGTCAAAAGACAGCTATGTGAAAATGTCGAATTGAAATTGTATCTAAAATAACATAAAATTATCAATTATTTTAACTTTAACGATACACTGATAACATTCAAAAAAATTATTTTTAAAGCCCACAGGATTTGAGGTTCGCACACTTCACACGGGTTACTCATAAAAAAAACACAATATATGCACTAAGAAAAGAATGGAAAAATGAAGAATTTAATTTATCGTGGGTTATAATTTATTTCCTTATCATTTTTTTGAGCAGACAAAAATGAAACAGTTCAATAATAAATGTACGTTACAACCTTTTGCATCTGAAAATGTTTGAAGAGAAATATTAAAAACTACGTATTACTTATATTTTGACATAACTATCGATTATTTATATATCGGGCTAGATAAGACAAACATTAAATAATTTATTAATTTTTAATGCAGTTATTACTTTATGAATTATTTATTTCTTTTTAATTTAATACTTAGTAGTTTCGTACCTTTTTTATGTAGTTTACACCTGAAATAAGAAAAATAGAGATACATTGATAGAAATAATTGGAACGATAAAATTCATTGTGTTATAGAATTTAAGTAATTAAAAAAATTATTTTTCTCAGAATATTATTAAAAATAGCTATATATGAAAAAATATGTTTAAAACTAGTTTGTTTTTTAAGATTAGCAGTCGTATGGGAAAAAAAACTGTCTGAGTGAACTCCCTGCTTACAAACGAAATATGAGAGAAATATCCCACACTCTAAAACATATATGAAAGTTTAAGCAACTAGATTTATTGAATCATCGAAATAATTATTTGTATATAGATTCATAAGGAAAGCAAATACTTAATATTGCAATATGATCTCTGGTGGACGAAATGAAGTGTTCAGTTCAAAATTCAAGTTACCTGAAGAAGGCCCGAGCGTACAACGGCCGAAACGTTGTGAATGTGTCAATAAAGATGAGGACAACAGTCCGAACAATGAAAACAGTGGATGTGAGCAAATACTTCATCATTATGACTTAATCAAGAAAAAAAAAAATGCAATGATAGAAAGTTATGAAATCATGCGCTTCTTTAAATTGTTCAAATGACAGAAGCCCGTGGATGAAGACGATGCTCCCAGCTACAGTTATGTGGGCTCCTGCTGAAGAGATAATAATGCTTAAATGGACATCAGGGTTTATTATGGTATATCGTCGCTAGTGATATTAGTGAAAGCAAGATACACTGCAAGCTAGTATTTTCCAGTCCAAGTTGAGAACAGCTCCTTACAATCTTCCACCACCCCAACACACGCACAGAGACACACACACAGAGACACGCATACAACACACACACACACACACACATGTATATATATATATATATATATATATATATATATATATATATATATATATAATTGGAAATCAGTCGATTCCGTTACGTTGGTATCTTGGGTATCTTCACGCGATTTCGGTCAATTATATATATATATATATATATATATATATATATACATATATATATATATATATATATATAGATAGATAGATAGATAGATACAAGTATGTACACAGACACAGATATATACACACACATATATATATATATATATATATATATATATATATATATATATATATATATATTTATATATAAAAAGCGAATTAGAGAGAGAGAGAGAGAAAGAGAGAGAGACAGGTATGTACATGTTATTGTGGAACACGCCTGTTCTATAGTTAATAGACTCCCACACCTATTATAAGTAGTAGTAGTAGTAGTAGTAATAGTAATGAGTCAGTCGCTGGGGAAGTCGCCCAGTGAGTTGTTCAGTCAGGTCGCTGCCGAACGACCGTTAGTCGGATATTAAAGTATCAGCGACCACAACTAGATTTCTCTGTGCCATTACCTATTACATCAAGCTCCTAACGTTTTGTACGTTGAACCTATATTAGGAGCGACAGTACAAATACAAGCCTCTACTGTGAAACCACTCTATAATCGTACATAAACCTAAAAAAAGCTCACAAACCCAACCAAACCCTTTAACATTTCCGTCAACATATGTGATATTCGTACCAACTTCTGCAGTATGGAATCGTTCATCTTTTATAAGTCTTCTGATACACTAGCTCTATGCGAGACTAATCTTATCTCGTCAATCCCTTCCTCTGATTTCTCAATTACTGGCTACATTCCTTCTCTTTAGACTCTATAATCCACATTCATGTTTATGTCACCGATCAACTCGCGCTGAATAGAGAACTCTCTTTGAAATCTTCACACCATATGTGTCTCCGTCTATCTCTCCTCAATTCAGTAAGCTATCTAGTCTTTTTCTACCGTTTCTTTTTCTCTCAAGACTGTTTTATACTCAATAACATTTCTGATAATTTAGACAAAGTCATCACTCTAGATCCCTTTGCAAACATATTCGTGTTCAGTGCCTTTAACGCCCACCATACCATGTGGCTGGCAGCCAAACCCTTAACCTTTCAATCACTCAATCCCTCAGGCAAGTGGTAGACTTCCTTCCGCGTTTCCCCAGCAACGTTTCTCCTCTCGATTTCTGTTTTACCTACATTCTTGATTCTTGTCGCGCTACGCAGCTATGCCCTCTTGGCAACTCTGATCATGCGGTCGTGTCTGTTAACATCTCTTCCCACTCCCCTACTAGCCTAAATCTCCTACTAACAGAATATTTTTTTCTGTTATCAACGCGCAGATTAGGGCTCGTTTCGTGATTTCCATCGTGACCTCACTTGGAATCTGGTTTTTAATCATCCCGTTCGAAAATGTGCGTCTGACGTCTCGTCCTGGGTAAAAGCAGACAACGAGACTTTCATCGCAGGAAAAAAAAAGAAATCAAGATAATTCGAGCTCATCTCCTTGGTTCTCAACTGCTTACTCTGTCGTTATAGCCTATAGGGATCACTGCTTCCATCTGTACCAGAGTGACATGTCTGATTGCAGCAATCGTCTGATTGTCTGTGCTCGTAATGAGTATGCATGTCCTCAATGAAGCAAAGTTTCTGTTTGCTGATAGGATGAAACAACGTATTGCATCACGCAAGTTTGCTTCTAGAGAGATTATTGGCGGCTCTGCAAGAGTGTGCCGAACAACAGCAAATTCACAATCCCTCCTCTATTCAATCAATTCGAAGTCCTAACTCCCTCAGCTGATAATACTGAATGCTTTGCTCGGAAATTCTCATCCAACTCTACACACGACCCATCCGGAATACTCACCTCTGATTTTCTCCCTAGAACTGAAGCTATACTTAGTGAGATGTGCATAACCCTGTCGATGGTATTAGACATCATCTCTAAATTAGACTCTCATAAAGCAAGTGGTAGTGACGGAATACCAGCTGTAGTCGTGAAGAAATGTGCCCTTGAGCTGACTCCAGTTCACTCCAAACTCTACAATTATTGCCTCGCTGATTCTTGCTGTCCAGTCTGTTGAAAGTCCTTCTCTGTTGTCCCGGTCTTTAAGAACTCTGGAGACCCTTCTGACACATCTAACTACTGTTCCATCAGTCTCCTACCAGTCTTCGGCAATTTCTTCGAGGCTTTAATCAATGCCGAAGTAGTTGAGCATCTCACCTCCGACGATCTACTCTCTGACAAGAATATAGTTTCCACTTTGCCCAGTCTACAACAGTGTGCTTACGTGAATATGTATACCAAGTTCACGATAATAACGGCAAAACCTCGATGTGTGGCTCTAGATACCTCGAAGGTGTTAGATAGGGTTTGTTATGTTGGCCTTTTATGAAAGATTCAGAGATACGGTATTACAGGATAATTATTTGATTTGATCAACTCATTCCCTTCTAGTTGTGGAATGAAGGTTGTCCTGAACGGGTTCTATTCCAGTTCCTTCCATACGAATGCTGGTGTTCCTCAAGGCTCTATCCTGGATGCGACATTGTTTCAGATCTTCATCAATGATCTTCCCGATGTAATCAGTTTTCAAGTAGTCATCTACGCAGACGACACTACCATTTACTCCTGTCTCAATGGTAAACCTGGCCGTTTGTCTCGAAAAGGACTTGACATCTCTGGTTGACTGAGGCAGAAAATGGCTTATAAATTTTAATGCATCCAAAACGAAACTGCTGTCAGTTACCCACCATAGAGAAAGGTCCCTGCCTCCTATAACCATGGTTGATGCTCAGCTCCAAGAAAGCGCATTACTGTGCCTTCTTGGTCTTACGCACTCCACTGACTTGAACTTCCTTGAATCAATTGCTGCATATACCGCAAGGAATGTTATTTCTCTGTGTCGCGCCAGAAGGTTTTCACGTCTGATTCCATCCTTCACATCTGCAAATCTACCATCCGTCCATGCATTAAATATGTTGCCTTATATGGTCTGGTGCCCCCGCTATTCATTTGGAGGTTCTCGAAAAAAAATCCAAAGATGGATATGCAATGTGATCTGTCTTGACGTGGTCTCGACTCAAGTCACTTTCTCACCGACGTAATGTAACTTCCCTTTGTCTTTTATATAAATATGTTCATGGCATCTGCTTTAACGAGCTATTTTTACTGGTTCCACGATTGCATGAATTTAAGCGTGCTACTGCCATTTACTGTCGAAGCAGTCAAATGTAACTGCTTCTTCTACTACAACAGTTACTTCTCTTGCACTTCCCAACAGTGGAACTCCCTGCCTTTTAATTGCTGTTCTGATAACTATAAACTTCAAACAGTTAATGTAATCTCAATCCGCATTGTCTGTTGCTTTGATCCCTGTTCTTTTTTGTCCTTTCCTCAACCGCCTATATTCAGTCTTTCCCCTTACTTTCCTTCTCTGCAGCCCCTTGCGTACTAGGGAATTGCTGATATATATATATATATATATATATATATATATATATATATATATATATATATATATATATATATATATATAAATGTATCTATCAGTTCTTATCTCAAATAACAACTTAAAAGAGACTGTTTGACCAACACAAGGAATGTTAAAAGATTCATGTGAAAAAGATAAAAAAATAAAAAACAAATGAAAACTACAGACAAAAGTTCATTTTCTCCAACAAAAGACATTCATTTCTGTAGTTCACTGCTACCAGCAAGCAGAAATATTTCTCCTCCCGATGATGGCCATTTCGGTCGAAACTAGTCGAGGAATCTAAATGGAATAATAATAATAAAAAAACGAAAGAATATTAATCTACAACCCAGTGTGTCTAATGATTTCAATTTTTTAATTTTTATTTTCTTATTGTTCAAAATATATATATATAAATATATATATATATATATATATATATATATATATATATATATATATATATATATACTAGACTCTCCTATCGTTTTTCGGCATATGAAGGGGAAACAACGCAGTTCCCAGGAACCGATAGACAACAGCACATATGATTTTGTGCAGAAGCAGCCACACTTTTCGGAAGAACTAAATACAGAGACCTGATGCACAGTAGGCCACAAGGTCCCCAAACAAACCTTCATAGGTTTTGAATTATTAGTCACCCGAGACAATAGAAGCTTGTCTGTCCTACTATTTACGTATAGCTGGGGGAAGAAGAGCATTCATACCTTTCCCAACGAAATTCAATGCAATGGATTCGAAGTTGGATCTCCAGTTCTTCAATCTGAGCCTCTATCCATTACTCCACGGTAATGTGTCCTGTGTGTGTGTGTGAGGACACACACATTCACACGCACACACACGCACACACATACACACATATAGATATATGTAGATATTAATGCGTCTCCAAAACACTTCCTCGTATTTTGTCTGTC
>CAHIKZ030004061.1:652500-660000 GCA_903632075.3 Acanthosepion pharaonis
TGGCATCAAGTCAAGTTGTAGCCTTTTTTCTCTTCTCACAGTTTGTTTTTATTGCACTACAAGACAGTGTTAGTCCTTCCCAATATCTTGCTTCCTTTAAATACAATGCTAATCGTCATTTTCTGTTCTAAAACCTGTTTTTTTAATTTCTCTCTACTCACTAAAGTCTTCCCACTCTTTCACTCCTAGTAACCCATTGCGTCCTGGTGACATTGGCGCCTTGCTTGTGGTGAAATAAGAAAAATAGCCTGCTGGACAGATACCCGAAAGTATAAGAGCTGCCTTGCTCTATGAAGGCTGAGGAATTTGTAGTCCGAAAAGTAAGAGATAAAAAACATATACGAGAATATTATTACGAGTAACACCGACGTTCTCTCCGTATTTAGCATTCATTGCAGGCATTTTCTTTATTACTGGAAACTCTATGTCCATAGGCACTGTGTGACTGCACTACAGATGCCAGTGATATTTGAATAAGGCTGATTTAGCGTGAGGAAAATTTACTATCAAATGTGCATGGCGTGTATCATTTTGTTAACGAGCAGCAATGATCTTTGATCCATGACGGCGAATTTTTCAAAATCTCACCTGACACTCACGTATCCTAGCGAGTGAAGAGCGTCGAGTGATGGAATAAGTCCAATTCACTGCCTAAAACCAACGAATAAAAATAACTGTATCGAAATGATAGCCAACAACACGCAAATTTTCGGCGGTTTACACGCTAAAGGGCCTCCTATCAGTGACACATAGCATTGTATTTACTTCTCCAGAGATATAAATATATCTGGACGCTTGCAAATGGCGTCTTGAAAATTGGATGCACATTAACTACTGCCTGTTTGAAACATAATCACTAAAAATATTTGTGATTTTTTTTATATTCCCTGACCAAAATTGCGAAGATCTGTATACACACACACACACACACACACACACACACACACACATATATATATATATATATATATATATATATATATATATATATATATATATATATCCGTTTGTTGCGCGTTCATTTTTCAGTTAACATTAATATTTTTGTTATTATTATTCTTCTTATTATTATTATTGTTATCATTATCATTATTGTTTTTTAGTGTTATTATTACAGGTCGGATACCGATAATATGCAACTATGTCTTTTAGCGATAAAAACAAGAGTAATGACTTTAAAGCGCTACAAGTTATAGCGATTTTCCAAGCGTATCTTAGATGTGGCACAAGGCCAAATGTAGGGGGCACCCAGTGACGATCGAACTCACTACTCAGTAGTAAATGTTCTAGCGAGATATGTTTGCTAACCATTACACTGCCTGGGGGGTGCCCTAGAACTATAAGTTATACAAGCATACTGTGTGAGCTTATAGATATCTGGACCACGTTTTGAAAAGCTAGGAATTATATTATTGATTTAAACTGAAAAAAAAGGGTGAAATTTGCTGGATAACGGTATTATGCATCTTGGTAAGTTTGAGTTTAGAAATAATGTTTAGGTATCACTAAGGCCAAATAATAGAAATAACATCCTTTAGTATTATTTAATATTATATAAATCTAATCTTCCCAACAATCTTTCCGTTTACATCCTTTTATGAGATCATTTGGCTCGTGTATGAGATCCTTTGGCAGTACCCTAACTTTGAATAGTAGATGGAGTTATGTTGGAGATCGCATACATTATTTGTTATTTCAGTTCTTCTTTGTTGCTGTATTATTTTCCTCTTTTGTTTCGCTTCTGCTTGATAATTTCTCAAATGTTCTCAGTGCATTTCATGTCTGGAGATTGAGGCGGTCATTCAGTAAATCGCGTTCCGCTCTAGAAATGCCTTTGTTAACTTAGCTGCATGCGATAGGGTATTGCTTAAAAATCATCATGGATTTGAAACATCGAGGTTTTTATTGCACTAGGGTATAAAATTTGTGTAGTTTTCGCTATTCATTTACAGTTAATCTTCTAAGAAGATTCCAATGATGTTATCACCGATGATTGTCGCCCAGAACATAACTTCTCCTCCATCTTGCTGACGTCTGAATTGGGTTGGGCATACACAGTTCTCCGCCAACACCTATCTGGCGAAGGCGTCAGGACCATCGAGAGTAGGTCGACATTCATCCGGGAATAAGACGGGGCTGTAATCGCATATCAAGTAGTTATTTTCGCATGAAATTCTTTGTCTGGTGTTAAAGAAGGGCTTGATTGGACATTAACAACTTTTGCAGCTTCATTCAAGATATTATTCCTTGTAGCTCTATTTGTTCTAGCTATGCCAGCTTCTAGAAATACCTTTACGCTAGATCCTAACGGATTTTTCTTCAAATACCGAGTTATCAGATGATTCTCCCAATTCGTTATTTTCTTTTTACCAGTATCAGATCTTGTTTCCTGGGTCCAGAAATAGCGTTCTGATCGTCCGCGCGTCCCTCTTAATCAGCTTGGCAATATTGCTTGCAGTAAAACCCTTCTGCTAACATATTTACAACTTTCTTCTTTGCTACTTTACTTAAATCCTTTCCTTTTTCCCATTCTGATGTTTTCTATCGTTTCAAAAAATACGAAAATCAAATATACGACGTTCAGAGTTGCGGTAACCTCTCGTTGCGTAAGAGATTTAGCCTCCAGAATCCTGCCTCAAAACGCAGTATTCATTATAGCTTCACACATGAACACATTGGGAGAGCCAAATAAGTGTTAGGGTACGTAACTACACAACAGTCAAACTGGTAGTTAACCAATTTCCTCTCCAATTTGCGCAATAACGTTATCCTAGCTGCGTAATTATTTTTGTTATTAATATTATTATTATTATTTGTGTTTGTTACATCTCCTGCCTTATCCATTAAAGTTGGGTCCAAACTATGGTCCTTAGAGCCTATAGGAAAATTGTCATTTAACTGATAACACTTAGTATATTGGATGTTCTTATTAGGGCGATCTTCTGGGCAACTTGTATGTTGATGTTACCTGGGACACTGTAGCCTATTCACTTTCTTACTAGGCCCAGAGCTCCGATTACTATTCCTACAGTCTCAGTCTCCATTCCCCACATCTTGTTAATCTCGATCTTCAGGTCCTTGTGTTTGGACAATTTCTCGATAATTTTCAGTGGGGTTTCTTCCCAAATGGTACCGCTATGTCAATAAGCACACACTTCCTCAATTTCTTGTCTTTTATGGTAACATCACGCCTGTTGCCTGTTATTTGACTGTCAGTTTAAATTGGCATGTCTCAGAGGATAATTACATCGTTATTTTGGATAACTGTGTCTGTTTGGTGTTCCTACCATTTCTCAGTAGTTTCGATTTTGTGCTACTTATCATTCTTCTTGTTCTTGTTCGTATTATTATTATTGATGTAATTGCTTATTTTTATTATCATTAGTATTTTTATTATTATCATTATTATTGTTGTTATTATCGCTATTATTATCCTCTGACTGAAATTAAAAGTTGAAACGTTAAAATAAGTTCAATGAAATTTATGTCAGCTAGACGATAATTGATTCCAGGAGGATTAAATGATCTATGGTGTTCTTAATTATGGTAAAAGTCACATCTACAAGAAAATAGATTAAATATATTAAGAGTCTACAACATAAAAACACCTATATCAAGAAAAAAAAACAACCAGCAGTTCATGTGATAATATCATTTTACTCTGGGACTCAATCATATTCATCCACCTATAAGTTTCCTATCTGTTTCCATTTCATTTAAAACTTCGTTGTTGCTCAGATGTTAATTCCATGGCATCCTCAGCATCTTTCTGTAGAACCAGATTTCTATTGCTTCAAGTCACTTCTTTATTTCTGAGGAGATTTTCCAGCTTTCGCTGCTACATATGACGACAGATATCACGTAATTGTCCGGTACTATTTTGTTTGTTTCTAACGAATTTTTTCTCTCTCTTTATACTCTGCATAGCTATTGGAATGTATCATGGCAATGCAAATGCGTTTTCGTATTACAGTGTTATACATTCCGCCCTGTCTTAGAACAATTCCCAGATATTTAAATTTTTTGTACTTGTTTGATTTTAGTATCCCCGATTTGTAATTTACATTTTGGGCAAAGCCGTTTGCTGACAACCATGTCTCCTTTCTTTTTCTGGTTTATAAACGGTGTTCCAATAACTTGGACCGATTTTAAATGTGAATTAAGTTTAAGCGTCTAATGAGTTTTTTTTTTCTTATTCTTTCAGAATAAGAAAAAAAAAATATATATTTTTTTCTTATTCTTTCGGGAATTAGAGCAATATTCTTTTTTACACATAACTGCCATGACTTAAATAACATGATACAATAGAGAAATAAATAAATTCTCACCAGTAACAGTAATTTATTTACTGCCGACTTTGATCCGTCTTAATGGAACACCCTTATATATAATCCCTCTTAATGAAACACCTTCATTTAGTCCTTTCTTCTCGCTTTACTTCGCTACCTTATATAGAAAATTTTGTGATTTTGCTATCAACACGTTGTCATTTGCATATCTTATGCAGGACATCCCATTATCTGAGAGTTTCCTTGCTGTATAGGTTGAATAAATCCGGTGAGAAAACATACCCTTGTCCTACATCCCTTTCTATTTTTTGTATTTGCTGAATTCATTTTCTATCCATATACAGACGGTTTGCTGCTAGTATAGATTCTTGGTTATTCTAATATCTTACCTGAATATGTCAAGGTTGCTAGGCAGTTCTAATAGATATGGCGAACTTTATCGAACATCTTTGGGCATTTTTCTAAAAACAAGTTACAGGTCCTTTTATATTTGTATTGATCTAATAACGTTCTGAAAATAAATATTGTTCCGGTGATTTTGACGAACCCGCACTGTTCTTGTCCTATCTCTGGTCTGATTCTGTTGTGTGCTCTATTCATCAGAATTCGGAATTATGAGATTTGTTATATGGCTTATCATGACAAAATATTGTCCTGCTGCTGCTTCTTCTTCTTCTTCTTCTTCTTCTTCTTCTTCTTCATCTTCTTCTTCATCTTCTTCTTCTTTCAAGTGTCGTTTCCTGAAAGATCGTAGATGATCATGCCTTTTCACAACTCCATATCCGTTGATGCTTTTGGTTTGTCTTTTTGCTACCCATCCCAACCCCTCGTTGCGTAACCATTCACGTTAATCTCAGCATCCTACTGTAGATCTGTAATATCTGTTACCTCTAGCCTTCTCGATACCTGTAAGGAAATCCGCCTGCAATGACTTCCATATAGAAGTTTTGATATTACATAGTGGTTCGGCAATATTTTCCTTGAATGATTTCAAAAAACGTAAATTCTATCTTATCGACATGATCGTAAAGTCTGATAAAAACATTTCAGCAAAAGAATTTGATAAGCTCTCTAAATATCATGATCTGGGAATATAAATTATACGAATGTAGCATTTATTACAGTACCGATAAACAAAACAGGAAATGATTAAAAATATTGATATACACATTAAGAAAATCACAGGGGAAATATCTTTATCGAAAATGCAAACGATCGTGTCACTAAGTGCATACTTAAAAGGAAAACACATTTTCAATTGTTTCATGAAAAAATTTAATATACCTTAGCTCTTGGGAAGAAAACTTGATGAAGGATCCTATCAAAGAGAAATAATAATAATAACATTAATAATAATAATAGTACAACAAATATAATGATACTAATAATAACAACAACAATGATAATGATAATAATAATAATAATAATGATAATAGCAAATGTAATAAAAATCATGCAAATAATAACAACAATAATGATAATAACAATAAAAATAAAGATAATAATAATCTCAACAACAACAATAAGTCTAATAATAATAATAACAATAACGATAAAAACAATAACATAAAATAATTCAATAATAAAAATAACAATAATCATGATAGTAATAAAAATATTAATAATAGTAATAACTATATATATATATATATATATATATATATAGAGAGAGAGAGAGACATACATACGCTCTATCTCTGATATTAAGCACTTCATCCCCTAAATATAGCACACCTTAAAACTATATTTTTTCATATATATATATATGTGTGTGTGTGCCAGTTTATTCTCATATAGTTTATTCTCATATAAATATATTTTTCATATATATATATATATATATATATATATATATATATATATATATGCGCGCCAGTTTATTCTCATATAAATCCCCTAAAAGTGTCTTAGTGTCTTTCATTGTTCCTGTTAGACTGTTTTAGTATTAATTTGTGAGGTGGTTTGTTAGTAGTCTATTTATACATGGTGGTCAATGGGCATAAACAATTCAACAACGTATTTATCCCAGCGGAGAAAACTAGAAATTAATACGAACTATGCTCACACCCCCTCAAAAAAACACAACGATTTACATAAAGACAATATAACTAAATCGTACAGAAAAGCACCAGAAAATACAGATTCCGATATTAATATGGAATCTAAAAAAATCGCCCAACTATTAGAAATAGACCAACGAATATATTGCTTCGCTAATTCTCAAGAATTCATTACACTAAAAGAGCACAAATCAAATTTTAGAAGGAACCCAACATGCACGGACACATAAACCTATAAACAATAGTGCACTAAGTAAAATTATACTAGAAAGAAATAATTCAGAACTAAGGAAGAAGTTCGGAGTAAATCAGTGAAAAAACTGCTATAGACTGGTTCCACAAACATAATTGCGAATTTATACAACTATATATAAAATATATATACGCTTCTATAACAGAACCCATGCTAAATAAGGTAATCGATTTAGTTCAAGAATAAATATAAATAAACGCAAACGAAGTAAAGATCGTTAAACACTCCCGAGAAACACTATTATTCAACAACGAAGACGCGTGGATAAAGAAAGAAGGAACATTAGAGATTATTATGAGAAGCTTTATGGTACATAAACCTGTAAAATACATTTACTAAATGAACTAAGTAAAATAATCGATACGAATGATATAGTCCTCTACAGGGGCGACGGTCTCGTAGTCTTAAGAAACTGTAATGCACTCACACACACATACACACAAACAAAATAATAATAATAATAAAAAATAAGACAAATCCAGACAAATAAACATAAACATTTGCAAAAGTATGGGGTTCGACATATACATAAAATCTAACTTAAAAGAAGCAGATTTCCTAATTGTCATATTCAACCTAAGAAAAGGTCCATATTAAACATAACGGCAACCCCAACCACTTCATATAATCACATTTTCCAACCACCTTCCATAAATGATGATGCAGATCCCACAATCAACATATTATCTGACAATTTTTCTAATGAAACTATCATGGGCGTGTTAGACATTTTCATGACGGTCGTCCTCGAGTATAGAATCTAGAGGTTGTCAGTGAATATTTCGGAGACAGTAGGAAAGCGTAGTGGAGGTTCGCAGTGGATATCACAGCAGAGTGTAGTTCATCCTTCACCTGGTCGCCTTTGGTCCTTCCGGTAGGAGGAAACAAGATGGCCGCC
>CAHIKZ030004061.1:665000-710000 GCA_903632075.3 Acanthosepion pharaonis
TATAGATCCGACAGTATGAAGAAAAATATACAGAAAAACAAACAAAAATCTTAATATTCAATTATGCTGTATTAATGTTAATATAAAGTCAACGTCGGACGTTTCGGTCTATTTTAGACCATCTTCAGGACATTTTCATTTAAACATAATTAACATTAGAACATATAAAAAATTCAACACGAAAAGACTATGGACATAAGAGCACAACTAATCCAAACAGATAACTGAAATTTTTATATAAGATTAGCGTTCCGTTTAAATATGATCACGTCGTCGTCACATGGGCGATGTTGTGAAAACGTATTCGAAAATGATTTCCAAATATTAAAATATTAAAAAAGTCGATTGAACTATTTTATATAAACAGTTCAAGAAATCCCTTCCGTTGATATAGGAATACGGAGAGATCAATAGGTTCTTATATCTTCATACAAGCTTGAAGTCCTCCACGTTACAAAGCAAATCAAAAATGATTTCAAAATATCAGAACGATGGAACAATTTAAAAGAAAAACAGTTCGATAATAAATCCTTTCCTTACTTGATCAATAGATTCTAATATTTTCGTACAAGCTTGAAGTCTTCCATGTTATAAAGTAAATTCAGATTTGTATTTCCAGTAGACAGTATGTAAGCAAATATATGGATATAGATCCAACAGTATGAAGAAAAATATACAGAAAAAACAAACAAAAATCTTAATATTCAATTATGCTGTATTAATCTTAATATAAAGTCAACGTCGGACGTTTCGGTCTATTTTGTTAATTATGTTTAAATGAAAATGTCCTGAAGATGGTCTAAAATAGACCGAAACGACCGACGTTGACTTTATATTAACATTAATACAGCATAATTGAATATTAAGATTTGTGTTTGTTTTTTTCTGCATATTTTTCTTCATATATATATATATATATATATATATATATACTATGTTCTTTAGTTTTAGTCCGACGCACACACAGAGACAAACACACACAAACACACACGCACACAAACACACACACACAAACACAAACAAAGACACACACATACAGACATCTGCCCTTTAAATATGTATACAATACTGAAAAATGTCAATCAATTTTCAATAATAAACTATTGTTAAGAGATCTTCCGAGCAACGCCGGGTGTCCCTGCTAGTGTAAAATAAACATAGGGATCATTGAAGGAGTTAGGTTATAACCTTTGGTACAGTACTATGCAAGATTACATTGACCTTCATCTTGTAGATTGTGAAATGCTATCTATGAGGTAAAAACAAACATTATAGAATAAACTGTCTTATATATGCATTGTTTTAATTAATTTGATAAGAATAGAAGACTAGATCATTTCATTGCTTTATTTGGGACATTACAATGTAATTTTATACTGAGAAGTATGGGGACTTGATTTGAAAAGAAAAAAAAAAGGGCTTAGCTTGGTATGTTATAATTGAAACTAGGGCAAAAAATGAAACGAAGAGTATAAAGTGAATGTAAAATATTTCAGATAGAATATATCTATAAAAGGACAATGTGAATGAAGACAAAAGAAAAACTTATCTTAGCCGATATGTTTCGTCCTCTGAGGAACTTTATAAAGGCAAGTGAGTGCAAATATCTTGGGATTTACGAGATGGATGTATTAATGGAGGCAGAAATGAAAACGTCCTACACCCAACAATATGCTGAAAGAATTAGACTAGTGCTGCAATCAAAGGGAATAGGTGCAACAAGATACATTCGTCCAATATTTGATAGATTTCATTGTTGTAATACAGCATAGGCTTATTTATTTGGCAGATGGAGGAATTCCAAATGGATTGGATAATTGATGACCATCATACAAAAGGTGATAATGACTTGCTGTATTAGTCAAGAACAAAACGGGTTAGAAGACTATGTGACTGAAGAGTAAAAGTTCTCTTTGATAGTAGAGAAAGAACCGGGTTAAGTAGTATGATATGATCAGTACTTCATCATCCTCATCATCATCCTACGATCTCTATATGATAGGTCACGACTTCATTGACAATCCCTTTCCACACTGTTTAGTCCTGTATTGGACAAGGTCCGACAATTTATTTATTAAAGACATTTTTTATGTTTAACGTTAAACATAAAAAAATGTCTTTAATGAATAAATTGTCGGACCTTATCCATTAATAATATATATATATATATATATATATATATATATATATATATATATATATATATATATATATATATATTTATATATATATATATATATATATATATATATATATATATATATAAATTCTTTAAAAATTTTGAATATTAAAACAGACGGAAAGAAAATATCACTGTGTACTTATTTAAATATGTTCCAAGAAAAATCGGGCGAAAAGTTGATGAAAGAAAAGGCTGATCAGCGATTTGAAACCAGAGACATAAGCGGAAATTTTTGTAACTTTATAACAAACACTCAGAACTAAGTGCGGGAGAGATAATTGAAAGGGAATTTATAGGTACAGAGTCTACGTTGGAAAAGAAGAAACAGTTTTGTATGTTGTCCCTTGGCACAGAGGGAATACAAAAGGAGACAGGAGAATGTTACAAGAATCATACATTACGGAATATGCAGTATATGTTCGGAGATGGCAGAAACATTGTATGAACAAACACCTAATATAATTGAAAAAGACAAGTGTAAAATTTAACGGGAATTCATGAATCAGGGTGACCATGCATAAATATGGCAACGCTGACCAGACATTGTTTTGTCTATAAAGAAAAAAATAGCATGCATAATTACAGATATTGCGAGGCTTGAAGACAATAGAGAAATCGACAAAGAAGAATAACAGAAAAAAACAATGATAGTTTATAATGGGAAATGTATGAATTATTTCTAGCATTTTTAGAGAGACCTTAATATCTCTATGGATAACAGGATCGTTAATTTTCCTGAAGTCAGTTGGAGGACTTTTAAATGGTCAGAAAGAAAAATAAAGGATTTCCACATGAGCTTACTGAAAGGGATATTGATTAGCGTTTAAACCCGTCTATTTGTATAATGCACAGAATATGTCATGTATTTCTTTATAGTATTCAGAAGTAATTGAGATCTCTCTTCCACCCCTGTTGAAAATGGAGCAATTGACTGTAGATATAAGCAGTTTACTTTCCCGCATATATTGATAAAGTGCATTAAAGCTTATCTTTAAGTTTATTCGGGCTTTCTGTTTTCATGCATGAAAAAAAAATCTAACCTACATACAGAAGAGCCAAAAAAGCTCAAATAGTGTTGTGGTAGGATCCACCTAATTTGCATAGTGGAGTACCGACCATATAAATATGGTTGGTACCGGGAAGAGAGAGAGGAATCAAGAGATTCAACCAGAGACTCTGCCCGACTGCGACTGTGTCAAATTCTACTTTGGGTTTCATCATAAAGCGCTAAATTCATAGCCATTGGACTAGACCAGATGTGACATTAATATCCAATGCATAAACGAATGGTAGACATCAATTTTTAAGTTAGATTTTGCTGCGAAAATATGATTGGAATGTGTAAGGAAGTTTTTAATTGCTGAATTTTTTCAATCATTTCGCCCGAGGCAAGACAATAAAGCCACTAAGACGCATGAAAGGTGGGTACAGTGTATGAGAGAATAAGATCAAATATACTATTAAGAAGAGAGAAAAATAAAAGTACAGTAATTAAGAAGATGGATGATAACGAGTAATATTACATTTAAATTTTTTGAAGATCTAATTTAACTGGGAAGCAAGGAGCTGGAAGAGAGTTTCACAAGCGAGAAGTACGATAAAAGAAACTGTTAGCATAGAACTTACGGTCACACCTAGCCATTTCAAATGTCAAATGATGAGATCTTGCTGCCAATCTAGTATTGTACTTAAATTCATAAAGGCACGGTAACATAGGGGAAATCTCATCAGACTAATTCAGATCCAATAACGTTGCAGATTATTCTTTGGATTTTATCAAGAATCTCTAAATATATATCGGGAGCATCAGACCAGATGTGACAGGAATATTCAAAGCAAGAACGAATAGTAGATTACAAATATGTTAGATAGATTCTGGAGATAAAATATATAGTGTTAGTAATTTTTGAGATCAGCTGCCAATTTGCTAATGCAAAATAATCGACTTTCATTTCGCGGTTTGATATGAAACACTGAAGAAGTTCAAAAATTCTTCCAGAAATACCATATCTTTTCAACTTGCAAAGAAAACGAGTATACGAAACCCTGTCAAATGCCTTCGAGATATCCAAAGCAACAGCCCGAGCTTGATAGAAGCATTCAGTAATAATCATTAATACATCAGCAGTTGACCTAAAGAAGTGAAAGCCATATTGATTATGTGCTTAAACAATTCAGAGATAATTAGTGCCTCTTTCCGCAGAGTTGGTAGAAGGCTAATAGTCCGATAGTTAGAATAATCAAACTGTATGCCAAAGTTCTTAAAATCTGGAAATAACGAAGAGTATTTCCAAAAAACAAGAAAGCAAGAAGCAGCAAGACATTTATTGTAGCGTTTAGAGAGAACTGGAGGAAATTCAGGAGAACATTTCTTAAGGACCATTGCAAGAATCTCATCAAGTGCATATGCTTTGTGAGGGTCCAATTTAGAGATGATAAAAGACACCAAGGACGGGTGAATATGCATATCAGTCAAAAGAGAATCAGTAAGAAGTGGAAAGTTAGGCAAAGATAGTTCAGATGAGTCAAGTGTAGAATGTGAAGAGAATTTACAAGGAAAGAATTCTGTTTCATCAGCAGAAGATATTCACGTCTCAAATTGAATGAAGATAGAATACTTTTATTTAACACACTATTACAGAGTTAGTACGTTGCCTCATTCATTCAGCAAATAACCATTTAGTCTCTTTGAGTACACCATTACATTTATAGCGAGGAGACATAAATTAGCGTATGTCCTGATCCGAGCTGGCGCACACCGAAAAGGCAATTATTTTGAACCATCGCGGTTGGACAGGCCGGTTTGAATCAAGGAGAATATTGTGGTTTCAGTTGATAATTGCGAAAAGCATCAGTACCGGATATTCAGTGTTTAAAATGTCTTAAAGCGCTGATTTCTAATAACAACATTCGATTTGCTTAAACATTCAGTTTGTACAAATTCATATCTTCATTAATAAATAATATTATTTATTGTTATGAGATCTTACCCATAATAATAATAATGGACTATTCCATACTTAATAAATACTGCGCCTCAGTCAGTAATTTAAGTGGAGTCAGTCGTTCAACTCTGAACCGACTGTTCGGTTTGAACTCTCTTCCTACGGGCGGGAGGAACCCGAAGGAGGCTACACCGAAGGGCGGAGTCTCCTTCGGGGAGGTAAAACCGGCCCTGAACCCGTTTATACGGGTTCAAATGGGCTATTTTTTGGCCGAGCCTAATGGCTTGGGAATGCCCACGTTAAAAAGGCCTTGTGCCACATGACACCCTCGTGGGGGTGGGGTGACTGAATATCGTCAGTAGTTCAAGTCGAGTCAAGAGTCGAGTCAAAGACATTGGAATAGTGATATTGGTCGAATCTACATTGTTCTCTCTACTAAACCTGACTGTTCATACTAACACTTCTACTTCTCTGTATATATTCCTGTTTGTAATATATCTGTGTTATTCCATACCTGTGTTCGAGTTCTTCTTTATTGGTTCTACCTTGGACTATCGCCGTGGTACAAGGAACCGGACCATAACACTTATTAATTTTATTTCAAACTGTTCCGTATATTCTGTCTATCCATTCAAAAGAAAATACATGGTATTACTTGGTATTATTGTATGGTATATAACAATCTATGATATTATTAAGTGGGCGGGAGCTGCCCCAATCCTCACTTTCGAGTCTTGATAAAGTCCAAAAGCGTCTCTGAATTTTTGTGGAGGTCAAATTATTTTCCACCCTGCAACCTCTCTCTCTCTCTCTCTCTCACACACTCTCTCTCTCTCTCACTCTCTCTCTCTCATTCTCTCTCTCTCTCTCTCTCACAAGTGGGATGTGGCGAGAGTCTCACTGGTCTATCGCTACTTCGATGGAAAGTAGCCGGGCGACCTACATTCCTTGTCTCCACCAGGTTTAACTTTCAGGGCTAGGACCCACGTGCACTTCCTTTGTAGCAAACCACGCACATTCCTTTCGAATTCCATCCGCTGAGAGGTACGTTTCACTCGAACAGCTTCTTCTCGGGAACAATGCTCTGTGGAACAAACTCCCAAGAGGAAGTTTCCCTGATTACTACAATCTTAACAAGTTTAAGTCTAGAGTTAACCGTTATGTTACCCTCCTATCTGTATAAACTACACATTAAAGTAACCGTCTACTTCGAATGACCCTGGATATTGTCTAGGTTGGACCTCACAGTAGAGCAAAATATTCTCTCCTTAACAGCAAGATTAGTCAGTATACTAATCTACTTGAACAATTTTTAAAATTTAATTAATTTATTCGCATTTATTGCTCTTTAAATATGTAAGCTAATATATTTTATAGCCTTAAATACAAAAAAAATTCAGTCTTCCATAATATTATTTGGCAATAGAGTATCTTTACACCAGTATTGCTGGATACAGGCCTTTTAAAATTCTCGACTTAACTTTGCCCAATCAAGATTCATTTTATACATCATCATGTTTTATTTTTATTGCTACTATTATTATTGCTGTAACCAGCAATAATAATTAAGATTATTATGATATTATTACTATGATTTACTTGTTATTATTAATATGACTATTTCTAGTACTATTAGTACTATTGTCATGATTATTTTTTAGTAATAGTAGAAGTACATATTATTTTTAGTACAAGTAGAAGTACTTGTAGATGGATGGGTTCCGCCAGATCTATTCTGTCAAGAGCACGCTACAATGACCCTATAATGATGATATTGATGATGATCGTTATGTTGGTGCTGGTGGTGATTATCATAATTATGAGGAGGAGGGGGAAAAGAAGCATATTTAGCTTATGTCACCGTATTTTCGTGGCAGTATCTAAACCAAGAAAAACAATTTGTTCATTTTCTCTCCACACCTGTTCTGTCACAACGGATTTACTTATCTCACCTATTGTTAAAAGCTTTTCAGATTTATTCACGTCTGTAATATGCTTATTTTTATTCATTATCATAACGCCGAGGAAAAGTTACATGTATACATGATCGATGTGTATTTCTCATATTAGATAAAATTTATATTGCCCAAAGAGGATGTTTATGTCATTCTTTAACCATGCGAATTCTACGTAACTATAGAGAGATTGCTACAAAAATAGAAGACAAAAAAATCCATCATGGTGCCTAGTATCTCAGGATAAGAAAATGACATAAATTAATATATACATGACATTTATCTTCATGTCGTGTGCTTTAAGAACTTGAGCCATCATGGTTCTCCACAGCTTCTGTGGATTGTACGTCTTAGGAATAGTTTTCTTTTTGTTATCTCTCTTAATCCCTCTTCTGCAATTATTTACATGATCTTCTTATGTAGGTTACTCGCTGTTTTCTTCTGTCTTTCTTGCTTTCAACAAATTCTGAGAATGTTATATTTCTCAAACCCTCTTTGCTAATTATATGCTCGATAAATTTCAGTCGTCTATTTCTCATTCTAAGTATAAAAGTTTTATCTCTCTAAAACTTCGTTGTTGCTCATTTGTTTGTTGCATGGTATGCTCAGCATCCTTATATAGAACCAGATTTTCGTTGCTTCAAGACTCTGCTGGTTCATCTGCGAGGAAATGGCCCACCATTCATAGCCATATAGGATGACCGATATTATGTAATAGCCCAGTATTACTTTCTTTGTTTCTAACGAAATTTTCCTATATCTTAATATCTTGCTTAACTATTGAAAGGCATCTTTCTCTGTTACAACGCGTCTTCGGATTTCGGCGTCGCGTTTTTGATACTCTTTCATTTCGCAGATATTTAAATTGTTATACTTGGTTTGAATTTAGTGTCTCTAATTCACAGTTCGCTTCTTAGCCTGTTCCTTTTACTGACAACTACACATTAGGTCTTATGCAATTAACTGTTAGCCTTTTCTTTTAGCTTTCCTTTACTAGATTCTACATTAGTGTCTGTAGTTTAGCTTTCGTGTCTACTATAAACACTGTGTAATCTGCATATCTTACGTTGTTGAAATTGTGACAAGTTTAATAAACCCTTGTAGAACTTATTTTCTCAAAATCGTCTCACTGTGTAGGTTGAATAAATTCGTTGAGGATACAACCTTGTCCTACGCCTCTTTTCTATTCTTGTGCATTTACCGAATTCATTTTCCATCTGAATTCAGGCACTTTGCTTCCACGCATAATTCTGGATTGTTACAATATCCTTCCCAAATCCATCAAGGTCAAAGTTCTAAAAATGGACAAATCTTAATTCCCGCAGTCAACAGGGTTTGCCCTAACCATAACTCTGTCTATCCGTTAATTTAAATATTAGTAAAATAAAGAAAAGAAAAACGTAAAACAAACTTCAGATTCGTACAACTAAACAACTACGTGATATATCTTAACATACAAATCAATAACCAATCAATATTGACCAAATTACCAGGCTATAATTATAGATTGATGGTAAATACATCAAATGATTTTAAGCTAAGATTATGCGTTTATAATAGTATTATTTATAGTATCAAAATTAGCGATATTCGTTTTTATTATCCCACTCAAAGGTTTTGAACCGTAATATAAATGAATATGTGTAATCTACTACCATTACTCAGAGATACACTCCAGTCACGATCATCACACTATTAAGATCCTCGTCGTCTGAAGATTGCACCTGGTGTGAAACAGAGTAACAGATGTTGTTCGGTGTCTTTAGACAGTGTTTTGTTATGTTTACGAGTATTCCTTGATTTGGTTACCAATATTAGGTTTCTTAATTGTATAGGTATTGAGAATTGCTGGGGTTTTTTTTATATGGAACTGTTTCTATTTTTGGAGGCTGTTTTCTGATACGGATTACATTAGATACATTTCCTTCACCTCTAACGTAGTTTAATCAGTTTTATCCGGTATAATAAAATACATATATATATATATATATATATATATATATATATATATATATATATAAAAGTGAAAATAGAAGTCAACACTTAGAGGCGACAGTCTGTTTCATGCTATATGCAATCGTCAGGCCACGTGTGCTGTTATTTTTCTCGGCTATTTATATATATACGGGTTAGTGGTGCATTGTGGGTATTCTATTATGGCGGTTATTTTTACCGGAAGTCGCTTTGTTCATTTATTTGGGTCAAGTTATATTGCTCGTTTTTATTTATTTTTTTATTTAATTTTATTTTATTTTTTTTTTTTTTTTTTTTTTTTTGTCTCTTATTTTATTTAAAAATTTGTTTATATCACGTATTTAACAGTTTTGTTTTGGTTTGAGAATTTAATTAAAGCTATTTGTTCAATTTTGGGGTTGGTTGTTGTAGTTCATTCTAACTATTATTTTTTTGGCGGGAACAGTTTTTTAATTTGGGATTGGTTTGCCTATTTATTTACTTGGATGAATTTTGGTCAATTTATTTTTATATTTTCTCTTTTTGGTTTTCGGTTTTTAAGCAACATAGTACTTATTTATTTATTTATTTATTTATTTATTTGTTTTTATTTTATTTTTTCCGTTTTTCATTTTTTAGGTTACGTAGTAAAAATTTATTTTCATGCCTGCATTTTGAGATGAGCTCGGATCTTTTATTTAATAATTTATTTTGGTCGGGAAAGTAATGATAGCTATTTTTTCCTCCAAGCAAAGTTTGCAAGTTTTGATTGGTTGTTGTAGGCTGATGACTTTTTCCTTATCTTCCAAGATATTTTTGGTGTGATGTGCGTTTTGTTTTTATTTCCCAGATATACTTAGAAAGCATAGAACTGTTCGCATATTTACTATTTGTGAACGATGTTTTGTGTGTATAATTTCTTTGCTTCCAGGGTCCTTCAGTTACTCCTATGTATACTTTTTCTTCGTTATCTGGTGATTTTATCGTGGCTTGGTATATTACGTTGTTTTGTAGACAATTTCCGTTTAAGGGACATTCGTTCTTTATTCTGCAGTTGCACGTGGGTTTAATTTGTTCGTGTGGTTTGTTGATAATTTTCCTATTGTGCTTTTTTATTATTTGTGCCATGCTCTCGGTGCAGCTGTAGCTGATTTTTACTGTATTTTTTGTTGAATATCTTGTGTAAGGTGCTTGATTCTGGGAAGTGTTTGTGTAAGAGTTTGAAGAATATTTTCCTACGTTTGTTTTTACGTTCTTGCTGTACGGTGGGTTGAACCATATGATATTTCTTCTCCTGTTGGGCTTTTTTTTTTCTGTGGTGAGTATGTGAGTATTGCTGGGAATCCGCTATCTTTTAGGGCCGTTTCATAGTCTTTTTAGCTTTGTTAAATAGGGATTCATTGGAGGAATTGTCGGAGAGCCTGCGGTTAATCGATTTTGGTATCTGTTTGATTATAGAAGGCGGATGGTTGGAAGATGTGTGTATGTAGATTGGTTTATCGTTAGGTTTTCTGTATGGTTTATATGTGCCTTCTCTTCTAACCCGTATATATATAAATAGCCGAGAAAAATAACAGCACACGTGGCCTGACGATTGCATATAGCATGAAACAGACTGTCGCCTCTAAGTGTTGACTTCTATGTTCACTTTTATATTTACACACGCTCTATCTCTGATATTGAGCACTTTATCCCATAAATATAGCACACCTTAAGACTATATTTTTTATATATATATATATAAATATATGTATATATATATATATATATATATATATATATATATATATATATATATATATATGTATTTATGTATGTATAAAGCTTGTTATGGTTCATAATAGAACATGTCCACAAAAATGAAGCCCTATATTATAAAAAATTACTGCGAGATGGAAGAATAATGGCAGAAAAGTTGAACAGATGACAGAACAATTACAAACTTTTGCAAGATAAGAAAAAAAAGAAAATGCTTCAAGAATGTCTGCAAAAGAGATCTAGAAAATATCAAACGTTAATGAGCAAGAAAAAGAAAATTGCTGATCAAGAAAATATGTGAAAAGGCGGGTGGGACTAATCGAAACAGATGAAAATTTGCAGAGAGAAAATCTATTGATCTACAATGTTTTCAGTAAACATCTCAAAGAGTCACATTTCGCAAAGGTTATATATATATATATATATATATATATATATATATATATATATATATATATAGAGAGAGAGAGAGAGAGAGAGAGAGAGAGAGAACACGGTGGAGTAGTGGATAACGCCTCAGACTGACGAATCGGAGAGCCGAATTCGAATTCAGTCGAATCTATTACATTTATCTACGTGGTAATACCCTTAGGAAAGGTATTAATCTTCTTCTCCCTCCAGCTTTAGGTAAATAGTAGGACAGACTTGGTTCTATAAATGCTTTAGGAGAAAGACAAAACTGAATTCAAAACCTGCGAAGAATCGTTTGGGGACATTGTGGCACGTAGTATACCATATTCGGCTCTTCAAAAATGTGGTTGGTTCTACACAAAACGTTCACCACTATAATCAAATCATGTGCCGGCTTCTGGACTGTAGGAACTGAGCTGCTTCACCCTCATACATCGAATACGACGGAAGAGTCTACACACACACACACACACACATATATATATATATATATATATATATATATATATATATATATATATATATATATATGTATTACTTATTAATTAACATCAATATTTGGAGGACTGCGAGGTATGAAGCTAATGGATCGCTAGATTGTGGCTTCTTAACGTAAATGGCCAATCAACATGACATAGACAACAACAGTGCAGAGTGAAGTATAGTTACTTTATTTCCTGTTAAAACGTAACGTTATAGAATCCCTTAAAACTTATAATGTAAAAATAAATATAGAGGATCTATATAAGTTCTTGGAATAGAGATTTTTTTGAGTTGGAAACATCATAGAAGAAGCATTATAATAAACCATATTTTAATAGAAGCCAAAGGTCCTTTACATTCTGCAATGAAATGTTTCAAAGACACCAAATTGATGAAATACCAATCTTTCCAATGGCACAGAAATTTTATGGTCCACAATTAAAAGAGATGTATATTAAAATAGAAAATAATACTGAAACAAAAAGTTATCAGAGAATCAATAACTATTGGTGTAAATCAATCAATCAATATAAACTGTTGTAAAAAAAATCCTAAAGACAAAAGTTAACAAGAAATTCTAAGAAATACTATAAAATACCAATTAACCCATATTGACAGATAAAAAAATTACTAACACAGTTTATTCTGGGATATATGAGATATTGTGTTTAATCATGCTCTGTTGAATGGCGTTACGAACCAAAACAACAAACAACTTTTCCAAATAAAAAAAAACACATGACTGTGATTTATGGTTTACGGTATACGGATGTCTTAAGGTTGTCCTGATTTCTGGATGTTCTAATATCTCGAACAGCGCAAGATATCCGTATACTATAAACCGACATTCACCGGAAAGTACCCCAATTTCAACTCCCACCATCCATACAGCGTAAAGAAAGGGATCGTCTGCTGCTTACAACACCGAGCAAAAGACATAAGTGGCGACCCAGAGACATTAGATAAAGAATTGGTCAGTATAAGTAGTACCCTACAACGTAACAACTACCCTGGGTACATGGCAGAAGCCCCTCAAAACTGGGATAGGCGGGTACAAGAGGAGGAGGACAACAACACTCAGAAAACAGTTTGCCTTATGTGAAGGGGTTATCAGAGAAAATACAAAGGATCTGCGGTCCCTATAACATCAGGACAACCTTCAAAAGCTTGATGACTCTTCTCAGATATCTCTCCCGAGTGAGAGAGCCCATAGAGTAGTACATGACTAAAGACTGTATGTCAAGGTAAGGCTTCAAGAACATTAGAAAGCTCTAACATCGGAAGTGGAAAAATCAGGTGTGGCTGACCACATATGGACAGAGAAGCGATCAGGCTGAGATCATAGACAAGGAAAACCATTAGAAAATTCGTAAACTTAAGGAATCAGCACATATGTTAGGCCACAAAAATCTCCTGAGCCGACCAAGCATAGAAATAAATACAACATGGGAACCAGTAATAAGGAGTGCCAGAGAAAAGCGATAATAACAACAAAGTTGCAATATAAGCTCTGGTAAGAACATGCAATGATAACAGAAAAATTGCAATATGGGCACTGGTATAAATGCTTGTTGAAGACATTAGGTTTATAATACCCAGAAAGTCATACACAGATGTCCTTAATGACACATGACACATGAGATAAAGGCGTAGTTAGATCCAGTGACAGGACCCAAAGAGTGTGAGTTCAATACCCAGTTACGGCAGTTGAGAACTTGCAGAGGGGAATTAGCAGGTGATAACTGATAACTGACATCCATTAATCATGACACGTGGAACAAGAACAGTCTACCCCGAAGAAGGCCGTGAACTTTGTGATAAATATGGCGACAAAGATGGGGACAATAGTCTAAATAATGTACAAAATGTTAGTATTAGTATTATAATATCAGTTTTCGTCTATAACAGTTAATGCTGGGAAATTTCTCCAAAGATAAAGATGAGACATGGAGTCTACAGAAGAATGCTGAGAATAACCCGTGATTAATAAGAATTTTTTTATAGAAAAAGAATCAAAAAGACGCTTATACATATAATCTGAAAGAGGCTGATGAAAATTCTAGGACATATAATAAGGAACGAAAGCTTGGAGAATTTGACACTCACGTGATATATTGAAGGCAGTACAGAGGGAAACAGCGAGAAACCTAACAATGTAAATGGAGAGGAACGGAAGTGACGGTAAAAAGACAAATCTTAATGAGATGATAGGAAGTTGTGAAGAGTCACGAATATCATGAACACGGGGCATAGAAGAAGTATGTCAAGATCGGTCGACATTTGTTGTTCCAAATATCGTGAGCAAAACTAACCACTGTGTGAAAAGTCTTAAAACTGACAACAAAAAACAGAAAGCGAAAAAAATAATGTAACAGCCGGATTATTTCCAACGTAGAAAATTGTTTCATATCCTTACAAGTGTATTATTGTTGAAATTTTATAAAATACATCTACGATATACAAAATTTGTTTAAGATAAGTCGCGGATTACAAATCAAAAACTGAAAAGTTTTATGGATTACTAGGAGCATGGCCCGGCGTTTCCCGTGCTTGATTCAAAAATGGTACGACTCATACAGCACTTGACTTAAAGTATTTTTGCCCTTGCTTGCCTTTAAAGGACTGCCCTTTACCTTGCTGATGTTGCTACATGCCTTACTTATTGCCTATCTCACACTGAATTTTTTTCTAAGCTCTATACTAGACATTAAATCTGTTACGAAAAAAGAACTAAACAAAATGAACACAAAACGATCAGCTTTAAAAAAGGACTCGTAACTGGAAAAGCCGAATGAAAAAAGAATGTTAACAACAAATACTTTTTCACACCCAACCCAGTTCTGCGGAATCAGAATCAACGTTGAGTTTAAGCAAGCGAATGAGCCAATTGGAGTAAAGTGCCATGCAGATTTAAATTTTTCTCACTTGTGACAAATGAAGCTATCGATTTTTTTGCATGCTAGCATGCTAGTTAACATTCGTGTCAGTCAGCTGTTGGCTCTCACGCTGGGCAATAGAAACTTCCTGCCTATTCGTGGCAGCCGGCTATAGGATCTCACTCTATCCAGTACAAAATGGCCGCAAACTACATGAAAACTGCCGTAGAAGCATGAAAAAATCGATTATTTCCACTATCGACGGGAGTTGGGAAATGCAAAGTCGGTCTTAGCCTTCCCGCTAACTTGGAACGTGTCAGATGCAAGGCATCATATGGGAAGTCGATTTTGATTGGCTGAGCTAGCGGTGAAAAGAGAAAAGTTTCAGAAGTGGAGTCTTAACTGTCAAACAAAGTATATGTGTTCTCGTTCGTGTCTGAAACAGCTCCCCATTGATGGAAGAGAGAACCCCACTGGATACTCAATATATGTCGACATTAATAAAATAGTTATGTTAAAATTTTCTGTTGGAGTCTTTCATTCCGAATCGAAACAACTAGCTGTCACCGGCCAAGAGAAGACGAGATAAGACCACTGATACCAAGGGGCTATACAACTCGATAAAGTTTTAGTGAAAATAGAAATAAAAAGGAAACCAGATTAGCATGAAGTAAAGAGTGTTGACATTTCTAGGGCACAGAATGAGGAAAAGAGATCTTGGAAAATTTGATACTCACAGAACAATTTGGTGGCAAGAGGGACAGAGGAAAAGCACCCATAACCTACCTAGAGAGTGTGTGTCAATGGATGACGGAGCAAGGTTTAGGACAGATAACAAAAAGACAACATTTATAAAGAGCTACAAAGGACAGGACATTATGGAGAGGCATGATCTCCAACTTTCTAAAAAAAAAAAAAAAAAGAATAGAAAAAATGAAGCCGTTGCTACTATAAGCTGGAAAGGCATTGCAAGTGGAAATAATCGAGCGTACAAAAAAGCAATAGTATTCAATGTATGAAAAGGAGAGCAGTACCCGTTATGGGGTAATACTTAACATGCTACGCTAAAGAAACATTGCCTAGTGATTTCAATCCTCACCAAATGTAACATACTTATTACCTTTTGCCAGAAGTTACCTAAGTTTAATAAATAACTACAGTTCTCGTTCTTATACTAATAAAAGATTCTGAATGACATTGTCATTCGTTTATCTTACTACTAAAAGATTCTGAAGAACATTGACATTAGTTTATCTTACTATAGAATAAGGTTGCTCAAAAAACAAACATATATCTTGCGGCCTCAGCCGAGATTGAACTCACTACACCTTTCCAGTATACCTTATCTGTCATACCTAATACTTTGATTAATGTAGTTCATAATCTTGTCAAATAGCTGAATTCTAGATGCTTCGCTAGGGCTATCAAGGGTGTTTTTATCGTGACACCATCACTAAAGACTCAGAGAAACTCCATTCACCCTCCGCAGGTTTTGAATTCAGAGTGTTCCTTCTCCTAGACCAGTTGCCATCCAAGGCTATAGAACCCAGTCTGTCCTGCTATTTACCCATAGCTGGAGGGAGAAGAAGAGGATTCACACCTTTCTCAAGGGTATTAGCACGTAAGTGAATGTAATGGATTCGACTGGAATTCGAACTCGGCTCTCCGATTCCTCAATCCAAGCCGCTATCCAAGTCACCGTGCCTCCTCCAAAAAACAAAGCAGATGAGAATATTCTTGTATGTGTTGTTTCTTTTCGGAACGTGGAAGATCAAGGCCCTCCACAACTTCTTATCTTTTCTAACACTTAGTAAGTCATTTCGACTTCCCTTCAAATCCCCATTATGCCATCTATTTGCACAAGCTTGTTAGTTAGGTTATTCGCTGTTTACCAGTGTCCATGTTGCTTTCGATATGCCCAGAGTGTCAAATTCTCGAAGTTCTCTTTCCTGAAAACATGTTCAAGAAATTTCTACTGCTTCTATCTAGGTTTAACTATGGGCGTTCTTTTTGTTTGTATTTAATTAAAAACTTTCTCGTTGCTCACATGATTTGCCCATGGTATCCTCAGCATCTTTCTGTAGAACGACATTTCTGTTGCCTGAAGCTTCTTTATTTGCGTGAAGATTTAAGTCGTCAGTTCTCTCAGCCTTTTCTTTATCCGTGGATTTCATATTTATAACAGTGAAATAAACGCTATGGTAACACAAACTGCATCCTTATTTTTTTTTTTTTATTATTCTTCGTCGAACGTAATGCTGGCAAAGAGATAATCAATCAAAAACCTTCATCTCGTTTTGAAATCATGCGATTTCACCGAATAAGGCAATTAGATAAATAGTAAAGAATTAGAAAAAATATTTTTTGAGATACAGCGGGTGCCTGAATAAACGAAACAGGTCAGTGTTCGAACAACGGAAACAAGATTGTTAAACAGGGAACTGGACAAAAAAAACAAAAAAAAATGTCGAACTGTAAGACCGAATGTTAGGAATGGATGTTGGAAAATAGTATTGCTCTAATCTTCCAATTGAGAATGGTTTGTCTACCGTAAAAATCAGCATTTGAAACCTTCACTATTTATTGGAAATCGATAAAGGATTGCTTATTCCACTGGAAACCATGTGAAAAAATCTTTCAAATAAGAAGGTATTCACTTATCTTACGTATATTATTCCCTCCAAGACGTGGGCGATCATACATCTCAACAACTTCCCGCATTTTGTGACTCATAGAAACTTAAATCTTTATCATCCTGTATTGTCTCATTCTGTCGCCCGTTCAAGCAAAATCATTAAGTAGTTTATATACTCTTTCCCGATGCTTTGCTTGACTTCATGATAATGTCTCGCCTCAGATTCCACGCGCTTATTATTCGTTTTCTTTTCTTATCTGTGAATTATGTTTTGAAAAGGATAGTGGAATGGTTTTTCAGATTTGAATTCAGATTACTCCTTCTCCTTGACTGGTTATCTTCAATGTTTAGAGAGACCTTTCTATTCAACTATTTATACCATAGATAGCGGAGAAAAGATTGACTCATGTCTAAGGGCATCAAAGCGAAAGTAAATGTAAAAACCAGATAGAAATTTTGGATTCGGCGTGCCCTTGCCATTTCTACGGTGTTGCATCTAGTCTGGCCCTTCTCAATTTTCTGCCACCTTATGCTACCACATCCAGTTTAATGTCATAGCATTTAACTGACCGGAGGAATAGTGACAGAAATCAATGTATACTTATTTGAGGGACATTTTGTTCGAAAGTTATCGAAGCAGTTTCTCTGTCCTGTAAATATTGAGCACTTTCTTATTCTCTTGCAATGATGTATATTCTGACACACCCACTATAGTTCCCTGATGTAGCGCATTCAGAATACCAACATTTTCGGCTGCTTTCTAACAATTTCAGGAGGATACAACAATGATATAGAGCTCAAAATGTAACTTCCTTAATTTTTCAAGTCAAACCCTAGTGATTATTATGGTCGAGACATTGAACAGATAGTGGATCGTTGGAAGAATGTGCGAAGGAGGAATATATTGTTGAATGATTCATCAGAACTATCAATAAGTAATAAATATTAAAATAAAATATAAAGTCGATTAAATTTATATAACAATCTAACAAAATCCAATTTAGATTTCAATTTGATTATTTTCTCATCAATCAAATCAATTAAATCAGGTAAGAAAAATGATAAATAGATATACCATATCAGTCAAATAATAGAAATCTGATGATGGCTAGAGTGTACTTGGCCGAAACGTTGTGTCTATATTAACATCTATAACTACCAAAATGTGAATAACTGCAAACTAATTAAAGTATAGTGAAATATTGCATTTTTCTGACAGTGACTGTAACGCAACAATCAGCATACCTAATTAAATTCGAAGAAAGGGACAAATACCAAACTCTAACAGAGAAAGCATCTGCATTGGAATTTTGGCCTAATCGCAATAGTGTAAAAGAAGCCAACAAAAATGCCGCGAGAAACAATTCGTGTTCATGATGCATCGGCTCCAAAACCATTCCTGTCCCCAGGTTGACAGACTTGTCGGAAGCGCCGTTGCAATTTTCCTGGTAGTAATTAAATGAATTTATTATATGATTATAGTATAATTTGTAAAATAATTTAGAAAAATATTCTTTTCATGATAGAACGGCATCTTCTATGAGAAATATTCAATCATGGTTCTCCACAGATTTTTTTTTCATTTATTATCTATGAATAAGCATGTCTTCTAGGGATAGGTAATAGAATGTGTTTCGAAGAATGGTCCTTCTCTAATTGCCACTGATTCACGTTGAGTACATTTAGATTCATCACTTTTCCAAAGGCATTAGTGCGAAGGAAACGCAGAAACCTCGATCACCGATTCAATTTTGCTCACTGATAATCGTTACCCTATCTGCAAACCTAGTTTGTTATTTTATAAATATATATCTGCAATACAGCTTGCTATTAAAACATTCCGAAAGATACTGGCATTATTTTATCTTATTACTAAAACATTCTGAATGACATTGGTATTAGTTTATCTTACTTCTAAAATTTCTGAAGGTTATTGACTTTAGTTTATCTTGCTACTAAAGAATTGGTATGAACATTGGCATTAGTTTATCTTGCTACTAAAAGATTCTGGAGGACATTGACATTAGTTTATCTTATTACTAAAAGATTCTGGAGGACATTGGCATTAGTTTATCTTACTATTAAATGATTCTAGAGGACATTGGCATTAGTTTATCTTATTACGAAAAGATTCTGGGGGACATTGACATTAGTTTATTTTATTACTAAAAGATTCTGGAGGACATTGGCATTAGTTTATCTTATTATTGCAAGTCTAGGACAAATCTAGGACGACCAGAATCGTTCGAATATCAAACAGTAGTAACGGACGGTGAGACTATGTTGTTAATCTTTGTGTCGTAGTCTCTAATTTATAAACTTTTGCTTCTGTCGGTACAACGTTAAATAGGGGTTTGAAATATTATGACTCGCTAATATATATATATTTTACTATTGTTCACCCAATAGGAATTATAAAAACCGCTCCAGTTTAAGAGTTGTTGTAAGGAAGCAAGAGCTGCATATTATGAAGATAGGTAGGATATATATCGATTGAACCTAGATTTGAAGAAATCAGGTTGATTGGTTGGTTGGTGGTATTTATTTAGCGGCATATCAATCTCTATGTGATATTTATTTTCTTTTTGGAAATAATAGTAGTCGTACTGATTAACCCATAGCTGAGGGAGGGGAGGTGGATCCATACCTTTTTCAAGAGTAGCTGCTCGAAAATAAATATAACGAACCCGACTGCCACAAGAACTCAGCTCTCCGATTTACAATTCCGAGCCATTACACTATTCGCACATTCAGGTTTAAAGCACTTAGTATTCCTATGCGGTCACCCATCTTAGTACTGACCAGGCTCAACGTTGTTTAACTTAGGTGATCTTAAAGAACCCGGCGTTTCAACATGATGGGGCCGTAAGCCGGAGAAATTAGGATTGTATGGATTGGTGAAGAACTCTATCGAGAATCCTTTCGACAATGTAACAGACTATCTTATCACTCGAAATCATGGTTTCGTTTCTCGTCTCAAATACTGATTTTATATGATAGCTAGAAAGGTGAAACATCCTTGTATCAAGAACCAGAAATTCATTGAAGATATGGATAAATCTTTTTGTGAGGCCAATACCGCGGAATAATGAATTTTGTATCACAGACGTCCGATTGAATTCTGCAGTGTGCTATGGCTTCTAAATACAACTCCGTCTTTTAAACGGTCTACTTCTTCTTCTTCTTTTTTCCTGTCATATATATTGCTTTTATTTAGCCGTGTTATAAATACGTGTATATGTGTGTACGCGCGCGCAGCACAGTTTTCTCGCAACGTAATCATTAGGGGGATATTGATATAAAAGTGCTAGATCTACTTGAACGGGTGCGAGGGTGGCAGTAGATGAAAGTACGGGTGTCATCGCCTGCGGTAAGAAAACTCGCCTTGCAACAACAGCGTAATTGAAAAATAAAGTAAAGGTGAAAAAAAAAAAAAAAAGAAACAACGAAAGAAAGAAAGAAAATGTCTCGTTAATTCTATCCAAACATATGAAATACTGACTGTCGTGATGTGCGAAGCGGATCGATTTTTGTCAGATCGATCATAAGTAGGTTTGACTTGTTTGAAATCGTGAACTGAAAACAATTTATGGCTCTTGAGACATCGTGACCAGACGTAGTTGGTACGATGCAACTCAATGTAGACAGAGTAAAGATGCGCAGTAGGCGAACGTAAATATGTTTAGACATAATCTATAAAAAGAAAGAAGGAAAAAAGACATTAAGCAATTCGGTGTGCCTTGGACAATAATGGAATCAATTTAGCTCGTATTCACGTTAGAGAAACACATGCAGGTTTTTTTTTTCGGTGATTTTTCTAAATTCTGTTGCAAATAGAAAAATAAAAAAAATATAAATTTTGTATGGAATTAAATATGGTATCTTTTAAAACATTCTCGATATAGAACAAGTCATTCTGATTTATCTGTTCGCTATGCATTGGATAATCCTTGCAGTAATATTAGTATAATTATATTTTTTTTAAAATAATGAACGCTTCCTGTATTTTATATATTTATCCTAGAGCTCTATATCGATAGGCACGTAGTGGGATTGCCATTTTATTTCAAACACCAGTGAATAACTTTGCAGTTACTTTTACACAAATTCCCTTGGAAATTTATGAATTTATTTCTCCACCCACCCACCAGCTTATGTTAACCCATATCAAGCTAGGCTTTCGATCAGTCTAGGAAAAAGGTCTAGGAAAAAGGTCTAGGAAATCAGTCTAGGAAAAAGGACAATTCAGAAGTGAAATATCATAGGAACAAATAACTTATTAAAACGCTTGTAATCATATTGATATACAAGGCCTAAGAGTCACTCAAGGTAGAGACTTACTGAATTATCGTTTTAGGTCTACAAGGAGAGAATAGGAGGTGTATATTATGATATACTATGAGTATATGTAAGATTTTAATTTGACCTTAAACTTGGAGAGGATAATATTCCAGAAATCGAAGAAGCATGCTCTCTGGAATTTATGCCAGAAATTAACACTTCTGATGAAAAGTCTGATTGGAAAATGAAGATGAGGATTATTTAACCCGGTCTATGTGGCATAGAGAGTCCTAGATGTAAGTCTCTGAACTAGTGGAACTAAAGAATGCAGTTCGATCGAATATTTGTCATGAAAATAGCAAGAGGCTAGCAACTTTTCTTCTATGTGAAAGGAGTTGTAGCGTAGAACATAATTCATCCCACACAAGGCCGCGTAAATGTTTTGAACACTGTAAAGGCTAGAAAGTGGAGATTGGGTAGATCCAGTCCGGATATGGTAGCAATACATTTTAAGCTCAGTCTCTATACACATAGGAAAATTCCGTTATAACTAAAATAAAATGTCATCTCTAATATTTAATATGAAAGTCAATGGTGGATAATCTTCACACGGATAACGAAGAGACTTGAAAACGACAGAGGTGTGTTTCTGCCGACAAATCCTAAGAATATATATAATGCATATGGGAATAAAGAAGACATCTTACATAAAATAAGAACTGTGTCTTAGAATTAGAAAAAAGAGGCGGCAATTTCTGGGATTAGAAAACTTGACATCCGCAGGATATATTTAAATGATGAGAATAAAGGTTAAAACCGGGTAAACTACTTAACGAGTTTATATGAATGAAAGGCATAACAGTAATAAATATTATTTACATTATTCGGACTATTGTCCTCATCTTTGTCACCATATATATCACAACGTTTCGGCCGTTGTACGCTCCGGCCTTCTTCAGGTGGTTGGAATTTCGAACTGAACCCTTTATATCGCTCACTGGGGTAGACTGTTCTAATTCCACGTGCCATGTTTTGATGGATGTCAGTTATCAGTTATATCCTGCTAATTTCCCTCTGAAAGTTCTCCACTACCTTAACCGGCTATTGAACACACACTCTTTGGGTCCTGTCACTGGATCTAACCAACACCTTTATCCACTGTGCCATATATCCTTGAGGATACATGGCACATAATACATAATACCTCATCTCAGAAATATAGACAGTAACAAATATGATGTGTTTGAGTCAAATGTTACTTAGAGCAATAAAAACAGGAAATCATGCTCATCTTCTGAAGTGGTATAGCACATAAAAGAAAAAAGATTTAAAAAAAAATAAACTTTCAAATTTCGACAAAGATAATGGTAAATTCTTTAACGTAAAAAACAATTGACATTTTTATCAGATTTAAGATAGTCCATTAAAAATATTTTAAGGCTAATCAGAATCTTAACAGTTTATTACCGACCGACGTCTGCAATTATTGATCAAAGCCTATTAAAAAACGACAACTTGACTTCAAATGTTCAAAAATATATAGGCTGTTCCCACAATGCAATCTTCTTTTCTAGTTCCGATTATCTGTGCTTAAAAATAACAATAATCTCATATTTTCACTTAAACCGCGACATGTGATATCCGAACATTTTATGTAATAATTTGTTTGTTTGTTTGTGTTTTACGGTTTATCAGCCTCGTTGGGTTATTTAATGCCAATAATAGATATCTGGGCCTTGATAAGTAGATAGATAGTTTGTCATTCATACTTCGATATAAAGATATATATGTTGATATTTACACCTTGACAATCAGACAGATAGATTGATAATCACACTTTGACATATAGATAGATATTTTGATATTCCGGCCTTAGAGGCTCTTGTAAGTAATTTAGCAGAGTTTAATTTGGGCATTGGGGTTTTAAAATATGGTTATGGATGGCGATTTTTGAAAGGAAACTGTATATCTTGTTGGTGTCTATCTCTTCAAAGACTCTTTTGAGGCTCTTATGGTTATAATATTTTCGTCTTATTTTGGTGATAGTTCTGCACTTCAATATGAAATGCTCCACTGTGAGTCTGCTTCCGCGGGAGTAAATTGGAGGATCCATCCTCTTCAGGATGTAAGCGTGAGTCAAGTGTGAATGTCCTATTCGTAGTCATAAGAACTTGTTTTCTTCGGGTATCATCTGAGTCCCTTTTCCATTGTTTGATTGTAGGTTTTATTTAATGGAGTTTATTTTTGGTTTAGTTTTCCCATATTTTCTGCCATTTCTCCTTGATGAGTTTGTTTATTTCGGGTCTCAAATCTGTCTATGATATTTTTATGTTTTTGTCTATATTCATTTTTAGTGAGGGTTTGGCTGCTGTGTCCGTTTTGTTTTCTCCTTTGATTCCAATGTGGCCCAGGATCCAGCAGAAAAGGATGTTCTTCTCTTCCATATAAAATAGTTTGTGGAGGATATTATTAATTTGTGGCTTATCCAGTTTTTTTCCCTTTCAGGGATATTAGTACGAATAGTGAATCGGAGAGAATTATAAAGTTTTTTCGGGTGCTTCCTGAGATTACGTCTAACTCTTAGGCCTAGATCGTATAAATCTTTTAGGATGTCATACCTCCATGTGATATCATATGCTTTTTCTAGGCCAAAGATCACTGCTATTAGATGTTCTTTTGGGATAAAAGCTTCTCTGACAAAGGTTTCTAGCCGAACCAAATGGTCTATGGTACTTCTCTTTTTTTTTCTGAAAGCACATTGATAATCGCTGATTAATTTGCTTTTTTTCTAGATACCAAGTTAGTCCGTAATTAACCATCCTTTCCATTGTTTTGCTGAGGCAGCTCATTAGCGCTATTGGCCTGTAGTTTCCTGGTTCTAAATCGTCTTTGTCAGGTTTCAGGATGGGGATGATAATAGATTGTCTCCATAGCTCTGGAAAGTGTTTTTTTCCATATGTTGTTCAGCAGATTTAGCAGTAGTTGAAGTAATTTGTTTGGTAGTTTTTTTCTTTATGAATTGATAATGGATGTCGTCTGGTCCTACTGCCATATCTCTAGCTTTTTCTTAAAGATTCCTTTAATTTCTCTATTGTAAAAGGAAGGTTGTAGCTTTCGTCGCTGTTGAATTTGAAATTTAGTCTTTGCTTTTCAGCTTTTTGTTTAAACTTGATGAATTATTTGGTTTCCATTTGTAGCTGATGAGTATTTTGAGAAAGTAGCTGCTAATTCGTCAGCAATGTCTTTTTCCTGGGTTATTTTGTTGTTATTTTTGGTGAGGTGTTTTATTGCATTAGAGTGGTATTTGTCGGCTATCTTCTTAACCATGTTTCATACAGTTTTTGCTTTTGCCTCAGAGTTCAGTTTGTTGGCATAATTTTTCCAGCTTTCATTTTTGCTGTCTTTTATTATTTTTCGGTTTTTTGTCCGTAGTTGTTTTAATTTTAGCATGTTTTTAGTTGTAGGCTCATTTTTTAAAAAGTCTCTTAAAGCCTTTCTTCTAAGTCTGATAGATGTTTTACACTTGTCGTTGTTTAACGACAAGTGTAAAACAAGGGTCTATTTCGGATCTTTTTGATTTTGCTTTTTGGGATGCATTTCATTGCAATGGAAATCAGAGTTTCTGTAAATTGGCTTATACTAGTTATCCCTGATCCTTCTTTTAGTTTTTCGGATGATAGTTTTTGATATTCTTTCCAATTTGTTTTTTTTTTTTAGATTCCAGCGTTGGGATTTTTCGTCAGTTTGTTCTGAATTTTGTAGACAGATTGGATAATGGTCGCTGCCATATTTTTCTGGTAGCACTTTCCAGAAGAAACCCAGAAATATAGAATGGATCGCACAGGGATAGATCTATTACGGATTGGTTACCTGAGAAGCGGCAGATGTAAGTCGTAGATTTGTTGTTGGATATGCATAAGTTGTTGTTTTCTATAAATGATTCCATGTTTTTCCCTGTTTTGTTTGTATTTTTACATCCCCACATGGTCCTATGACAATTGAAATCCCTAATTAATATAAAGGGAGTGGAAAGTTGGTTTGTAATTTCCTGTAATTCGGTCTCGTTCATCTCCTCTTCTGGTGAGATATACACCGAAAAAAATGCTAATTAATATAATTAATAATAATTCATAACGCAAATAATTTAATCGCGCGACAGTCCAACAGAATAAACTTTATAAAAATGATTCTAATTATTAGATAGAATCGGAGACCATTAGTATTTGGTAATAGGTTAGGACTGAATTCACTATAGGTCGTGATACATAAATAGGAATATGACACAGACAATCGTGTTTTTTTTTATATTCGATCAAATAAATAATATATATTTTAGTATTTTACAAAATTTGTTGCATAACAGGTATATAGTGAAATGCACTACTTCCGGTGATTCATCAGTCACGGTGTTTGGTGACTTTAGTTACGTTTCAAGATGAATTCTTACTCAAGTGTATATATGGAAAGAATGGCATGTAATACAGGAAACTAGCTACGTGTCTTCGACTAGACTGTTACATTACACAATAGGGAATGATAACATAACTGTTACATTTACTGTATGGCATTTGTTTCGAAATACGTATTACATTCGTAAATAAAAACACTACGAAAGATATACTCAATTAATAATGAATAATGTATATATAGTGCTAGAAACCACAGTTCATTTGGCTTACGGCCGTATCACGATGAAACACCGCTTCCCAGATGATCACCAAAGTTAATCATCCATCGGTGCCTAGATGGGGGACCACTTGGGAATACCAAGTGCTGTAAGCTTGGATGTGCAGGTGGTGTAATGGCTAATAGCTCGGAATTGTTAATCGGAGAGCCGAGTTCCAATTCCAGTTACGTTCGTTATATTCACTTACGCGCAAATAATCCATAGGAAAGGTAATGTATCCACCTCTTCCCCCCACCCCAGCTATGAATTAATTAGTACGAATTGTATCACCAAACGTATTATGTTCAAAATAATAATAATAATAATAATAAAAATTGCCGGCAAGTATTTAGATTTCAGCTTTAAATATCCTATAGAAGTGTTAACATTCCATTAAATAAAAACAACCAACCACAATTTAATTTAAGATTTTAAATAATCTAATATACATTCACGCAATTTTTACGTTAAAAATAGCACCAGTTTTACTCATAATTCTGTTGGGTGTCTAATCTTCCTGCCAGAATGTTATGTTCTTCATTTATTTACAACATATCATTTCGTGTATCAGTCATCAATTCTGTTTTGCTTAAGCGACAATACTTGTTTGATATTATCTGAAAATATTTATATAAACACAGCAGGTGCAATTATGAAGATTCCAAGAGTACGTTTAAAAACACTTTTATTAAACTTACAACTCTCAGGTTTAAACTTAATAACACGGAGTTTTCGCTAATACATATAAATACAATTTTCAATACGTTTAATTATATTCAACAGTAACAACTATTATGGATCTGAAATAATGGTATTTATTAAAATACCCAAGGGGGAAAGAAAATCACAAGGTGCACTCAGTGCGGTTTAAACTCACTTTACTATTCTAGTGAAAATATTACTAACTACTACACCACGGTGTAACAACATAAGATATGCAGATAGTATAGAGCTGATGGTGGACACTGAAAACTTATAAAATCTTCTACCGAATCTAACAAGGATAACGAGGAGAAAAATGAAAGTATTAAATATAAGATTGATTGAATGAGTATTTTTTACGGTTGATCAACCTTTTCCATGTTATTTAAAGCCGGAAAATATTTTTGGAGTGTAAGAATTTTTGTTGAAATGATAATACTTTACTGTTTCAAGTTCTACTATGTAACCCATAATGGGGGAGTGTTTTCATAGCTTACCCTAGGGTATCTGAGCGTAAATGAATATAACGAACCTAACTGAAATTGGAACTCGGCTCTCCGATTAACAATTCCAATCCATTAACCACTACACCACCGCACATCCAAACTTACAGCTCCCGGTATTATCAAGTGATCACCAATATATTAACTGACGAGAAATGCGAGAGAAAAACAAACTATTGCAATACCAAATATAAACTCAACGAAAATAGTTTATTAATCCAGTGCGTTAAACAATTATTTTTTCAGTAACATGCTATTCCTTTTTATTATTTAGCGTTTTAGTGCATTTGATGACAATTAAATTCTTTTGAAGTAGCAATTATTGAGCCTCGTTTCAATTTTGAAAACGTTCTAATAAATCAAGACGGTCATTGGTTATCGTCTGTTATTTCGTCTTTTACATTAAGTGTTACTTTCCCACGTCTTTGAAATGTTTTCTTAAAATCTGTAAACACAGCAGGTGCAGTTTCGGAAATTTCAATTCTTTCTTATGTTTAAACAGTTCGCTCGAAGGCATCTCTTGATATTTACAAAAATTCTGAAGTCAGGTTGAAAGATAACAACACAATTTGTCGCAAGGACATATAAACACAAATATTACAAAATACTGGAAATAATCAAAAACTATATTCAAATATAGCAGCGATAATGAAGCAAAGTGGTCGCCTCATTGTAGGGAACTTGTTGGTTACTAGTTGTGATTTCGATTCTTACACAGTTTTCCTAATTTGGGCGTTACTAAGATTAGTAAGCAAAAACTGTTTTTGGACTAAGGGAGTAGAATTTATTCGCTTTATTTTCAAAATAATATGATTTAATTTATTTAAACAGCTGTAGATGTTAAACATTTTTAACAGATAGATGCTCATTTAGACTAGTTTCTGTAATTGTTAATTTTGAAGGTATGTTTAACTTCGAAATTCAATTTAACAGCAAATATGGGCGTCCATAATTCAAATCTTTACGTAATAAAGTATTGTTTACAATGTTCTCTAAAAAGATTTCATGCCCTAGTAAATTAAATGTAGATATTGATTAACATTTAAATAAACGATATTCTGGAAGATATCTTGTCAGCGACATTTTTCATACCAAATTTAGTTCAAGATATCGACGAAAGTTAATTAAGTTAGATGGTTACTCTTAAAATAGTTCTGGTGTATAAGGTGTATAATATGAATGAAAGACTAGGTCTCAGAAAGTGAAGATTATGAGCATAATAAGAGAGATAATGAGTGAATAGATTGACATTGTAGTCTTCAGTGACACATATAAGCAGGAGTGTGTTCCACGAAATAGCAGTTCTTGGAGACATTTTCCAAATAAAAATGTCTCATTAGGTTTCGAGTACTGATGAAACGATTATGTTTTATCTATGTAGATATAGAATGGAGTAGACTAGAAATAAAAGTCTGAACTGCTATAACTAAAGAATTTATATACTTACCAGGAAAATAACGATAGAGCAGCTACACGTTCGTAACGTTGCATAGTGGAAAATGTGTCTTACCTCACAAGATTGTAAATGACTACTGTCTTCCTTAATTATATAATTGATTTTAATCACTGACCAATGTACAAAGCTATCCAAAATACTTGTCTATTAAAACAAAAATGTCATTAGAACAACAAGTAATACAGTAATACAAAGTACATGTACTGGTTTCAGTTTATTCACTTTTACTGACGCTGTCACACGAGAAGACCTGTATGAACACCATCATTTTTGTGGCCCAATATGATACGGTGCGTTGCTCTATGCTTCGTTGATTCTTGCAAAAGCTCTGCGAACGACGTCTATTAACTAATGGGGATTCTGGTATCTATCATAGGAAACTCTCTCCTTGGTATTACCTCACAAAATGTTTAAATAGAAAAGTATATTTTGTGCGGGTGACAAGACTTTCGGGACACCATGTGCAGAGTAAGAGATCGAAGGCATAGAAGCGCGTGATATTATGGCAGTTGCTTCATTTCTCTCATTGCATTCACTAATATATTTGAATTGAATTGTTTCGTAATCTGATAGGATCAAATTATGAAAGCCGCGGTCAAAAACCTCTTCATACGAGATAATTTTCCATATTCAAAAAGAAACAAACATATTTCTCATCAGTAACTCTCATTTGGTTAATAAAAAATATTCTAGCGCCTTCCTATTTTTAATATATATATATCAACTATAATTCTACTGAAACGTCCTTGTTATTACCCGAAATCAATAAAATTCTAAGCGAATGCACAAAATACATAGGGAAAAGCGCCAGATTAAACCCTGGAGTCAATTTAAATTGACCTCTACTTTTTCAATATATTAAAATCAAATAACACAAAAGTAAAAATACTAGAATTTATTGCTTCTTTTTTTTCCATATTTCATGATTGGATGAAAGTTTAATAAAAGGGAAACATGTTAGATTGATTAACGTTTCTATTTGTTCATTTTCTTATCATTATAGAAACTATAATCATAGAAAATGAAAACATTATAGAAAGTTCTAAATTTTCATTTGCAATCAAGAAAGTATGTATTTTAAACAAAACCCTCACATAACGGGAGGTTATGTGTGAAACCTTAATATAATGTTCATTTTCTAATAATCTCATCTATTGTTACTTTCTCACAGACGTGCTATGTCTTCCCTCTTTTTCTACAAGTAATTTCACGGTAACTGCTCCGACGAGCAATTTTCGCTGGTTCCCAGACTGCATGAATTTAAGCGTGTTACTAGGTTGACATCTCAGTCCCAGTATTTCCATTGTCGAGACAGTTAAGTGTCTCTTCTACTTCAATAGCTTCATGTTTCGCAATTCCCGACAGTGGAACTCCCTTCCTCTTACTTGATTCCCTGACAGTTATAGTCTTCAAATATTCAAATATAATGTCAATCGACCTCTTCTGATGTCTTGGTCTAAGTCCCCGTCCAGCTCTTTATCCTTTCCTCAATCACGTCTCTTTACTATGGCACCCACTCTCTGTAACACTTCGCGTGCTAGTGACAATCCCACCTTGCCTAGCGTGAAATGCTTAAAAAAAAAGGCTTGACAAAATCTGCAGCATGGATATTGTGAACTATTTGTGGCTACAATTTTACACATCTAGTGACGTAAATAGACTTCTTTTACATTCTGTGTCCATTCATAACGTGGGCGACCCTGATTCTCAAAAAAACTTACTCCTATACTGGCTTCACTAAAGTATGGTAGCCCCATTCTTATACGTCCCAGCTCATTTGCTTCCCTTAATTTACATAAGCTCATTAAGCATCATAGAAGAAGTTTCCTTCTATCCCTCTTGCCTTTCATATTTCCTACGATTGTTGAAGTCAAACCCTCATTCCTCATTATATGCCACACAGATGTCAACTATTAAACTCTGGTCTTAAGCAAAAGTGTCTTTTTCGCTCTCATTTTCCTTAAACTTCCACATTGCTCACACGTTCTGTCCATGATATTCTCTTCATTTTTTCTGCAGAAACCACAGATCTAACTAATATTTATCACAAATGCCAATCTCAGTTAAAACGGTGCACATTCTCTCCTGATGACCCCAGTTTAAATATAAATTCGAGAGAACACATCAAAAGAAATTCAGTGAAGTCATATGCCGTAGAGAAGCTCGGTGGAAGTGTCATTGGCATGAGGAGCATTACACATTCAGCTCGCTTCAGCTGAATTTCAATTACTTTCCAATATTTGGTTTGGTTTATTTTGTTTTACGGCATATCAAACTCAATGGATTATTTAATGCTGACAACATTGGGGGGGCTGGTAATATTTTTGTTTTGTCAAAATATGTTTCTCTTAATATTTTTCCTTCAAAATGTTATTGCTGGTAATATTTTTTTTCAAAAAGTATTGCTGGTATTAGTTAGCTATTTGCCCATAGCTGGGACCCTAACAGGTGCTGCCACCCCGGGTCAGGGTGGACCTGGGAACACCAGCAATTAAGAGGTGGTTCCATGCTCCTCAAAATATCCTGATCAGAGGCCTTGCTGCTGGATGTAGTTTATCGTCTTACCCAGGACGACTCAGTTATATTCTATGTTTAACTAGAGTTCTTCTGTCACTAATCCAGGGGATGATTTTTTCCTTAGCGAGGACTGGGCTGTTCTATGTCGTATATCACGGAGTGAAATTCTTCCGAAGATGTAAAGTTTGCTTTAATTTCTAATTTCTGAAGAGATGAATTACTTAAATGTTTCGCAACGATTTACATATAATTTAGCTAAATGACAATTTTCGACTGCTAACGTATTAAATATTACAAACAAGGAACGAATTTGAAAAAAAAAAAAAACAGAACAATATTGTTCTCTTCCAAGTGTAATTAAAATTGTGATTTTATTTATATTTCCATTTTTTCTCAACGAATTAAGTCTAATAATTAATTGAGATGCCTTTTGTCCATTTTGATGGACGATAATTTTTTTTTCTACTAGGCTTATTACTTTATAAAACTTTATTTGGCACATGACCTAATTCTTGTATAAACTTTTCGTCGGGGTTGTTTTAAAAACATCAATAATGATGGGATATAAATCACTTATATATTATATATGTTATGACAGTTCTTGCCCAAGATCCAGATAGCTTTTACAAATGTTCATCTTTCTCTTCTATTCCCGGATACATTCTATACAAGAACAATGGCAAACTGATGAATTTTCTTGCTCTTATTTTTCTTGTTTCTTTTTTTTTTTTTTTCTTTTCCTGCTGTTTAGATACACTATACAGGACAGTGTTATATAACCTGATCGGATTTCAACGTCCCATTAAGGTTTTGGATACAGATTCTGGAATATGCATCTATCATTGATTTTATATTTTGAATCCAAATCCTTTTCACTGTATCTGGTCAACCTTTCCAGTTCAATCACAACATTATATTTATTTCTTTAAAGTCAACATTCTGCATTAGTAGACGGAATTATACATCTCTTTGAAGTTAACACTGGAGTGACATAGGGTGACATACCATCGCCATTGTCGCCATCGTAGTAAATGAATTTATAACGAGGAAACGAATGCACGGAACACAGTTTTGTATACATTGACAGAAAAATAAAGTAACGGGTCAACACTTTAGCTTTATTTGCTGACAAATGCAGATATGCAAAAACGACAAACGCAAAATATGACAGACTTATTGACGGCAGGACGTTATAAGTTCAGTATGAGAAGAAATTCTGATAAATACAAAATTCAAGAGACAGAGAACGTAGATGATGATGTTATACCGAAGAATACTGATAACTTCACTTAACTTGAAAGTATTCAATCTTATTCTGTTGACATAATCAAAGTACTTCAAAATCGAACTGAAAAAAACTAATGGAGTCTTTAAAAGACTCCATTAGCTTTACCAAATCCGAATTTTAATAGACTTCATATTCTGGTCTTCAGCGATCTAAACTGATGAAAATGGTGACCCTTTGCTTTTTGACGACTGAAGGTAAAAATTAGCAAGTTAAAGTAAGGGAAGTATGTATGTATGGATGGATGCATATGTTTAATATAATTAGGTAGCAATTGTTCTTCTCAAGACGTTTTATTAAAAAGGACATAACTTCTAAATCTATAGAATTTTCTGCTGCCTTTTTCGAATTTCAAATCAATTTTTACAAACCTGGCAGCCGCAGAATCAAAGATTATCCGAAATAAACGCTGTGTCCAAGTTTAGATTCCGAGTAGTCATCAAGAGAGGTGAGAAAAAGGAAAATGGTGGAAGGAAAATCAAGTAGCACAACTATGGAAAGAGTCGTTATATATATTTTTAATTGAATCCAGATATCACTGAAGAAGATTCATGTAGTTCACAAATTAAATTTAGAATATTTTTACATCTGCAACGACCAGGTTTCTGGAAGGTTGTTCGCAGTTATGAAAAGTTATTCCCAATTGGGAAAAGGCGATAATTAAATTCAGTAGACATAGTAGGTCTATACTTGTTAATATATATATATATATGTGTGTGTGTGTGTGTGTGTGTGTGTGTGTGTGTGTATGTATGTAAAATGTGTATATATATATACATATATATATATATATATATAATTTATATATATGCAATTTTATATATATATATATATATGTGTGTGTGTAAAATGTATATATATAGAGATGTAAAATGTATACATATATATGTAATATATATATATATATATATATATATCTTGCATGGTGTTGCAATTTTTATATATATTATTTATATATTATATATGCGCGTACTTATTGGAAAAAAGTGATAGAGCGAACATATTTAATTGGACTGATGTGAGTTTGTGATTCTGTGTTTCACGCTATCTGCAATCGTTAGACAAACTGATTAATTTTTAAATTTTGGATTTATTTATTGTTATGTATATCGGTGTTTTATTGTAGTAGGGGGGGAAATTGTCGTCGGAACGACACTCATACGTACGCAGACATACATACACGCACGTTCACGTATTGCAATTCAAGCAAACGTAAACATATGAGCAGTGGGAATATACCATGTGTATGATCATTGTGAATATATGAATGCGCTTCCATGTGTCGTTGCGTGCTTACATACGCAATTCGTCGCTGTATTCAGTGTTGGATTGTGTAGCGAACTTCTTTCGCAAGTCGTAATATCAACGCACAGACCGTTCGTCTATATTTTTTTCGCGCATCCACTCACCTCTTTCTATCCGTCTGTTTTTTTTTTAATCTTAAGATGGGGTAAAATTGTTATTATATTTTTTAATTTATTAATGCTGTTTCCTTTTTATTTTAAATCCGGTTATTTGCTTGTGTTTGACGATTGTGCTTATATAAATGGTAGAAACTCCAATTTATAATGTTTATTAGTATTTATGCGGTGGTATTAATTGTGCTGGGGGAGGAAGTATAATTGTGGACTGATGCGGTAATGGTAAGTATGGTGCAGACAAACCTGGCAATGGTAATTGTAGTGCGGTAATAGTTGCGGGGGACGGATGATGATAATAACAATTGTAGCAGCAAATAGTTATCGTATAAGTGATTGTAGTAATGGTGGTGGAATGGTAATAACAATAATTATAATTATTATGACGGTAGCTTGGATTAGAAAATAATCGATGGTGTTATGGTATCATTGGTTTCTCTTTTCGTGTTCATAGAATCAATGATGATTTATGTAGCAGTGTTGGTTGTATTTTTTATCCGTTTGGAATAAATTGTGATAATAGGTATTTGTGTTCATGTCTGCATTTAGAAATTATTTCTGGTTTTATGTTTAGTAATTTCTTTCATTGTGTGTGGGAAATTATTGCTACCTTTTCTTGTAGGAAAAGCTGGCATTTCTTTGTTATTTTTTTGTAGGTAGGTGCGTTTTTCAATATTTCTCATCCTATTCTTGTGGTAATATTTCTGTACAAAAAAGGAAAAATGTATATTTATTAATAGATAGCTAGATAGCTAGATAAATAGATAGATAGACACTCAAAGAACAAAATTTAAAAAAAAAATCTCCTAGGTGATGTGTCTCCTTATTAATTGCGTCATTTTTAAGCAGGGAAAGAAGAAATGCGACAAATGCTGCGTACAGTTTTACAACTTTAATTTTAAATGTTTGACAGCTTTATAGCTAGAAAGTTTAGTTTTTAATTATACCACATTTCAATAGCTATACTTTTCTGGGGAAATAATATATATTTTATAATCCTGGAACAAAATGTACTCTAGTAGATTTCGGTATAAGGCCACTTTCAATGCATTTTGCCTTAATAAATTACGTCGTTTTAATTAAAACTGTTTAATTGACGTATACTATAGTTAGCCCTATTATCGTTGAACGTTTAATGCGTCAAACGCTTTGTTTTGTGAAAAAATACCATTTGCCTTCATATACTCTTTTATTTGAATTCCTAGATGTTTCAACTCTGTATATTTTGTGACATTGTTGGTAGTCTATTCTGTAAATCCTTGATTCGGATTTAATATTTTTCTTTTGTTTAATGTTAATAGTCATTTTCTTATTGTTTCTTCGTGGAAAGAATTTACGAGAGTCTTTTTTAGCCACTATTAATCTTTGAACATAAAACAACTTGTACTAACACCTGTTTTTCTTACTGTAACATTTACGGTAGACCTAACAAGATAAACGCTATTGTTAATTATTCTAGTAGGAGTTTGTTATATACACCTTTTGCGCATACTCTTCAGTTTCCTTCAATTTTGGGAAACGTTCCCTCGATTTTGTTTATGATTATCATTGTTTTACTTTCACATCTAGCGTATATCTCGGTAGAAATTATTTAACAATGACTTCCTTCAATCCATCAATAAAGGATATATGAATACAGAAATGAAATTTTCTACTTTAAATTATATATCAAGCGCTGACTGTGCGATCGATCACGTTCCTGTCCTATCTTAACTCAGGGTAAAATTAGAAATAAACTGTAAAATTCAAGCAGCCCCAAATAATAAACTCCAATGAGTCAGGATACAAAACAAGTCCATCTTCAAACATATGAAGTTGATGTCCAGAATAAATATGAAAGTTTGGGACAGCTTAGAGTCTCAAAGTAGAACACACTGAGGCAGGCACTAGCGATTGCCGAAAAGTACATCAACCTAAGGGGAAAAACAAAATGAAAGAAGTGAATGGCAAGTAAAATTCTCAATCTAATGAAAGAGAGATAACAGATAACCTAAGGAAATGGCGCTGAATATATGACGTTAAATAAACTACTCAGAAAAATGCGCAATCAATCAAATGATAACCTAAAGAATAGGAAATGCCGATAGATTGAAAAACTTTCGAACATATACGTAGAAGACATTCAGAAAAAGATATCTACAAATTTAAGAATGGAGGAATCCTAATGGAGAAAAAATGCTTCAGATATTAAATAAGTGCAACGGGGAGTTCTTCGACGAAATCAGAATGACAGGACACGTAATATTTACATCAGAACTGGCCAGGATATAGAGGAACAAAGCTGCGGTATATTAACTTTAAGACGAGTGAATGGAAGGTTGTTAGAAAAAAAAAGGTAGCTCACGTTGGGTGCTTCGTGTTGTGAATATTGCATCCAGCGCTTGCGAATATTAAACTATCTGGTTTGTGTAGTAATAGATAACTGAAATCGTGGCTCGGAAAACGAAAACGAATTGGAACAGTAAAGATACATTACAGAAGCTGATTAGGGTATTGCACTTAAATAAGTAAAATAAACAGAAGGAAATATCGTTACATAATATCATATTTAGCACTGAATGCAGGATAGTTTCCACGCAGATAATGAAAACACTTAAAACGATAAAAACAAAATTCAGTTGATGGCTACTGAGAATATCACAGTGTATATGAGAAAGAAAATTTTGCAAAGACCCTTGATGGGGGTGGTCTTGGGGCGACGACTTCCATACCATAATAATGTTGCCTTCTTCTCTCTTGGCTGGTGATCGCTAGTTGTTTTGGTCCAAGAACCTCAGCACAGGGACTTTTAACGGTGACGTAGACATCTTCTAAATATCGAGCTGAGGTGCCGTTTCAGACACGAAAGGAAACACATCTACAGTGTTCGATGCTTAAGACTCGACTCTCTGAAAAACCTTTGTATGTCTCTGTCATTCCCACGCTCGTTCATCCATCCAAGATCGACGTCATTATTTTGTCTTGTATCTGATCCCTAAGGTCACCCTGAGGAAATCAGAATAGAGATACACTTCCCCCTAAAAATAACACTCTGCCTATCATTTAGCAGAAATAAATTTCAGTAGGATAGGGAGTACTAAATCTGTTAACAACAAGCGGAAATAAGAATATTTTGAGACAGAGCATAAGAAGAGAAGGCTTAGAGAATTAAACACTTAGTGGCTATATTGAAGCAGGGTAGAAAAACAAATCATTTTCTTGTCTATTTTAGTAAATGGAAAGAAGAATAATAAACACAAAGACCAAAACTTGTGGTAAAGTGGTGAGAGTTAAATTATATATATCCCAAAGATTGAATACATCTTTCAGCAAAATAACTAGGTTACTGGACGGCGTAATTCAAATTACTTGTTAATGAACGATAAATTTATGGACAACAGAAACACATATAAGGTTCTAATGAACTTTTAGTGAACATAAGTAGCGTTATATGATACTCTTAAATCTAATATATATTCCAATAAATCGCCAACATCTGACCAATATTTAATGGGTTACTGTATTTAGTAAATGGGGAATAATTATCGCCATATAATCGCACAGAAATGGCTGTGGTCTTAATCGTGGCATATAAAAGAAGATGAAAACATCTTTCATCAAATTTCTTTATCCCTTACAAGGAGGTGCGTCTATTTCGTACTAGTTCATCTATACATAAAATATGAATACACAGAAACACTTTTTTTATAATGAACTTTTGTGAACATTTATAACGTTATATGATCCCTGAAAACGCTCGTTCATCCAACCAAGATCGACGTCCTTATTTTTGTCTTGTATCTATCTGCGGACTGGTCACCCTGGAAAAAATATGGAATGAGATACACTTCCCCTAAAATAACAGTCTGCCTATCATTTTACTAGAAATAAATTTCAGTAGGACAATACTAAATCTCTCAACAACAAGCGGAAATAAGAAATATTTTGAGACAGAGCATAAGAAGTCTCGCTTAGAGAATTAAACCGATCTTGACCAACATACAGTATTTACTACTGTATTTATGTGAATGGGGACAACCATTATCGCTCAGTAATGTTTATACTATCAGCTATAGTTTTCTCGGATCAATGATATAAAAAGTAAGCAATGAAAACATCTTTTCAAATATAACTATCGCTACAGAAGGACAAAAGAACTTTTACGAAGGGGTTAATTATTTTTAAATTTATTTTATATACAAAAACACATGTACTTTATAATGAACTTTAGTGAACATAAGTAGCGTTATATGATACTCTTAAAACTAATATATATTTTCCCATTAATGGCTCACATCTGGTTTATATTTAATAGGGAAAAATTTAGTGTTGCGGAATAATTATTTTCTATAATCAAGTCAGAAAGAAAGCATGAACCAGAAGGAATTTCATACAAGATCAGAAATGCCTATAAATGTAACTGTTAGCATATAATTTTCTTGGTTGCATCTAAGTTGTGAAACGCTAAATTGATGAGATCTTAAAATATTAAACACCGAATTCTTTTTTTTATTATTTCTTCTTATAGCGAAGAGTGTTTATCTCGGATATTTCCTGAAAAATGACACAAGGCCAAATAACCTCGTCAGATCTTGAAATTACGGTCTTCCTCTCTCTTAACACCTATCTGCGGACTGAATGCAACTGGAAAAAAATATGGACAATATTCCTAACACCAAAACAGCGTATTCTTAGGCTTAACTTTCTTCATTGCACACAAGAATAAGATCGGTAAAAATACCTAGTCCCATCTCATACCATTGTTTTGGGGAGTGGAATAAAAAACAATTTAAAATGGCAATGAGTATTTTCTCGAATATTAACAAAAAACCGATCTTACAAATAAACCAAATCCGTGTGGACCTACTCTGAATAAATTCCGTGAATGCCATGCTAGAAAAACAAAACAACTCGCTCAGTAATGTTTATACTATCAGCTATAGTTTTCTCGGATCAATGATTTAAAATGCTGATTCACCAATGGTTTTAATCACGGAGCTTAGTAAATAGCAGAGACAACGGATCATATGAGACAGCAATATCCTAAGCATGGACGAATGGTAAGATAGATACTGGAGAGAAAAAATGTCTTGCATGACACAGTGAACAACTTTCTTGGCAGTTCACCTAGCTAAGTATTCAATATAGCTTTTCCACTTCATGTCAGCTGAGAAAGTTAGCACGAGGAGGAGCAGTGAGTCAGTTTCCTGGATGTTAGTATCAGCCATGCTAATGGAAGGCAGAGAAGGGTTTAGATTTGGGGGTGTTAAAATTAACAAGCCATCTTTTGCTCCAGTTAACAACTGACTTGAGATAACATATCACTTGAAGACGTTCAACAGCATGAACAACTAAAATAAAGAGCGCATGTAAGTTGGAGAGAAAATTATGATGTAATCAAGACGTTGATATTCTAAACAAAATGGTAGGGAAAAAAACTGTTAGTACTTGAAATTTTGATAACATTGTATTCAATGAAAAAATATTTTTTTAACTTCCAAACAAATGAAACGCTAACTGATGGGTCACGAATACTTAATATTTCCTCACATTATTGTTATGGTCCGGTTCCTTGTACCCCGGTGATAGTCCAAGGTAGAACCAATAAAGAAGAACTCGAACACGGATATGGAATAACACAGATATATTACAAACATGAATATATACAGAGAAGTAGAAGTGTTAGTATGAACAATCAGATTTAGTAGAGAGAACAATGTAGTCTCGACCAGTATCACTATTCCAATGTTTTGCAGTAATTGTCTGAATGGGACTCTGTTTCGGACTGCCTCTGACTCGACTCTTGACTCGACTGGAACTACTGACTGACGATATTCAGTCACCCCCCACCCCACTGGGGCAGCATGTGACACAATGTCGGTTATTTATTGTGTGTTCTCCGAGCCCGTGGGCTCGGCCCAAAAATATGCCCATTGAACCCGTATAAACGGGCTCAGGGCCGGTTTACCTCCCCGAACGAGACTCCGCCCCTCGGCGTAGCCTCTTTCGGGTTCCTCCCCGCCCGAAGGCAGAGAGTTCAACCGAACAGTCGGTTCAGAAGTGAACTACTGACTGACTCGGCCTACACCTGAGGCGCAGTATTTATTAAGTATGGAATAGTCCATTATTATTATTATGGGTAAGATCCCATAACATTTAGATAATAGCTAATCCCAACCTTACTATTACCATTATTCAAACGAATATGAGACTCTTTCATTATTTTTTTTTCAAATCGTTACAACCGCTGGAGACACAAGAGGATGGCTGAAGTTTACAAAAATATATGATTAACACAACGGGCAGAAAATAACGTTATTTGAATAATGGGGTGAATTAATTACACAAGCTATCAAGAATTACCTTATTTATAACATTACAAAAAGACATATTGAAAATGATTTACTGTTGTTTGTAAACATTTCATTTTAAAAGTTGAATATGAAAATTATTTATCCCCATTAAATAAGAGTCTCACTGTTTGGAAAGATATAAGATACGTGGCAGAGAATGAAAAGGTTAAAAATAGTCGCCCCCTAAAAGTAATACTGGAGGAACATCGAAAAGCCGTATTGAGAAGTGAGACAATGAAATCGGACATAGCTGTTCATGTATGGATGGAAGAGTCTAGTCATCAGCTCCTGCGGATTGAAGCGAAAATATTGGACAAGGAAAAACACCTGAGTTAAACGTTTGAATGTATCAGTGCCTATGACGACCTCCTTAGTAAGCCTAACATAGAAATAAATGCAAGTCGTTAATAAAGAAAGAAAGACAAATGGCAGAAAGTTTTCAATTACAGCAGCACAATTAAAACATAGGCAACAGCAGCAGTTGAAACCTCATCAGCATGTTAAGTTTATCGCTCTAAGATTAACGTTCTCTACGCCGGTAATTAAATAATGGGTTCAGTTCAGAATTTACTGTGGGTTAGCCAGATCGATATATACTTGATGTGGTACGGACGAAATGTTGTGATAATATAACAAAAATAAAGACAATAGCCGGAATATAAATAGTGTTAATGATAACTCAGCCATGAATTCAAACAAAAAATAATAATATTTTGACGTCTAATTTTAATGAGATAAAAGTTTTCATCTAGACAGATACACATAATCCCAATATTTCAAATAAGAAGATTTCACATTTTATTTATTTTTACTTAGTTCGAAGACACGAAAATTGGCAGGAAGAAGACCTGGTAGCTTCATTTTTTTTCCGTTACATTTTGTGTCAAAGTTATCCTAATAAAATTATAAAGCTAAAGATGGACAGTTTACTGAATAGAAATATTTGAAATAAAATCGATGCCCTTCAGAGTCTTCTTCTTGCCTGTGCCGTGTCCCTTCGATATGTTGGCGATCATGGCTCTCCATACTTCCATGTCCTTTGTGAATCTTAATAAATTTTGTTATCTCTCCAAAACACTGTTTTGTCATCCATTTACTCAATCTCTCTAGTTTTGTTATGCTCTTTATTTTCTTTGTCATTTTTTTCGTTAATATGATCTGTGAGTATCATTTTCTCTAAGCACTCTTCTCTCATTCTGCAATCTAGAAATTTCAAGTTTTTCAGACGTTAAATATGTGTCTTCTTTGATTCCATTTTCTGTAAAACGTGTTCAGTCCATGATATACTCAACATCTTCTTGTAGGACCGCATTTCTGTTTCTTCAAGTGTCTTCTTGATTTGAAAGAAGTTATTCAACATTCACTGCGATACAGGAGTATTGATGTTACGTAACAGATCAGTACACTTATCTTTAACGCAATTTTCTTGTTTGATACTTTGATAAGCTTTTGGAATAGAGACTTAAGTCTCATATGCTTTTTATTTTTTAAATTTTCTTGTTTGATACTTAAGGCTCATATGCTTTTTTTTTAATTTATTTTTTTTGTTTGATACTTTCATAAGCTTTTGAAAGGCATTTTTCGATAACTCAATTTTTGGTGTCACAAATTCCCTCCTCTGTTAAAAAAATTCCCAGATATTTAAATTGCTGTACTCGCTTGAATTTGTTATCTCCAATTTGTAATTTGCATTTGGATTAACAACTATACACTATGTCTTATTGCAAAGTAGGTGTAGGCAATTTTTCTCGCTTTCTTTCACATCTTGTACGAGTTCTTATAGTTTCCTTTCTATGTCTGCTATCAATACTGTTCATCTCATTATCTTAAGCCGTTAACATTGTGGCCAACAGTAATGAATTCGGTTAGAACTTCTAATTCTCCCAGTATCGCCTCACAGTCTAGGGTGAATGAATCCGGTGAGAAGACACATCCTTGTCTTACACTCCTTTATATGACTTCAAATGATCGTCATCTCTGCATTGTTTACTATGAAAAGTTATGTGGGAATATAATGAAATCAACTTCTTCTACAACAATCTCTATCTCATATATATACAGAAATGAAGAGAGAGTTGCATAAATATTCAAGTATTCAACCTTCTTTCGAAAAACATAAAAATCCCCTTAGTGATCTTATGTAATCAAGCTATTTGGGGAAAATAAAATTGAATCTTCCGAGGGAGCTTACGAAAACAGCTACATTGAAAATGCATTAACCAAAGAGTATCGTGTGCAATCAAACTCCGTTTAAAGAAGTAAAAGAAGGAGAAGTATATGGAGCTTATATAATTAATGCCTATAGAAGAAGAGAAAGCCTTGCCTAAGAAGCTTAAGTTGCCATCTTTCTTGAAGAACAAATAAAAGAAATAATGGATTAAGGCTGATATGTAATGGGAACCTTTTCAAAGAACTAAAGAAAGAGTTGCTGACATATCTTATGTAATGATCTTCTTTTGAAATACATAGCTATCCTGGAAATAAATGAAACAAAACGTTGAATAAGGTCATTATTTCATCAACTTCCTCGTATAGAACTGAAAAAAAAAAGTAGCAATAGTGCCCTAATTAATCAGCGTGTTTTCTTTCTAACGGCATATCAACTCATCATGGTTCATTTAATAACGATATTTAATTTTCTAGTGAGCTTTGTTAATTTTTTCTTAATATTAACATCTATTGCTGGTACTTTTACTATAAAAATGTATTTTTACTATAAAATGAATTTTTATACATTCAAAGAATTTTGACCCTTATTTTAGGATTTAATATTTGCCCAAAGCTATGAGCTTAACAGGTGTTACTACCCGGGATTACTGTGGACCTGGGACCAACAGCAAGGTGGTTCCACGCAACTCAAAACTCCCGATCAGAGGCTTTGCTGCCAGATGTAGTTTATCGTCATACCCAGAACGTGAGATGTTATATAATCAGTTTCCTGGTTATGAACTATGAATTGTACTGACATGTCCCCGGGATGAATTCTCAAACTTTTTTTCTGAATTTGTCAGAATTTCGAAAGAATGTACATCGAAAAACAATTCTTTACATATATATATATATATATATATATATATATATATATATATATATATATATATATATACGTATTCAAATTTTAACATATGCCTCTTACATGATCGCTACAAAGCTGCAATTTCGTTTCGACACTACCTATGGTGTCTTATCAAGTGATATATATATATATATATATATATATATATATATATATATATATTAATAGTATATCATATATATTAATAGTATATAATATATATATTAATAGTATATAATATATATATATATTAATATTAGTAGTAGTAATCTTATAAGTATTAGAAATTATACTCGTTCGGAAAACCTTCGGTGTCTTGATTTGCAAATAAACAAGCCAATACCAAAGGTAGAAAAAGGTATTAAAAAAAAAGAAAGAACCAAAAACATGTACGTTAGCCGAAAATAATCGTCCAGCATGAAAGTCCAAAGCCCAAAGAAAAAAAACCGATACGTGTAGGCAAAATAATTAAATAAAGTGCTCAATACATTAAGTAGAGGAAGCTGGCTTCCCTGACGATCCGCTTAGGTGAAACCTTGGTAAGTTTGTCTGCTCTCTAGGTTTAACTATATATATATATATATATGTGTGTGTGTGTGTGTGTGTGTGTGTGTGTGTGTGTAAAGCAAAGAATAAGTATTTAAGTCGCAGAATGGAAATGTGAAATCAAAGTTTGCTTACATGGACATTATTTAAATTATTCTATTATTTAACTTTGCAGATCATGAGACAATGGACCATTTCCAAAAACATTTCTGGAAGGTTTTACGGAATACATGTTCATAATTTAATTACATGGTAATGCATGTCGAGTTTGTCAGCAATATTTTCTTTGCAGGTCATTTTTAAATTTGGGAAATATCTTAAAATCATAATATGCTACGTCTGGTAAATAAAGTAGTTGGCTTGTAATTTATAATGGGTATAGCTTTTCTTTTTTTTATTCTAACGCATCATGCGCCGAAAGCTTTTCATGATACAAAATTCACTTGTCAGGCCTGCGTTTGGATCTTGACTTCCAAACATATTCTCCTAAAACTCTCATCACTTCCAAATAAACACTTCCAAATAAACGTTTACTTCAATTCTATGTGCTTGTGTCTAGATAATACTTGCGAAATCGTGAATATCGTCTCACAAATTCTTAGTGACAGTGACACCGAGAAACATCAGATTTATTCATAGCATATAGAACACAAGCATTTTTCAATAGGGCTAATATTTCATTAATATGGGCACGTGGCCGAGTGGTTAGAATGTTCGTTTTTCTGACTATGAGACCCGAATCTGAGCATGAACGATTTGTCAGGAATAGTGACTTCTTGATGTTATCTGTGTGGAGGAGGCGATCCCAACGTTCGGAAAAAAACATATCACGAGTTGACCCAAGCCTTTTAAAGGGAGATGGGTAGACGGAACGTTTGGGTTCCGTCGATGGATGTTAGCATGAAGTCGCAAGTCATCGTGACCGACGGCTTGAGAATGCTGACCTTGTTCAGATCGTTGATCATGATAGATAACACGCTTTTTCGACAGAAAGTTTAAGTAAGGTCTGCTCAACGTAGTTGTAGTATGAAACAAATTTGG
>CAHIKZ030004061.1:715000-742500 GCA_903632075.3 Acanthosepion pharaonis
ATCCTGGAATTTTATGATTGATTCGCGTTAAGCGCCATCACTGCTTTCATTTCAATTTCAGATGATTGAAGAAACTCATAGTGATACTATGGCACGTTTTGTCTTGTGAATTTTCAGTTATAAAACAGGATTTTGCTATATAATCAAGGCCATTGGCTACGCAATCTCGCCAGCATAATGCCCTCGAAAAGTATATTATTATACCCATTTCCACATTGCTGAAATGCATTAGCTATTTCTTAACAGTGCTTAAAACATCTATGAGTGCCATCTTCTGTTTAACATCCGACCATGAATTCAAATATTGACAAATATTGCCACAAAGAGGAAGTCAACAGCACACACACACACACACACACATACACACAATATATATATGGATATCCATATATTTGCTTACATACTGTCTACTGGAAATACAAACCTGAATTTACTTTATAACATGGAAGACTTCAAGCTTGTACGAAAATATAAGAATCTATTGATCAAGTAAGGAAAGGATTTATTATCGAACTGTTTTTAATTGTTCCATCGTTCTGATATTTTGAAATCATTTTTGATTTGCTTTTGTAACGTGGAGGACTTCAATCTTGTATGAAGATATAAGAACCTATTGATCTCTGCGTATTCCTATATCAACGGAAGGGATTTCTTGAACTGTTTATATAAAATAGTTCAATCGGCTTTTTTAATATTTTAATATTTGGAAATCATCTTCGAATACGTTTTCACAACATCGCACACGTGACGACGACGTGATCATATTTAAACGGAACGCTGATCTTATATAAAAGATTTCAGTTATCTGTTTGGATTAATTGTGCTCTTATGTCCATTGTCTTTTCATGTTGAATTTTATATGTTCTAATGTTAGTTATGTTTAATGAAAATGTCCTGAAGATGGTTTAAAATAGACCGAAACGTCCGACGTTGACTTTATATTAACATTAATACATTTTTTTCTGTATATTTCTCTTCATATATATATATATATATATATATATATATATATATATATATATATATATATATATAAATTGAACTTTGAGGTCAACCTCAGATGCGACAACGTTCAACTCGTCAGTCCCTCCCCTGATTTCTCGATTCTTGGTTACCTTCCTCTGCTTAGAAAGGGGTCCAAAATCCACATGCATGGCCTGGGAGTTTATGCCCGAGATCATCTCCCACTGGATAGGAAAATCTCTCTTGAATCTCTGGACCATTCATATAATTGTCTACGTCTATCTCTCCTCAATTCTGTAAGCTATCTCTTCTTTCTCTACAGTTCTCCTTCCTCCCAAGTCCTCGATAGCACTTCCGACAATATAGACAAGGCTATCTCTATAAATCCGTTTGCAAACGTATTCGTGTTCGCCGACTTTTACGACCACCATAACTGGCTGTAACTGACCTCGCTGGCATAGAAATTCTTAACAGTTCAATCTCTAAACCTCTCACACAAATCGTTGACTTTCCCACACGTTTCTCCAGTAACCATGACGGTAAGGGTTCCTTTCTCGATCTATGATTTACTTCCATCCCCAATTCTTGTTCTCATACGCAGTTCTGCCCTCTTGGCAACTTGGATCACGCCGTGCCCCAGCAAAGAAACTCCTGCCAACAGATTATCTTTCTGTCACCAACAGGCAGTTTCGTTCCATGGTTTCCTTCGCGATGCCCCCTGGAATATGGTTTTTAAGCACCCCGTTCAAAAATGTGCGGATGAGGTCTCTTTCTGGGTAAAAGCTGGCATCGAAGCTTTCATTCCCGCAAGAAAATATAAAATTGAACCGCGCTCATCTCCCTGGTTTCCAGCTGGTTTCTCAACTGCAATTGCCGATAAGAATCACTTCTCTCATCTGTACCAAAGTGACATGTCTAATTGCAATAGACATCTCTTTGTCTCTGCCGGCAATGAGTGCAAGCGTGTCCTCAAAGAAGCAAAGTTACTGAAAGAATGAAACAACGTATTGTATCTCGCAAGTTTGGCTCTCAAGATTATTGGCGGATCTGCAAGAGGGTAATGAACAACAGCAAATCAACAATACCCCTTATATTCAACCAGATAAGCCGATAAAGCTGAATGCATTGCCCGGAAATTCTCATTCAATTTAACGCTCTACACATACGGAGTACCCATTCTTGATTTCCTCCATAGAACTGAGGCTCTATTGAGTGACATAATTTTAACCCCTTCAATGATAATGGACATCACCTTTAATTTAGACTCCCATAAGGCTATTGACAGGTTCCTGGATAAATGCGTTCTTGGACTGACTCCAGTCCTTCCCAAACTGTATAACTATTGAATCACTGACTCTTGTTTTCCAGGCTTTTGGAAGCCCTCATCTGTTCTCCTTGTTTTCAATAATTCTGGATACACTTCTAACCCATGTAACTACCAGCCTATCAGTCTCATACCAATATTTGGCAAAGTCTTCGAGGCTTTAATCAATGCCGAAATGGTTAAGGACCTTACATTTTATGATCTGCTCTCTGACTAGCAATATGGCTTCTGCTTTGACTCACGGCCATTACTGAATATATATAAAAATATCGAAAATAACGGAGAATGATATATCTAAAACTTTCGATAGGGTTTGGCAAGCCATCTCCTTCGTAAGCTTCATGGATACGGCATTAAAGAACGATTAACTTAATACAATCATTCCTGTCAAACCGTAAAATGAAGGTCGTCCTAAACGCGTTCTCCCCCAGTCCCTTTCATACGAACGCATCCTGGATCCTACACTGTTTCCGATCTTCATCAACGATCTTCCTGATATCATCAGTTCCCAAGTAGACATCTATGCAAACGACACTTCTATTTATTCTTGCCTCAGTTGTAAATACAATACCGCTGTCAGAGCTAACCTGGCCGTTGGTCTCGAAAAGGCCCTCCAACCTGTGGTTGACTGGAGCAGGAAATGGCATGTAAACTTTAATGCCACCAAAACGCATCAACTCTTTTTACCCATCATAGATAACCCTCTTTCCAAGAGAGCACCTCCTCGCGCCTGCTTCGTCTCACGCTTTTCACTGACATGAGGTGGGACAAATACATTGAATCAATAGCTTCGTCTACCGCAAGGAAATTTGGTTCTCTATTTTCTTACCAGAAGGTTTTTATCACCTAAGTCAATTCATCAAATCAACCATTCGTACTTGCATCGAGTACTGCTGCCATATATGGTCTGGTGCCCCCGCTGTGCATCACGAGGTCCTCGACAAAATCCAGAGACGGAAAGGCAATATGATAGGTCCTAATCTGGCATATCGTCTGCAGTCACTCCCTTGCAGACGTGCCGTGGATTCCCTATGGGTCTGACGAGCTTCTTTCTCTGGTTGCCAAACTGCAGAAAATTAAGCGTTGGTACCTAGGACTCACCCTATCACTGTCAAAACGGTTAAATGTATTCTTCTCTTCTACTCCAACAGCTTCATGTTTCTTACGTCTCCCTAGTGAAATTCCCTTCATCCTACTAGCTTCCCTGATAGCTATAATTTTCAAATATTCAAATGTAATGTCAATCGACATCTTCTGATGCCTTGATAGCCGTCCTTTTCTATATCCTTTTCTCAAACACCCTCTTTACTCCAGCACTCAATTTCTGTAACGCCTTTTGTGCTAATGGCACCCCCGCCTTGCTTGGAGTGATATGCTTATATATATATATATATATATATATATATATATATATATATATATATATATACATGAAAATTTCTCAGAGTAAACCTGTAAAAAAAGACTATATATATATATATATATATATATATATATATAGAGAGAGAGAGAGAGGGGGGCACGGTGGAGTAAGGGATAGGGGCTTAGAGCCGAGTTCGAATTCCAGTCGAATCCATTACATTCACTTACGTGCTAATACCCTTGTGAAAGGTGTGAATCCTCTTCTTCTCCCTCCAGTTATGGGTAAAATAGCAGGACAGACTGGGTTCTATAGCCTTGGATGGCAACTGGTCTAGGAGAAGGACAATTCTGAATTTAAAAAGTGTGGCTGGTCCTGCACGAAACCTTTACCACTATAATCAAATCTCCTGTGCCGTTGTTGGGCAGTCAGTTTCCTGGGAACTGATTTGCTTGACCCTCATACGTCGAACTCGACGTGAGAGCTGTGTTGTACGGAGGTTTCCCCAACCTAAGGACAACACGATTTCGAACCTAGCTGAATATATACATTCACTTTTTTATGAACCCTCAAAAACGACAATTAAACTGTTTACAAAAAAAACAAACACTTGTCTACACTAAATATATTTTCTGTATCAGAAACCTAAACAGAAAATTTATAAGGAATTTACAGGTAGTTCAAAAATTTTCCATGATTTTTATTGTCCCAAACGATTTCGTCACTTCTATATTTTGATGTGTTTTGAATAGATAAAATAAATGTCAAGTTACTCGTCGAAACATGAGAAAAGATAACAACACCAGAGACAAAACCCTCCTGATGCTTGAAAATGGCTAAGGATGTGGCCTAAAGCGCTTGGCACAAGAACAATTTTCGTAAGTTTTTGTACACCCTTACTACTACAAAACAGAAAAATGTAAGGATGCTGGAAAAACTCAATAAACAATTAATTAAATGTTCCTTGTCACCGGTATTTAATGAAAGATATGCGTGCGCGCACACACACACACACACATATATATATATATATATATATATATATATATATATATAGTTTATGCAAAACTAGGTAATCCGTATGGGTAGTCCCAAAGAGGATGATATCCAGAGAGCTCAATGTAAGTTCAGAGCAAATATGTTTGAATAAAAACAGATCACTTTAAGGTTCCATGTAATAAGTTATTTCACCACAACCCTTTTAAAGGGCTCTGGATCATCAGACTTTACACAGAATGGGGTTACGGATAAGGAATTGAAAATGGTACATCTAACTCACTCATATCTTCTCTCCGACCTCACTTTCTCTCTTCGTTAATTTCACATACGGTTGGTGCGGTCCGTCAAAAATGTGTAAGTTTCTTTTCATTTTTCATTTCAACTTTTGGAAGTAAAGTCTGATGATCCAGAACCCTGTAAAGGGTTGTGGTGAAATAACTTATTACATGGAACCTTAAAGTGATCTGTTTTATTCAAACATATATATATATATATATATATATATATATATATATATATATATATATATATATATATGCTTGCTTTGTTTTGTAAGATGAGATATCCCAACTTTAGGCTAATAGTGAGTAACTGAATATCAAAATTGAAGAAGCTCCTACGTAAAACGTTTCGTCCTCCGATAAGATTACTTCAGATTAATAATACATTTTTTTGATGGAGACTTATATACATACAGAAGGAAGAAATAAAACTTCAACGTTTTGCGATGTAAAACAATAAACTGCTTTTGTTGTATTTCTCTCTCTCTCTCTCTCTCTCTCTCTTTTCTATCTGTCTTTCTTTTACTCTCTCCCTCTCTCTGTCTCTCTCTCTTTCTCCCTCTCTCCCTCTCTCTCTCTCTCTTTCTCTCCTTCTCTCACTCTCTTTTTTTCTATCTGTCTTTCTTTTACTCTCTCCCTCTCTCTTACTCTCTCTCTTTCTCCCTCTCTCCCTCTCTCTCTCTCTTTCTCTCTCACGTATGAGAATCCATCGATATCGATAATGCTATTATTCTTCTGAAGAATTCCTTAGGAAGGAACAAACGCGTAACATAGGATTTTTTTTTCCTTTTGTGTAATTCAGTTACGTACTGTATATATGGCTTTAGGAACCATGAATCAAATTTTGGCAAAATGTAGATATATGAGAACCTCTAAAAAGGCGACATTTTCATTTCATATTTTAACCATCAATATGAAATCAAAATAATTGACTTTATATCTGAAATATTATTTTCATTAAATCTCTAAAATAGGTTATAAATCCATGCAAAACAAAATTGAAAAAGATTTATTCAATAGAAAAAAAAAATGATTTTAGTTACACACTTAATGTGAATATTTTGTTTTTTTTTCGATTCAAATCATTTGTCAGGTTTTCAGATATTACTTCCGGTGGGATTTCATTCTGACTCGATAAAAATATCTATTAGACGATATGCACCGTCATATAATGAATAATTGATTCTACTGTCTTTTTTGTCACATTTTTAAATGCATATTTTTCATGTGTTTGTCTCTGATAGGAAATATTACACTTGATATCTAAAATGCAACTCCGTGACACTTAATAGCTATGGAATTCGATTTTGCTCTAATTCACTTTCAAATGAATGGGCCGAGAAGGAGAGCAATCAGCGCTGGAATTTTCTCAATTTAAACGATACCTCAAATAAGTAAGCGTAAGATTTGTTTTTAGAAGGGATTCAGGTTCGTCCCTTTATCCTTTCAATGTCTTGCATATATCCTTCATTCTAGTGTATACGTTTGTATACACGAAATACATTTTCTGTATCAGAAACCTAAACAAATAATTTCTAAGGAATTAACAAGTAGTAAAAAATTTTCATGATTTTTATTGATCTTTCGCCACTTCTATATTTTGTGGTTTTTTTTTTGAATAGATAAAATAAATTTCCATATAACAGTCCATACATGAGGAAAAAATAACAACATCAGAGACAAAATTGAAAAAGCACTTACGTAAAACATTTCGCCCTACGATAAGATTATTTCAGATTAATAATACATAAAGAAAATTGTGGATTATTGAATCTTATTGAATATATAAACTATAATAATCTGATTGTTATTTAACTAATTTCACGGACTATTGTTCGTTTTGTAAATTTGCTTTGCCGTGGATTATTAAAAGTTATGTTAATAATCAAGGAGAAGAAAATCGATCATTTAGAAAATTGTGGATTATAGAAGCTTATGGTAATAATCAAGCAGACGGAAATTAACATGAAGAAAATTGTGGATTATTGAATAATACACTAATAATCCATTAAACGGGAATTGACATCAGCAAAATTAAATTATTGTGAATTATTGAATCTTATACTAATAATCCTCTAGACTGGAATTAACAACAACAAAATCGTGGATTATTGAATATTATAGTAATAATCCAGTAGACGGGAATTGACATCAATAAAATTATGAATTATTGAATCTTACAGTAATAAATCACTAGACGGAAACTGACTTAAATAAAATTATGGTTTATTGAATCTTATCGTAATAATCCAGTAGACTGTAAATGATATAACAAAAATTGTGGATTATTGAATCGTATGGTCATAATCCAATAGACGGAAAATGATATAAAGGAAAGTGTGGTTTATTGAATCATACAGTAATAATTCAGTAGATGGAAAATGACATCAACAAAATTGTGGATTGTTGAATCTTATGTTAATAATCCGGTAGACGGAGATTGACAGCCAAAACATGATTTTTTTTTAATGAATTTTTTTATATGAATTAAAAATTCATTATATATAGTGGCCAATATATAATTTAATAAAATATATTTGCAATCTATTATTTCAAGACTATATAAACTATAACAGTCTGATTTTAATTAACTAATTTTACAGACTAGAACTCGTGTAGTAAATTAGCTTTTCAATGGAATGTAATCGTTTGGAAGAATAAACGATTATTTTCCGAATTTAAAACGTACCTCCCAAAAAAGAGATATTTAATGTGTAACTATTTGTAACACGAGGCCGATCATATTATGATGACTAAATCAGTATTAAGTCTTCATGATCAACGTATTGAGAATATTAACTTGAGCATTCACATTTTCGAATAAAATGTTCTTCTTCTATGTGTCGTGTTTCTTTAGGACGTTACCGATCATGGCTGACCACAATTTACTATCGTGTGTAGCTCGTAAACTTTGTCTTTTCACTATCTTTCCTAATCCCTGTTCTGTCATCCATTAGCATAAGCTCATTAGATAAGCAATGGACGTCATTCTGCTGTACTTTTTACCTTATGTTTCTGTACCGTGTTCTTTTAGAACGTTGACGATCATGGCTCTCCACAATTTCCTGTTTTTTGTAGCTCTTAGTAAATTCTGTCTTTTTGTTCTCTCTATTTACACAAGCTTGTTGGGTAGATTCTGGATTGTTTTCCTCTGTTTCAATTACATTGATTTAAAAATTATAAACCTTAACCTTATCAAATATTTAATATTGTATTAGAAAGAAAAAACCAACGCTTAATTATCTTTCATATAAACGACGGAAATTACCTTCCAATTTGTTTTTGTATTCACAATTTATTTATGTTTTTGGTCAGAAATCCGATAACGTTATACAATTTGATAATTTCAAGGTATCATCTTATTTTGTTAAGATGATATACACTGATAATAAATCCTGGTAATTTTCTCATTTCATTTATTATCGTTTCTCTTTATGCGCTGAAAAACTCCGATAAGAAAACACATAAATATCTTGTTGCGCTTTTGATTTTTGTGTATTCAATGGACAATTTCTGATAGCGTTCGAGTCATAATGTTGATATTTCTTGTTCCAGTGTATTGGATAAAGTCACGCTCTTCTTTCTCTATTTACGATCTAATTCTGCTGACTTAATGTTGTGAACCCGGAAGAGGTCCGAAAGAAAACTCCAACTCAGCAAATCAGTGAAAAGGTATTATTAACAAAAATAACGAATACAGAAGTGTTGTACGTCCGTCTGACGGCTAAGTACAGTAGTCAACTCGTTCACTATCTACAGCCCTCTTGACAGGCATAATATAGTTATAAGACGAGTCTGTTTTGTCCATGAAGGTAGGTCCCCATAACACTTAAGTTATAGGGTTGCTCGATAAAGTTCGCACTGATCATCATCTGACATTTTTATCATCGCTCTGATGTTAGGTCTTCTGAGGTCTTCCGGGATTTCACCGCTGTCATATATTTCATTTCCCTTTTTAGTCATCTTATCGATCACAGATTCATAAAAGGTTGATATCATAGCGATTACAATGATGACTGTCCCTACTGTTTCTTTCTCTTCTTTATCTTGGCAAGTGACGATCTTACTTCATTTTTTTATAATATTAATTGTTCCATGACTTTTTCTCTTTCATAGTTTCCAATTGTCTGTTGACATAGAAAAAAGTATCTTTATCTATTAGGATCCTTGGCTTTTTACACTTTGTCTGCTGTCCAAGTGTACCTTTTCTACGCAGCGATTTATATATATATTTTTTTTTTATCTTTTTATGTCTGCCTGTTATATTTATGTTTTGCAGTGTTTTTCTCTCTGCAAACTTAGTGCTGTCATTCATTTTTTTTTTGCATCCATTTCTAATTCCGTTGTTTATCATCCATTATTTTCTGCCAGTTCTTGTCTATATATTTCTCTTTTTCTTTCTTACCATGAACACTTTTACAGATGTCACTATTGCTTCAGTTAAGTTCACTTGAATTGTGGAATTGTCATTACTAAAGACTGAATTATTCGAACCGTTCTCCTCGTCTTGTTTATTATTGTAACAACGTTTCAACCATTGATCCGCCAAGATGGATTCATATGTCGATCTCTTTTAATAACCCGTCAGAATTTCGATCTGCAGCCTTTATTCAGTCTGTTTTTCATGCTTTATTTTTTTTTATTTTTTTATTTAATTTAGTTATTTTATCTTTTTGATGCTATATATGAAATTGAACTCATGATCACAATAAACAGCAACGCTTAACCAATGCCTATATCTGGCAAATCATTTCCTCTTAAATACAGTCTCGTCTTCAGTATCTAACTAGTTGTTAAATGCCACACTTTACCCATCTGTTTTTAACGTGCATTATATCTTTCAGGCACATTTTTAGCTACATACCTTTGCGTATATTGTGATTTAATAAAATACACCCGAGAACAACATAATAAGTAATAATGTTAGCTATTATTTCTATAAGTAGAGATATTGATGACTCCAGTGTGAGTAGTCCGGTGAAAACAGAAAGATTAAATTTGTGGCGGCATAGCCAGAAATATCATAACTAGTATTTTTATAACAGACAAATGACAGCACCTGATAGACATTGAGGTGCCAGTCAGTAAAAATTCCCTAGGCCAAAAAATTATTTGAACACGAAGGCAAAATTGTTTCAAATGTGTGTCTGGGATGAAAACACAAATATTTAATTTTAATTGTTTTTGTTTTTTTTTTCTTCCCTTTACATCCATTCTTTTTCGCAGACCTTTCATTTCCGAATGGAATATAATGTCTAATTATACTTGTATTACTATTTCCGACGATTTCTATGTTGTTTGGATATTTTTCGGTTTTTTTATTTGTTTATCATTAGCTGTCTAATGAAAAAGAATTCTTATTCATTTTTTCTTCTTTATTACCGTCCTATTTTTATCTCTGTATCTCCCTTCCTCTGATGCTCACTCTTTTTGTTATTGTTCGTGTTCTTCTTCTTCTTCTTCTTCTTCTTCTTCTTCTTCTTCTTCTTCTTCTTCTTCTTCTGCTGCTGCTGCTGTTGCTGCTTCTCTTTTCCTATCATCACACTTCATCATTCTTCATCATCAGCATCATCAGCATCATCTTTCCTCTTATTTTTCACCATTTCTTTGTTATTTCTTTTTAACGTTTCTTACGCATTAATTCCACTATTTATTTCTCTTCTTTTGTACTTTACACTTCTTACTCCCCATTCAACCATTTCTTTTTGTCGTTGCTGGTTTTCTTCTTCTTCTTCTTCTTCTTCTTCTTCTTCTTCTTCTTCTTCTTCTTCTTCTTCTTCTTCTTCATCATCATCTTTCCTTTGAGTTTTATACCAATTTTACATTTGCATACTGATCGTGTTTCCCATCATCATCATCATCATCATCATGTTGTTGTTCTTCTTCTTTTTCTTCTTCTTCTTCTTATATAAATATTTCTTCTTTTTCACTCCGTTCTTTTGAGTTTTCTCCAATCTTACACGGTCAACCTCCTCTTCTTTCCATCGCCCCTCTAGCTCTGTCTCTTCTTCTTCTTCTTCTTCTTCTTCTTCTTCTTCTTCTTCTTCTTCTTCTTCTTCTTCTTCTAATCCTCTTCCTCAAATAGATCCAGTCTTCTTCCTATTTTTTGCAATACTTGTAAGATGTTTCCTCGGCTTACATTCGGATTATTACTGCTATCTTATCTCTGTAATAAAAATCGATATGATCGATTTAATGATTTTCTTTCTAAATTTAAGAAATTAAGATCCTGAATCGAGATAACATGACATTAAAAATGAATTAGAATTTCATTCATTCAAAATAATGTTTTCATTACACATATATTTTCTTTTCGCTTTGTTATTTGTTTAGTCTTCAGAATAGTTAAAAAAAATTAAGATTATTGTTATCATATTTTGTACTCGTTAGGTTTCCAAATTATTCATATCTGATGGCTTCCACTGGGGATCAAGTGTTATTAGGTCTCCCTAAATCTTTCCGCATTGTTCTCGCTGATTTGGCTAATACTTTCATCTGAGTGGATTCAGATATTCATTTGGGCAAGACAATTCAGGATTTAGATACAATGGATGCGGCCAAGTTCATAATTCATAATTTTTTGACGTAATAGACTATTGGTTTTAAATGAGGAGAGACCTTGAAAACGTTCGACCATCCCTCCCTGTGTCTTAAGGGTTGTACGCGAAAGGTTAGAGTCTTGCTGATACACGTACGGACTCCTCTGAGCTACTTCCTCGATCCATGGTTGAAACCGAATTTCAGCGTCTCCATAAGAGCTGTGGCATTGACTCTAAGATGTAGGGAAAATTAGTTGAACTGAGGTAACGTTCATTATTCATAAACCACTCGACAAGCACTGACGACAAGAACAGTGTATGATTCAATAGGTCTGGCGCGCAGTCACCTATTATTTATTCTGTTCATTTCTTGATCTTGAATCAGAGTACGTTGGCCCCTTCAGGAAGGTTGACATTTTTCTTTTCTTTTTTTCTTTTTGCAAGCTCCTCGACTAGATAACATGGTTCTACAGGGTAGCATTGTAAATTACCTATCCTCTCCTCATAACGTAGCATTTTTTTTAATATCATAGGCCTGATTGTTAACTCCAACACATGCTGCTCATTAGCAATGGACCTCATTGATCTTCTGCGTTTCTTGTTAATGAAACCCAGAACTTATTGGACGAATTCGACATTCCTGAGTATATCTGACTGATGGGAATGTTTTATTCTTTTAGGCTGATGCTCTTTACTTATGTTAAATGGGAAGGTCTTAACAGCATCTATAAAGGCTCCCATGTCCGTGACTCCGTCATTTGGACGCTGAAAAAGCAGACTTTTAGTTCAAGGTTATAACGGCTTTCTATAGATGTGTTCCCACATGCCCGATGCCACTTGTACAATGTGAAGAACTTTCTTTTCTAAAACAGACAAAACCTCGCTAGCCTATCGCTACTCTATTGTTTTTCATGATAAAATTATATTCCTTACTTACACTCGTCCAGATCACCTTGAACTCGTCAGGCCACGTACACAGTCGAATCATCCTGATTCTCTTCATCTTCCATTGGTCTAGAGGAAGTTCCAAGAACTGAAAGGAAAAGCTAGAAGGAACAATCTTAACCTCTTCAAGTCTAGTGTCCGCCGTAGATTGTTCTATAATTTTCTTATTATTCTATACTATCTGATTGTTCTATATTATTATTATTATTATTATTGATGTTGTTGTTGCTGTTATTATTATTATTATTATTATTATTATTATTATTATTATTATTATTATTATCTTTGATTTCTGGCGTTTACACATTTCTCTCCGGGTCCCGCCCAGGGACCTAAGGTTAGAAATGGCGTCATGACACTTTCCACTGACAAAAAAAAAAAAAAAAAATGATTACATAGATAAAGCCCTTCGTAAGGTGTGGGCTGTACTTGTCAGAACAATTTTCTGTATCTTCTTGAGGCATGGACTTCCAGGAATCCTTTCAATTAGTCTACTGGAATCTTTTTCCAACCAGTCCTAGGGCTCCAACTACAACAGGGATTGTTGATGTTCCCATATGCCACATTTTCGCGATTTCTATTTCAAGGTCCTTGTACTTTGACAACTTTTTGAATATCTTCAAAAAGATACATTGCAGTCGGCAGGGACTGCCATATCAATAAGGAGGTACCGTTTTTGTTTGTGGTCTTTAATAACAATATCTGGCCGGTTGGCCTTGATTGTTCTGTCAGTGTGTATTGTGTAGTCCCATAGAATTGTAACAGGTCCTATCTCCGTAACCGAGTCTGGGTGGTGTTCATACCAGTTTCTTTCAGTTTTCTTCCCGTAGAAGTTGCAGATTTTCCAGTGCAGATATTGGCCCACTCTGTCATGTCGGGTTTTATATTCAGTGGGTGCCAACACCGTACAACCTGCTACAAGATGATCAATCGTTTCTGGATATTTATCACAGAATCTGCATTTTGGGCTGACACAATATTTTAGTATATGTGCTTGATAATTCCTAGTTAGCAAGCATTGGTCCTGAGTATTATTATTATTATTATTCCTTTGATTTATGGTATGTACACATTTCGTTCCGGGTCCCGCCCACAGACCTAAGGTTACAAATGGGATCATGAAATTTTCCACTGACACACACACAAAAAAAAGAAATTTTTACATAGATAAGCCCTTTGTAAAGTGTGGGATGAACTCTTGAGAACACTTTTTTATTTCTTTGAGGCATGTGCTTCCAGGAATCCCTTCAATTAGTCTATTGGAATCTTTTCCAACCAATCCGAGGCCTCCAACTACAACAGGGATTGTTGATGTTCCCATGTGCCACATTGCTGAGATTTCTATTTCAATGTCCTTGTATTTTAATAGCTTTTTGAATATCTTCTAAGATACATTGCAGTCCGCAGGGACTGCCATATGAATAAGAACGCACTTTCTTTTTGCAGAATCATGAGAAACTTCTGACTACGGTTGTCGGTACCAGCTTATCCATCATACTTAAATAAGTCAAAACTCACTATTATTGTTAACTAGCTGAAAATTACAAAAGAAAGTGATTCACACGAAAGTAAATACCAGTACTAGTAAAACACTAATAGCGATATTACTTTGTGCTTTTTTCCCTTGCATAGTTTTATTATTATAATTATTTGGGATATAATCAACTTGTTTAATGCCTTTAGATGTGCGGCTGTGCTGATCGCTTGATGTTATGTCATACTATAATCTTTTCAGTGCGTTTACTGTTTTTTGTAATGTACTGTTAACTTAGTTTCGCGTGATATGCTTAAATACGCCAAATAGTTGGGTTTTTTTTTCCTAAATATGCCCTTATGAAATGGGTATGCGTTTAATGTCGCCGTTTGTCTTTTATGCCGTCAAATACGGTGGTTTCAAATTCGGAATTATATGCCTCAATTGTCCATTATCTAAGGATATGGAAATTTAATCAATACTTACGAACTGGTGACATATTGATCCACAATTGAACGTTTACTCAAAAGAGCCTACTTAAATTCATTATTTATAAACTAAATTATTAAAAGAGAAGAATAAAGGATCAACTTTATGTAGTTGTGTCAATGAGTTCCTCGCGTCATCATGAAAATAGAAAGCATTTGTTTCATGAAACAAGTATTAGTTTTCAAACATTATTTCTTTGTTAATGCACCTAAAGAGAGACATTTCAATATATCGCATATATAGAATATTATATAATAAACATTTTAGAACAATAGGCGATTTCGCCATCGACAAGACCACTGAAGTGATAAAGGAAATATACAATAGTGCCAACATACCATCTTTGTAGCGTTACTTAAGAAGCCAAGTACAATTGAATGCGAACTCCATCATACAAACAGCTTAATGGGCTACAGAACCAAGTGAATTGTCCGGATCCTGATGAATAGAGCGCGAGGAAGAATTAGACCTGAGATAGGATAGGAACAGTGCCGCTTTACCAAAGACACTGGAACAAGAAATGATATTGAAAAGATACAAATGCTGAATGATGTACACTTATTTTTCATAGATTACGCAAAATCGTTTGACAAGGATTTGTTAAAGTTTTTGACGTAATAGATTATTGGTTTTAAATCAGGAGAGATCTTGAAAACGTTCGACCATCCCTCCCTGTGTCTTAAGCATATGGCAGTCCCTGCGGAAGTAAATTGGGTAAATTGTCACCATTTTTTTTTTTTTTAATTTAGCGCATGCGCGTTGTTTAATTATGATTTTGTCAGCGGTCCAAAACTAGACCAATTCGGAAATATTTTCAGAATAATCCAGAAAATCGCTTGCATGAGCATAGAAAACGAATTGAGTGGGTATACAAAAATGGAAAAGGGCGTTAGACAAGGATTCTATCCAGGAGTTATTATTTGGTGGCGCAATCGTAATAATATAAGATATGACACTGTGTTAATGGCAGACAAAGGACCTACTAGATAATGTAGTAAAGGAAAGGGGGAAAACGGGATTAGCTATCAACTGTATGAGGACAAAATGTATGATAGTCAGCAAAAGAAAAAAATCCAAGATGCAAACTACGAATTGGAGATGTCAACATCAAACAATTACAGAAGTTACAACAAATGGGAAGTGTTTATTGTAGAGGATCGAACATATGACACCGAAATCCAAACGCGCATCGGAATAGCAAAAGATGCAGTTCCAGAATTGAAAAAGATGCAATTCCAGAATTGAAAATGATGCAATTTTAGAATCGAAAATGATGCAATTCCAGAATCGCAAAAGATGCAATTCCGGAATTGAAAAAGACGCAATTCCAGAATCGAAAAAGATGCAATTCCAGAATCGCAAAAGATGCAATTCCAGAATCGAAAAAGATGCAATTCCAGAATTGAAAAAAAAGTAGCAAGAAACAGAATGGTTACGTTATGAACAAAGACAATTGTGCTGAATTGATACGTGATATCACTCCTCTTGCATGAAAGAGAAAGGTGGACAATCTCACAACAGATGCAGAGGAAACTGCAGAAAACAGAAATGTGGTTCCACAAAATGAGAATTGCAGCGAGTAAGCAATGAGGAATTCTCAAATAACATCGTAGCAAAAACATTGGTCATTTACATTTTTGATTTTTCGCCATTGCAATATTATTCTTCAAAATGCATAAAGAGATGAAAACATGCACTCAGAATCAGAGAGCTGAAATCTATTGAACATTTAATGAGGAAATAGGGCTTAAAAAACTAAACTCTTACAGGGCATACCGAGAACAAAACAAATAGTGCAAGGCAACTGGTTGCCTACCTTTACGAACATGTGAACAGATAGTGGAACGGTGAGCGGGATGTTGGCGAAGGAAAAACGCTGCTAAGGATCTCGTGGGATTGGTAATGGTAGAGAGCCATGACCGCCCACGTCCTGAAGGGACACGGTACATCGAAGAAGAATAATAGTTCCTGGCTATGGACTTGTTACTCAACCTCGTATTGTTCTGCATATATATCTCAAGCAACACCGTCTTGGGTATGACGATAAACTACATCTGCGTCCGAGGTAAAGCGATAAAGTACATCCAGCAGCAAGGCCTCTGATCAGGAGGTTTTGAGGAGGGTGAAACCACCTCTTAATTGCTGGTGCTTCCAGGTCCACTATAACTCGGGGTGGTAGCACCTGTTAGGGTCCCAGCTATGGGTAAATAGTTAACCCCTGTACTGGGGTCAAAACGCTATGGAAGTGTAAAAATAGGTTATAATACCAGAAATACTTTGTAAATAAGTTATTACCAGCAATAAGTTTTTCAAGAAAAAAAAATATTACTGGCAATATATTTTTGGAAAAAAAATTTAAAAATATTACCAGAAAAGAGACTTTTGAAGGAAAAAAATTTACCTGTAATATATTTCTAAAAAAATATTACCAGCAATAAAACGTTTGTCGACATTAAATAACCCATTGTGGTTGATGTGCCGAAAAACAAAACAACTCAAGTAACATATGTCGGTACAGATGAGCTTTCATTTATAGACTTTGGATTCACATCTGACGCTGTGCAGTGAAGAGGAAATCAAAATGTCGACAATTAAATGGTGAGGAATTAGGTAGTGTTGAAATGACAATATCCTTCTGAAAATATCTCCACGCGGTAAACTCCATGTCGGGTTTACTGACCACTCGATCCAGAATCACCGCCACATATCAACGTCTTCTGTTATTATAATTAGCGAGATTGTAGCCAGCGCCGCCTTACTAGGCCTGTGTCGGAGCATACAGTGCCTGCTATTCTCCATAGCAGAGTCGTAAACTAACTAATCTTAAATATAACAGCGCTTCTTTAATTTCTCTATTATCGCTATATAATCGTTTTTAGACTTTTTTTTTTCGCTTGGCGGTCAGTTGATTATCTGTGGGTACGATTTGTAGATTAATGTGTATTATTTTTATTTACCCAATACTAGGACCAAGAGTCACTCAAGAAACTTGTAAAGGTATGCAATGAGAGGACAAGAGCTGCATATTATCAAGATATATACAGGGTAAATTGTCACCATTTTATATTATTTTTTTTAATTTCGCGCATGTGCGTTGTTTAATTATGATTTTGTCGGCGGCACATTATAATAGGGTAAATTGCTCAGTTACGGTCAGTTGGTTAGTTGGTTGGAGTGTGTGTGAAAAATCATCCCTAGCCTATCAACTAGACGGCAACCCTTTGATTACTATGTGTTGGGCGCTGTTGAGCAAGAGACAAACAAAAGTCTTTGCAACAATAAACATGAACTGAAGGCAAGTATTATGGCAGCATTAACTAATTTTACTAATTTAAACAAGAGATCGTCCAGGAGACATGCAGGAGATTCCGAAGTCACCTGGAGGTCGTATTTGACGCCAATGGCAATTTTAATTAGTAAAATTACTGTTTAGTATATAGATATTTTTGCGTAATTTTGGCAAATATATTTTTTTCAAATAAAACGTCAGTGCCATTTTCATATTTGCGTAATTTAGACGACATTGCACTCAGGTGGATAAATAAAGGCTGGCCCTAGTTTTGAAGTGGTTAATATAGTAGTGAACGAAGAAGCACCCCCATTGGAATCTGTTACTCGATGCAACTGTACTGGAGAAGAAGTTGTCTGAGAGGAACTTCATCCTTCTCAAGGGACTATAAAGGTGAGTCCATCCAGTGGACATGGCTTTGAGGATAATAGCATTGAAGGACTGTCCCGGCCATTTTTAATAATAAAGGATGCCAGAAGGTGTCGGGTACTGTTGTGGATTCCGGGATGAAATCCGGTCTCAAAATGAATGACAAACGCAGGAATGAAATAACGCAAATAAATGTATTGACGTAATAATACAATTGGTAATACGGTTAGTAGATCCAGAAGTGCGGTTAGTAGCAATAATAATATATATATAGTCTGGGAAATTCAGTATCGAAGTAGAACTTCCTTCTGAGTCTACGTGCTCGCAACTGTGACTCCTACAAAGCGGTTACCTCACACTCTCACTGTATCACTGTATCTCTATCAGTGTATCACTCCACTTCCGGGTATTCACCGACAGCAGTACAAGTACACACTGGGCGAGTTCACTTGTATACAAAGGGGTGGACCCCTTAACAGTTACTTTCTGGGGTGTTATTAGAAACAGGCACATGTTACTTTATCTTTAGAGGTGGATCATATATACGAGTTGCATTCGCCGTCGAGAGCGAGCTTGAGTCCTAATACATGTTCACATCAAGGACCCTCATTAAAAGTAAAACCGTTCATCATAACTGGAAACAGTCGAGTTCTGCTCTTTCGTAATGTTCGGTTTGGAAGGTATTGAATGTTACAAGTCAGTTCATCTCCATTGAGCTATGCGTGCAAGGTCAGAGAAGGGAGTAGCTGCCATGTTGTGATCATTTTCGAAATTACACTCATAAACTGTTTGCATATATTTTTACTAACGATCTGAGGACATTCGTTAATATATCTACACTTACGTGTAGAATAGGAGGGTTTGTTAGATTAAAAGGGTAGATTGGAAAATTAATTCAAAATTAATTTGCTTTCAGAATGAAATTAGAAGGAGAATAGTTTAACAAAAAATAAATAGAAAATAAAATAAAAGGGCATTCTGAAATGATAGTTTGTAGATTGGAATTAATTAATATTTATGAAGCCGGCAAAAACGTCTATTTTGAACGTGAGAGTCGCAGCCAGGTTTTAACGGAATGGTCTTGAATTTTAAAATTCCAAGGTTTTAGTTCCCTTTTCCTCGGGTTAAGTTCTCCTTTGTATTTATATGATTTGTCTGTATATTCGAATCACATGAACTTGCAAAATTCCCTGTGGAACAAGGTTATTCCAGGCGTATTTATCTTTGTTCACCATCTCCAATAATCTACGTACGTTTTCTTAAACTTTGCCTCAAAACAGGTAGTTTTGTTATTTTTGTGTGTCTAGCCTATTTCCGGTTTAATCTTTGTTATTTTATTTCAAGAGCAACACATATTCTTTTAATCTTAAGTTGAAGTTTTTAATATTTATATAAAGCTTCGCCCGCTCGCTATCGCTTCACAAAGTAAGATATATTCACTACTTGAAATCTTTGAAACAAAAATTTTAAATGAAAATTTCATTCATAAATTGACTTGTTATATAGTTTAACAAATATATGCCAACTTGTTGAAGGCCAAGTAAAATGCAAATTTCAAACACTTTTCTGCATTATATAAGTCGATATTCCTAAATAGAACTATTTTTGATATGAAAATCAAAACAATCCTCGTGTAAATACCGTGTGCGAATTACTCTTTTTGAGTAATTTCACGTCTACTTATCATATCTCAGTTGCGTCTCTGTCTTTGGGCAGAGTGCGCTCAGGGGCATCTCTGTCAAAGGACAGAGGGGCAATTGAGGAAAATAATACTGAGAGGTGCCCAGCCCTAGGGAACAGCTGCGCCCTCCCATTGCACCACGGGGAGGGATCGGTGCTCGCACGAGGCCAGCGCAACTGACGGTGGCGGGAGCTGAGGGGCATTTTTGTTCCTGACCCTGGTGTACGCGCTCGAGTCCCCACCTTAAAATAGACCTTGTGTCACATCTCGTCCCAGTGGAGGGACAGAGTAAAAACCGTGTGTCAATTACTGTAAAGTAGAGCTGGGACTTTTTAATCTCAGAATTCTTTGGTGAATTGAGTTCCAATTTCACATTAATACATATAGATTCCATAATATAGGTTTTAATTAATTAGCTATCATGTTTCTCTAACTCTTCAAATGTTGAATGTATAACTAATTTTTAAAAAAATTCCCCATCCTTACACTTTATTAACTTTATCATATAAATTTTCCACTGGTCTGTCTCCCATGAAATAATTGTTTTTACGGAAAATAAGGATCTACGTACATAAAGTCGTCATTAAATTAAGTGGCAATACTTAAATGCAGCAATCCATTTTGAGTTCTGCTGTAGTTTATTGATGCTTATCGCATCTACTCCACCAAAGCTATTGTGATGATGGCCAAACCAAGGGTCCTCCATAGGATTTTACGCCTGCTTAAAATTTTAGCTAGCTTAAAATTTTCAACCAGCTACAATTTTGAATACAAAAGGAAAATGAAAGTTTTGAACAAGGAAAGTAACGATAATGGCTAGTATAATACATTAATATATATTTTAACCTCGTATAATCCGGCAACCCTAAATCTGAGATCAACGAAAATCTTTCCATGCGCCTAACTTTTCTAGGGCTTTTGAATGAGCTATGAATCATTAAAATCCTACCAGTGGGAGCAAAGGAGTTGCTTGGACACACACACGCACAAACACACACACACACACACACACACACACAGACACAGACACACATGCACTGTACTTTATATATAAGATGTTACCGATCATTTAGTGAAATCATTTTTTACGGAAAATCATTTCATTATTCACTTGAAGTGCTTTCACGGCTCTATATGAATCCTTTTAATTATACTGTTTTTGGTCATAAATGTACATTTTTAGGTTTTATTTAATTAAAAGTTACTTTTTAATTAGTATATATAGAGAAAAAAAAAGAATATTCTTTCAAAATATTCATTAATTACTCTTGTATAGTCTTCCAGTATGCTACCTAGAAGTACCTTTTTCCTCTATCCTTACTGATAACTGAGATTTGTAGTTTTTGGATGAAAAACCGTAAGTCCATTTTGCATTAATAATATTTATATCCAGCAAGTAAATGATTGGGAATACACAGTGAGGGACATACTTCCTATTTCAACTCAATAATCTCTAATCTTGTTGCTTTTGATTCACATGCTATAACTATTGTTAAACACAAAAAGCTCATTTTCTTGTCTACAAATTCACCATGTATTTTCTCTTCCAAGGTTTATCTGAAACCAAAATACTCTACTGTGAAGCGATTTTGCATCGAATACAAATAGATTGCACAATCCCAAACAAATCAGAATCTAATACACTCATGGGTTTAATCTTTAAAAGTTCTTTCTTCCTTTATATGTTATTTATTTCAGGGCGAAGGTGATCATGGCTCTCCAAATATCATCTCTGTTGTTGCCATTAGTAACTTTTAGAGCCTTTATAATCACTCTTTGTCTCTTTATGCCGACCATCCAGAAAAAAAAACTCTGGAAGAAGTGTGTAATGACAAAAGTACGCAGGGGTGGGCTTTAATAAAGCTTTATTCAACTGAGAATACAAGGGTCCCATATAGTGTCCTTTTATAGTCCCAGTAAACAGAAATAGCTCTCTGAAAGAGGAGATTGACAAAAGAAGTGGGGATCACTCTTGATTATTCATAACAAAGTGTACACTTTTTTTTCTCTATTTTTCTCTTTCCTTGAAACTGTCCTGTAATTGTTCAACCAGCCATTTTTTCTCATTAAGTTTTCTCGAAATTTCGATTGGTTCTTTCCGATTCTAATGATGTTTCCTAGTTGATTATATATTATTTATATATTAACTTACTTGGAACACATCTGTACTGTCTGTAGAACAACATCTCTTCATCTCTTTTCTTCTGCTGTGAAGAGAGTTTCCAGGATTCAATGTCATATCCGGATTTCTTAATTCACAGTAATTCTGAATTCTCATCATTTAAAGACTTTTTCGCCGCTGTCATACATGGCTTAGTTTCTGAAATATAGTTCTGATAAAAGATTTATTTTTTAGACTTATCGGTCTTAGTCAATTGCTCTCTTTTGAGACTATCTCTTACATTAGAATCTTTATTTTGCTTTCTTTAACTAAATTCTCTAAGTGTGCTTACAGTTTATTTTCGTAGATTTCCAATAATATTGTCAGTTGCATAGCTTATGCGGTTAACTTTTGAAAGATACAACTTTATAATCAGTATATATAGAAAATAAGAATTTTCTTTCAAAATATTCATTAATTACTATTAGTAGCATTGGTATTAAAAGTAACACGATATGTACTAACTGGCAAAAAATAAAAAAGTAAAATGATTGATCAATATTTATGCATTATGATTTGAAATTTAGCCCACCGTACTGCCTTCCGAACGTGAATGCAATTTTTCATCTATTTATGAATTGTCAGAATTTTGAAAAATCATATTCCAGTGTAGAAAAGAAGGATTTAAATGACCCATGTTTATTCATGTCTTCAAACATTTCTACAGAAAAAAAATTAAATAAATACGAAAGAAATATCATATTAAAAAAGAAAAGTTATAAAGTTTGTCTCCTGTTTTGTTTTGTTTTTTCCTTTATGTTAATACGCATCTCTCCATTAACATGCATTTTTTTCCATTTCCGGTATGGATTATATATATATATATATATATATTATATATATATATATATATATATATATATATATATATATATATATATATCTTGGTCATTATACACAAAGTATTTTTTTTCTTCTGAAGTACCGATTAAGAAAGATTTGAATTTTTAGTTTCATATTGTATTTCTGATATTTTAACATATCTGTTTCGTATATCATACATATATTTAGACTATATAAGCAACAAATATGTTTTACAAAATGAAGTTAAATTTAAAATGATCATCATCTCTTCTCCTCCGTGCAGATCAATGTAAACATCACTTGGTTCGATGAAGTCCTGATGGACGAAACAAGTCACACGAAAACTTTTCTCATTTTGTCATAGTTTTCTTTTCCTCCTAAACACACATACACACACATATATATATGTATATATATATATATATATATATATATATATATATATATATATATATATATGTAGCTAGAGAAAAAGAAACATGTTGTGAGAGATGGACTATATATATATATATATATATATATATATATATATATATATATATATATACACAAATGAGAGAAGGAACAGATGTAGTAAAATTCCGCTGTCGGTAGCATTTTTCTTTTAAAAAGTGCTCAATACAAAGTAGAGTAATATATTATTATTTTTATTATTATAATCTTATAATATATATATATATATATATATATATATATATATATATATATATATATATATATATATATATAGTTTTGTTACATCAATTCGACAATCTATTTTCTTTTATGTTTTGAATATTTACTTATTTCTATCTTATCTTATGCTACCTACATGGTTTAAGTTCTGTTTTATTGGTGTGTGTTCAAAGATTTTTGTCCTTGTTTAGGACCGGACGTTTTTAGGTTGGTAGACAAGTTTTTATTGGCTCCGTCCTGACATTATTCGTGAACGCTACAATTTAAATTTCGTCTAAATATGCACGCATCGTATAAATCACTTCATATGTAAAACTGCACAAGGGGCGTTTCATCTAAATAATGATTGCAACATGTATTTTAAGAACAGGTATTTATCGAAAGTTAAATGGAAGAAGAGAGAATGAATTATACCACATGCACTAAATTTGAACAATGCTGGTTCGCTAACAACTATACCTAGAGACTTTACACTACCGCATCTTATTTCATACGGAAAATGAAAATGCATTGTGCTACTAGCTGATAACTACGATTTCCTTGAACATGGTCAGGTGAATGGGAGGAACGACAGATGGATCTGATCGGATTCTACAGTGTCACACTCATATTGTATGTGGTCTTCTTGTAGGCCGTTAGCAACGAGGGTAATTTATAGTCTTACTATTAGGCTGCCGGTTCACTATCATCCCCTGCTGCAAATGCTGAACATCTGATCAAGCTCTGGAACGATAAACTGACTGTAAATAAATTCAGCATGATCCTTCCCCTTCCACTTCCCACAAGGCCCACGTATCTCCAGCCATGAATTTTTTAGATCATGACATTGACAAAATGTAATTGATTTGCATCCACTGGATAATTAAGTCTGGTTTTTCACCATGTATTTTCAAATGGATTCAAGTCAGAAGATTGTTGAAGCAACTGAGAAACATATAAATTTTATATCGTTCCGAACAAACTATTTACGAGTTACTTTGACTATCTTAACGATATAACACTTTTAAACACCAAATGTATCAAGGAAGTGGACAAGCTTCCAGGTAATCACACTTATAACTTGTGGTACTTACAATCATGTGAAATGTCCGCATATCATTCAAAGGTAAATATCTTTAAACCATGATACTTCTAACTTCATGCATCCTTGTTGAAATGATGTTCTTCGATTAAAGACGGATCACTTTTTTCATATGTACAAACCTACGTTGTGGTACCATTTTAAATTTCATTTCTTTCTAAGACGTTCTTCCAAAATATTTTTAGGCTTCATCTTTTCGAAATTTTTATTTAAACTTTGCTCGCCTGAAAAACAAAATTTTATATAGCTCTTCTGCAGATCATTATTAATAGTTATTTCAGAAATGGCTGTTCCAGCTACTCTAAATATGACTCGATATTTTTTTAAGTTATAAGATGAATCGTTTTATTTTTCATTAATTATTTTCGAGATACGTCTGAGGACATTTTCTAGTGATCACCACAATACAAGGATGTTTTATTTATTTATATATTTATTTTTTGTATGGTAAACTTGTATTTTGGAATTTTCCATCTAATCTTCTCAGTGCCAATTCTAACCATTATTATGTAACTTAATTAAGTAATTATGTACTTTGGTCAAGAGTTCGTTTACATTAATCATAGCAGCCTTGTTGCGAGAAGGTTAACTAGTTAATTAGGGCTGTAATGAAATCACATTATATCAAAGATTTCAAAATGTTCTGTACAGACACAGAAATCTTCTTAAATAAATTTTTCCGATAATTTGTTTATTAAGTCCGAAAAAAATGTTTTCCTAGTTCTACTTATTCAAATTCTAGGCAATATTTAATGGAATGGCCTATCTGCAAAAACTTTATTTTGGAAATCATTTTTGTCGACCTTCCTGTGGTTTAGATATAAGTCAGCGTCGAAAAGTCTTGATTTTTTTAGATTTAGAAGTGAGTCGTAATCATAATGTTGATGCTTAGTTTTTACTTATTTGAAGGTGGGGTGTTAATAAAAGATTCGTTTTTAATAAATAAAAAAACAAATAGATATGTATTTTTAATTAAGGAATAAAAAGTATATAAATTAAAAATAAATATCTATGCGTTTAATCTTCCTTTCAGATAAAAACTTATTAACCGCAAATATTTGTGCTTCGGGAAAAATATCGTACTAAAAATGTGTTTTGAATTTTTTTTAATTTGAAAAGATTGGTGGCTAAAATTTCGGGAAATATAATTATACAGATGTCAATGTTGTTAGTATAGTTTTAATCTTGACATTTGTAAATAACAGTGTCGCGAGGAAAATTCAAACAATTCTCCCAAAATTATTACTCAACAAAATTTTCTAATTTGTTTTTTCATTTTATTTTACATTTTATTTTTTTGTGGGGAGTATTTTAATAGTGCCAAATTATGTATTTTCATTTTTGCGTAATTTAGATGACAAACTATCCATCGCACCCAGTGTATGTATGTATGTAAATAAATGTAAATATATATATATATATATATATATATATATATATATATATATATATATATATATATATATATATATATTCGACTGTCCTGTCGAATTCGACGTATGAGGGTCAAGCAGATCAGTTCCCAGGAAAAGACATCCCAGCAACAGCACATGAGATTTGATTATAGTTGAATGTTTGAATAGGAAGGGCTGCATATATATATATATATATATATATATATATATATATATATATATATATATATATATATAGATAGAGAGAGAGAGAGAGAGAGAGACTCAAAACCACACACACACAGATATATATATATATATATATATATATATATATATATATATATATATATATATATATATATTGGGTAATGGTGGGAATGGATAGCGGCTTGGATTGAGGAATCGGAGAGCCTAGAATTCCATTCGAATCCATTACATTCACTTACGTGCTAATACCCTTGGGAAAGCTGTGAATCCTCTTCTTCTCCCTCCAGCTATGGGTAAATAGCAAGTCAGACTGGGTTCTATAGCCTTGGATGGCAACTGGTCTAGGAGAAGGACAACTCTGAATTCAAAACCTACAGATGGCCATTTGGGGACCTTGTCGCACAGATTGCACCAGGTCTGTGTATTTGGCCCTTCAAAAAGTGTGTTTGCGTCGGCACAAAGCGCCTTCATCACTATATTTCAAAATCCTGTTAATGCTCACACATAAGGATATAAAAACTAAAGGTCTAACAAAAATCAACTATAATAACAGTTATACACTTTTACTCGCATGGAACTATGAAATAAAATCCGGAGTAAACATAGGCTATTATTTAAGTGCCATTAGAATCGGTAGCTCTTAATTCCTGCTCAAAGAAGAGAAATGTATTGAAAGCACTTGCAAAGACATCCATTACTCGAATAATTTCCAGTGTAATGCTAAGCGCAAAACTTACAAAATCCACAGAAGAAAACCCAAGAAATACAGAAATACACAAAATAATAATCTAAACAACCATACAAAATTAGACTCATAATCCTATCTTTAAACATACGAGACATCATCGAAAATAACCCGTTGAAATTTGGCCTATAATCAATCAAAACAATCCTAAAAAATAATAAATGATTTTGTCAGCAATATAGAAGATAACAACAACAAAAACAGGACAGAGGCGGAAATATACAGAATAGATTTTAATAGAATGGCCAATGGTGTACATCGGCGAAACATGCAGAAAGCTCAAAAATGCTATATGCACTTCAGAAAGATATACTAGATAACAGCACTTTAAACGTACTACTGGTTCATCGTAATGCACCTGAACACAATTGTGAATTAAAAATGGCAATCTGATCAAGAAACAAAAAGGATTCGTTAAGACGAAATTTCGTCAGTTCATCAAGTTTATCTCCAAATTCAAGTTCAATACACAATACAAAAATTGTAAAAATATAATAAAATATTAAAGACAGACCCACTCCATTCTTGCTATTCAGTCTTTTTTGGATGAATATTATTTGTTAAACACACGCACACAAATATATATATATATATATGTGTGTGTGTGTGTGTGTGTAAAGAAAGAAATTACGCTCTGAGGTACGTAATGGACGTGAGATGATACAATTCACCGCTGACTGAACGAGAAATTTAAATAATAATTTACACAAACACACA
>CAHIKZ030004061.1:745000-847500 GCA_903632075.3 Acanthosepion pharaonis
GTGTGTGCAACGAATACACGGCCTCAATTCTTGACGGATTTGCACCAAAATTTACATGCACATGCTCCAAGTTAGTGGAAAGGCCAAGACCGACATTGCATTTCCCAACTCCCATTGATAGTAGAAATAATCGATTTTTTCATGCTTCTACACCAGTTTTCATGCAGTTTACGGCCATTTTCTACTGGCCAGAGTGAGAGCCTATAGCTGGCTGCCACGAATAGGCAGAAAGATTCCAGTGGCCAGCGTGAGAGCCAACAGCTGACTGAAACGAATGTTAACTAACATGCTAGCATGCAAAAAAAATTGATAGCTGCATTCGTCACACGTCGGAAAAATTTTAATCTGCATGGCACTTTACTCTAATTGGCTCATTCGCTTGCTTAAACTTAACGTTGATTCTGATTCCGCAGAACTGGGTTAGGTGTGAAAAAGTATTTGTTGTTAACATTCTTTTTTCATTCGGTTTTTCCAGTTACAAGTCCTTTTTTAAAGCTGATCTTTTTTGTGTTCATTTTGTTTAGTTCTTTTTTTTTTTCGTAACAGATTTAATTTTTAGTATAGAGCTTAAAAAAAATCGCAGTGTGAGATAGGCAAGAAGTAAGGCATGTAGCAGCATCAGCACGGCAAAGGCACTCCTTTAAAGGCAAGGAAGGGCAAAAATATTTTAAGTCAAGTGATAGCGATCGCTGTATGAGTCGTACGATTTTGAATCAAGCACGGGCAACGCCAGGCCAGGCTGCTGCTAGTATATATATATATATATATATATATATATATATATATATATATATATATATATATATATATAGCCGAATTTCTCTTCTAGTTGCATGTGTTACTCATTTCTTTTGTTTTGTTGTTATTCTAGTCAATGGAATTATTAAAGTGATGTGCTTTTATTATTTGATAAAGTTCTTCGTTAGTAATTTTGTAACGCCAGCCTCATGGTTCTACAGAAGAATTGTTTTCGTCTCGGATCAATGTCGTAATTGCTCACTCAAGTACATTATAAATTGTTTGTTTGTTCAATCTATCAGGCAGATTTTTTTTTCTTATAGGCACGATAATATATTATATATGTATTCCTATGTCTTTCCTACCTATCAATCAATTCATCTGTTTTCATCATTCTATAACCATACGCATGTATATAGTTATTAAAATGCCCCTTTTGCATATTGCTATCTTTTTTCTTGTTTTTTGTTTTGCATTGCGCACTTTAAATTCTGGTTTTGCGCCGAAATATTCGACATTTTGCCCGTTATATGATTGATGCTCTTGGTTATTGGATGATGCAGTCGCAAGAAAAAATATCCATGACAACACTTCGTCTTTTATTGCATTTTCACCAAGATCAGCTACCAATAAATGATTTTATCGGTACACACACACCATACAACAGATAAATACAGAGTGTGTCCGCAAACATCTAGCGATTCAAAATTAAAGAAAATAACCTGCCTAGGGCAAAGGCATATTAAGCTCCTTTAAATTATTCTCACCCACGCTCACACTCTCAGGCAGGTTGTTATATATGAATAAAGTGTTGCAGCCGACACCAGAGACCAAACACAGGCGATTCCATTTTCGAATTAAGTGGATCACGTGACTGTGAGGCAAATGCATAAGTAGGAAGTAGCGTGATATCTAAACGATCAACATTTCTATTCTCTCCTCTAATTCTTTCCCACGCTCACACACTCAGGCAGGTTGTTATATATGAATAAAACGTTGCTGCCGACACTGGAGTTTGAACACGGATCGCCAGAGACCAAACACAGGCGATTCCATTTTCGAATTAAGTAGATCACATGACTATGAGGCAAATGCATAAGTAGGAAGTAGCGTGATATCTAAACGATCAACATTTCTATTCTCTCCCTAATTCTTTCCCACGCTCACACACTCAGGCAGGTTGTTATATATGAATAAAACGTTGCTGCCGACACTGGAGTTTGAACACGGATCGCCAGAGACCAAACACAGGCGATTCCATTTTCGAATTAAGTAGATCACATGACTATGAGGCAAATGCATAAGTAGGAAGTAGCGTGATATCTAAACGATCAACATTTCTATTCTCTCCTCTAATTCTTTCCCACGCTCACACACTCAGGCAGGTTGTTATATATGAATAAAACGTTGCTGCCGACACTGGAGTTTGAACACGGATCGCCAGAGACCAAACACAGGCGATTCCATTTTCGAATTAAGTGGATCACATGACTATGAGGCAAATGCATAAGTAGGAAGTAGCGTGATATCTAAACGATTAACATTTCTATTCTTACCTCTATTACTATGCGGATCGCTATTTCTATTCTCTTCTCTATTACTATACGGACCACTATTTCTCCATTACCTTGTATTACTATACGGATCGCTATTCTCTATACTATTTACTATACCATGCTTTATACTGATCATTATACGGAGTAGTATACGAGTGAGTATTATCGCGCATGTACTATTAGTTCGAGTGTTATTCGAAGCCGTCTGACACCAGTATTGTTCAATGGCGTATTATAGTTGTATCTGCAACTAAAAAGTCTCTACTACAACGAGCATTACGAAAGTGACAACGAGTATTCGTTGACATTACAAAAGTGGCAATCAGTTTTTCGTTTGCGTCACAATATATATATATATATATATATATATATATATATATATATATATATATATATATATATATATATATATATATATATATATATATATATATATATATATATATATATATATATATATATATATGATTATGAAATGGGCAAAGTCCGCCAATTATTTTTTAAGACATATTTTATGTTTATATGTTCTTTTTTTATAGATGCAAATATTTAAGTAAATGCTCTGTTTATAATAAACAGTATTAACAACACTTCGGTTAGTAAAAGTAAAAATCGACCTTGCTAACTGGATGTTCATCTGTGGCCCAATCGATTAAGACACATCAGCCTATCAGCGGTTCCGTATAGGATACGGGTTCGATTCCTGTCGGAGGACGCAGGTCTTCTATGAAAATTTCTCGGACATTCTGGCCGGTAAATACTGTTTATTATAAACAGAGCATTTACTTAAATACTTGTATCTATAAAAAGAACGTATAAAAACAAAAAATATCTTTATATATATTACACTAAAAAACATCAACTCGTTTTTCTTTAGAAACATTACAGAACACACACATTACATAATTTCGTGTCTTCCATAATGTCCTTAACGTTCTGTGTGACTGTTTGAATTCTCTCAAATTCAAACAACAACACAGAATCTTTTCCCACCGGTAACTTTTTCTGTAAATATAAATGCCGTTTCTCACTAACTTTTAATATTTGTATTGATGAAGTTTTTCAGGAACGATACGCTTTGCAAAAATGTACATACGGTTGATTCTCCTGTCGGTTCAATAAATCGTCAGTGTCATTCTAAAAACGACGTAAATTGATATCCGCCTCTTTTTTCGTGTTTTGCATGCTTTAAAATGTGCGGTCTGATGTCTGTAAAAATGACATAAACAATATTCTGATACATCTAATTCTTTAAGAGTTAATAATTTAAAAACTAACTGAAGATAACGAAATTATCCAAGTCATCTAGGCCTTATATAAAGATGCCTCCAACGGAGTCCTTCTGGGAAAACAAATGGAAATATTTTTTTCCGGGCAATTGCTGACGTGAGGGAGGGTGCGTATTTTAACCTATATTGTTCAACCTGTTTTTAGAAAGAAGCTTGCAAGAAACACTGAAGAACCATGATCCTTCACTTTTTATCGATGGTAGATCCGTTTGTACCTTACTTTTGCAGACGACATTTACCTCATAGCAGGTAATAATAGTGAGCTCCAGGACTTGACTAGCAAATTTGTTGAAAGAACAAGGTCATATAAAATGGAGGTCAGCTACGAGAAATCCAAAGTAATGGTGAATAACACAAATATTAACACGTTTCAACATTACCATGAACTGGAACTCACTGGAGGAAGTTGTGCATTTTTAAATACTTGGGAGCAATCTTTGTCTAAAGATGATACCTGCAGCTCGTATATCTGCACACGGATTGCCTCAGTTATGGCAGCGATGACCAAACAAAGTACAGATCGCTGATCGTCTCTGTTCTCCTATATGGATGTGAAAAGTGGCAGAAACAGAGAGAAGGATCCAATCGTTTAATGATAAATGCATGAGGACATTTCTTGGCATCTTGTATTGGGAAAATTGTGCGGATAAGCTTTGAAAATCTTGTGGGTCATTAGGAATCTATTTTCGCTACAGTCAAACGAAAAAAATTGGCGTGGTTTAGACACGTTACAAGGCAAGACAGCCTGTGTAAGACCATCATGCAAGTCACCGGGGATGGTGGACATAGAAGAGAACGCCAACGCAAAAACTGGTTGGACAATGTCAAAAATGGACAGTTATGACTAAATCTGAATTACTGATGGCTGCCTTTGAGACACCGTTGTGGAGGAGGTTCAATATGGCTTCTGCATTCGCATCAGCTCTACGATTACAAAATTCAAGGGGATGATGCTGATGATAATGATCATGATAAAACTGATTTTGTGCAAAAAGGCATAAGGTGCGTTATCCCCAAAATTCCAAATGTCCCCTATTATAATCCCACCAAAGTATTCCAAAGATGAGATGCAATAATGAAATGTGAAAAAATTCCAAGAGAATTAAAATGATTTATTGAATGAGAATAGAATCTCATTGTTAGAAACATTATTTCCTAATTCAAAATTTTAAAACTTTTAAATCTTCATTTTTTTAATAAATCTAAATCAGATGGCAGTTACAGAATATAAGATTTTGTCAAATGTTTAGTATTCTGCAACATATAATTTACAGGTTTACATACGCTAATCGGACTAGTTTTACGTAATGTTTATTATGGTATTATCCATAAGTATCATTGGAAGAATTTCGTTTGCATTTGATATTTTTTAGTCCTTTTAGGACGTTGTGAAGTCTTGTGAGAAGCACCATTAGAATCCGGAACTTGATTGGATACATCTGGATTTGAAATATTAACTTCCGCATCACTAGATTCTTCTAAATCAGAAATGATACTAGGGTGATGAGCATTAATGAGTTAATGATAGTTTTATTGAATATAACAGTTTAATTGAATGAACCTGGATTTTATTGTTAAAATTAACCTCGTGAATATCTCTATCATGTATAAATCTCTACACTCTACGAACTCATTCAATAATCTTGATACCAAAACTTGCTGAATTTAGCAAACATAACATCACAAGTTTTAATAGATTTGATTACATTAGATATTGAAAGAAGACCAGATTTCCAAACATCTTGATAATCTATTTTCAATACACATCCTGCGTTAATAGTGGGGCAGATACAACAATTTGGAGTTATTATTTTGAGTTTCGAGTCTATAGAACATCCTTAAGTAAGAGGTCTTGAGTTTATGACATTCTGAATATCAGATATCACAGTGAGAAGATCAAAATATTTGATACGGGAACGTCAAACTGTTTTATACAAACAGGATTTAATAATTTAAATCATGAGTTCCCATGTACTCCCAACCCAAACGGCGTTAAGGGTATTTTGGTGTGCTTTATGTTGTACACTTGAAAGTGTTCATTGAATTCATTGGAAGTCAAATCTTCTTCTATAAGACTGTAACCAGCAATAAATGATCTGTAAATATGAAATGGGATACCGTATATATTTGTAAACCTAAGTAAAACCAGAATAAATCAGTGAGTGGTCAGGTCTTTAACTAATCCTATATGTACTGCCCTAATATTAAGACAAGAAAATATAAGTATCTTACTAACACCGTGGTCACTTTTCACCCAAGCATGTCTAGTGTGGCCAATGCATGTAGAAATTGTTAAACGAGCCTGACTCTGTGTTCAGGGAGATTCGTAACTTTAGGATATTTGAAAGCTAGATTATTGAATTTTTGATATATGATACATTGTTAAATAACGTTTTTGACAGCTTGTGTCGCTTTAGAAATCCAAAGTCGGATTGTGTTTAAAGTTGACTGTATACCAAGATGTTTGCATCTTTTAATATATTCAATGATCATAAGGTGAGTTATCGTATGGTCTTTAGCCGACAAAACAGGATTGGTAACTTCATAATCATACGTGATGCTTTACCTATTCCATCTTTAGATATGATTACCCACATCTGGTCTATAAATAAGTTCAATTTTTTTATTAATTCAGGTATTTCTTTTTACCTTGTGGCTACTGCAGGTAATCAATTTCTTCTGCAATGCTTTGTTGTTGCATTTCCTTAAACAATGTTTGGCACTTTGACGAGGATCCTGGTTCATGTGTTTTAATCTATTCCGGATATTAAATATATTAGCTGTTACATTAAGTAATTAATTAAATCCGAGTATTTATCAACAGATAACACTTGTGGTTTACTGTTAGTTATAGTATAATTTAATGATGGCTATATTCCTTGAAGTTAAACACAGAAGCTCACTCAGTGGTCATTCCATAGAACCTCCACTAAGCCATTCATGTCATCAGGTCCAAATGTCTAGATTTTGCCGAAATTTTTCAAAGTTTATTCCCCTTGTGGGTAATTAAGCTGGGTTTTGTTCGATAGGAACATATTTGAATTTTGCTGAAAAAGATTTATTTTCTTTCTATTCTCCAATCATTAGATAAATGTCCTTTAGTCTGTTCTTCGCAAATTGATTTTTGGTTTTGCTGTCAGACAATAGCAATGACAAACACAACTTGTACATCTACTGATATTACAATATCTCCGATTTTAATTCGGGAGTAAGCGTTTAATAATGGAAAGAAACACTTGATAGCCAAAAGTGCGGGTAGTAAATCCAGTTATATACATTATTCAGACAGTTATCCTCATCTTCATTGTCATATTCACAACTTTTCGGCCGCTGTACGCTTCGGCCTTCTTCAGGTGATTAGAATTTTTAACTAAACCATATTTTTGATCCACGTGGGTAGATTGTTCTAGTTCCATGTGTCATGCCTCTTCAGGAACTCTCAGTTATTTCCTATAACTCACCTCTCCGAGTTTTTTTGGTTCACCGCTGCTGTGGCCTGGTATTGAACTCACAACGCTTTCGGTCTTGTCACTGGATGTAACCAACGTCTTACATTGGTGTTGAACCAAAAAACTTGAAAAGTTGAGTTGAAGTGAAATAACTAAGACATCCGGAAGAGACATGGCATGTGGAACTAGAAAAATCTACTCCGGTGAACGAAATAAAGTGTTTACTTGGAAATTCCAATCACCTAAAGATGGCTGGAGCGTACAGCGTCGTGAATATTGCAATGAAGATGAGGATAACAATCCGAATAATGTAAATAATGTAAATAATCATAATATATCTTAGTGATATAGATTGATAGTAATTCCAGCTTAGGTAAATTATTAGGCTTCATAGGTGCTACTTTGCCATTCGACAATAACAAGCAGGACTGACTGTTTTGCACACTATAATCTGCAAACCAGTAAGTCTCGTTAGAGACATCGCAAAATATGTCTAAATCAGCCAGACATTTCTCATCGATTACATATCTAGAGAACGTCAAGAAATAAAGGTTAGCTAAGTCGCTTGATAAGGCAGACCATACAGCCTGAATTTCTCCTCATACTAGTCCAACGTTTGAGAGCACAAGTCTTTCAAAAGCAATTTACCTCAGGTAATAGTAACAGGTAAGCACAAAAGATGGTGTCGAAAACCCTAGCAGTCTTTGATAAAAATTCCCCTTTTAGTGTTAACAGTATGTTCAATAGAGGACCCAGGAATCTGAAGTGTGACTTCTAGAATAGAATATTTGTATCCTAAAACGTTTTCCAGATGACAACCATATTCTACAAAATTTTGACAGTTTATCATTTGGGATTTAAGTTTTTCACAATTGGTATAATCTAAGATTAAAATTATACGGTCATTAACTAGTGTCTATAGTTTTGATAACTTATCAATAGAATTACCCGTCCTAATCAAATTGTCTACATAGAAATGTTTCATTAACATTTCAGTATAACTATCACCGGGAAACTTGCTTGCGTGGCATTTTATTACAAAATTTAAGATGAAGTGACGAGCATCAAAACCCAAATATCTAAAATAAACAAGCCTATCTCCTTCTTTCATAAACAAAACCTGTTATGATCTTAAAGTAATCTAGTCTCCCTCATGAGAAAGTCCTTAAGTATGCCTGATATATTTATTTGATTGAAATAATAGTAGTAACTCTAATATATCTTTCATTAAATTGGTACCTGGATAAGCTGATTCGATTGGTGAGCATTTCCCCTTAGCTTTTCGGACAGCAGTTAGAAACTAAAATTTAATTTTTGCTGTAGTTTTCTCTTATGAGGTATTCAAATATAATTAGCAAAGATTTCGAGCACTTCTTCAAAACGTTCGATAACACCTTCATGCCCCTGCTGTTGGAATACCTCCGCATAACCTTGAAATAAGTTTCGTTGCTCGAGTTTTTCAACAAATGGAAAAAGCTAATCGGTGGTTCGAAATCAAAGACTTGATTTATCTTCATGCCAAGGGAGTTTAATGTGATAGCCATTATCTTTATATTCAATGGAATCTTCAAATTATTTGATTTTTTTTCTCTTTTGTCGTGGTCACAGATTGAATCATCTTCCGGAGCTGTGATCAGAGAATTAACATCGAACATTTTCTCTAAACTACACGCCATATGACGTTCGTCAAAAGTTTCAGCGAAAGGATCAAGGTAAAATACTTAGTCTAACGACTCATAAAATACCCGTTAATATATATATATATATATATATATATATATATATATATATATATATATATATATATAAAAAGAGAGAGAGAGAGAGACAGAGAGAGAGACAGAGACAGAAACAGAGACGGAGGTAGATAGATAGATAGATACAGGTTGAGATAGATAGATAGATAGATAGATAGATAGATAGATAGATAGATATGTACAAGTTTAGATAGATAGATAGATAGATAGATAGATAGATAGATAGATAGATAGATAGATAGATAGATAGATAGATAATGGTGGGTAAGTGAATGTAACGAATGCAACAAATGAAATCAAGACAAAGCATAGAAATAAGCAATACATAAAATATAAAAATAAGAATAAAACAAAAGCGATATAAGGCTGAATGCTGTCGGTGTTCTTATGCATCGAGTTGTAATGGACGTCAAAAATCTAAGATTTATACGCTATGCGTTCCTGTATATAATGAGTTTTCGTCGTAAACGACCATTGATGAATTTCTCTCTCCATATACTCATCCTTACGTACACATACGTACACACGCTCACACAGACGCGTCACAGATCTATAGCTGTTTGTGCGGTGCATATACAGACTAATTTAATTGATAAATCCTTTATTCCACTCAATAAGATCCGACCAGGGACGAATCGCGTTACGTCAGCGTTTTTATGTTTTCATTCTGAAATTCAGTTCTACATTATATATATGGGCATGAGTTTGCATGTATGTGCGAACGAGAAAGAGAGAAATTTCCTAATTTTTGAACATGAACGACCTGTTTCTTCCGAATATTACCTTTACGAGCTAATACAGTATTTCAGAAAAGATATTGTGCTCAATACGTAGCAGTAAATGCCACAAACATATCTAATCCGCTATAATTCCTGGAGGCTTTAGGTAATGTTTTGGTATGCCTTAGGATAGGGAGATTGATAATGAACGTAATTGATACGTTTTTCTTTTAATTTGTAAAAAAACTTTTTTACTTCGTTTTTCTTTTCGCCAATTCGCATTTCGCTTGTCAGTTCATCGTCGATCAGCCATTTTGTAAATCAAAGATACTAAGGCTTAAAGGAAAAAAAAATGTTAAATTTCAATTGCAATGTTTGACTTTTTTCTTAATTAAATACAATGTCTTCTCACGCATCCGCAAGTATTCAATAGAGGTAATTTTAAATTCTCCGTAATATTTCTATAATTTATTAAGTCCATTCAGAAAACCATTGCAGAAAAATCAATGTATGTTCTTGTTTTATCCTTGGAATATATGCATTTTTTATGCATTATATTACAACCAAGCATATATATAATAAAGATGATACTCACAAATGTATGATTAATTGGTTCTTCTTTTTGGTCTGTGTCTCCTCAGGAGGGCGTAGGCGATCATATCTCTCTACAATTTCCTGCCCTTCGTAGCTCTTAAGAAATTTTGTCTTTCTGTTATTTGTCTTAAACCATGTTCGGCCATCTCACCCAAGCTCATTAAGTTTTGCGTCGTTTTCCTCATTCCTTCTTACGTTCAATCTGTCCTGTGTGTGTCAGATTTTCCAAACTTTCCTTTCTCATTATGCGCTCCAGAAATTTCAACTGTCTCTTCCTGATGTTAAGAATAAGTTTCTCTAAGACCTCGTCCTTGGTCATATTTCAGTATATGGTATCCTTAGCATCTTTCTGTAGTACCACATATCTGTTGGTTCTAGTCTCTTCTTCATCAGTGAGGAGATTATCCAGCGTTCACTGTTATATAGGAGAAGAGATATCATGTAAAATTTCTGTTTCACGCCAGGAACTTTTTCGCGTCTGATCCAATCCTTCAAATCTACAAATCTACCATTCTTCTTTGCATTGAATACTGCTGCCATATATGGTCTGGTGCCCCCTCTGTTCATCTCGAGGTTCTTGAAAAAAATCCAAAGATGGATATGCAATGTGATCGTCCCTGACTTGGGATCTCAACTCCAGTCACTTTCTTACAGACGTGACATGGCTTCCCTCTATCTTTTCTAGAAATATTTTCATGGCAACTACTCTGATGAACTATTTTCACTGGTGCCCCAACTGCTTGAAATTAAGCATGCTACTAGGTTGGCATTTAGGTCCCACCCTTTCACTGTCAAAACAGTAAAATGTAACCGCCTCTTCTACCCAACATCTTCTACTCTCGCACTTTTCCGAACTTCCTTCCTTTTGCTTTCCTGATAGCTATAATCTTCAAATATTCAAATGTAATATCAATTGATATCTTCTGATACCTTCATTTGATCCCCATCTTTCTCTTTATCATTTACTCAAACACCCCTCTTTAATCTTACTTACTAATGAAACTCGCACCTTGCTAGGTGTGAAATGCTTAAAAAATATTTTGGTTTTGCAGCAATGTGCGGTATTGGGTAAAACTATCGGTGGCGTAAACTATTGTATATTCATTTTCCATTTCACGTATACTAAAGTTGTTGTAACAACGCTATCTGAAGTGTTTACTAATTCCACATCCTGAATTTTTTATGCCGGATGCCGGTAGGTGTCATAAACAGGATTATCTATCTATCTATCTATCTATCTATCTATCTATCTATCTATCTATCTATTATATATATATATATATATATATATATATATATGTGTGTGTGTGTGTGTGTGTGTGTGTGTGTGTGTGTGTGTGAGAGAGAGAGAGAGTTTTTCGTTCAGCCGTACCTTCGTAATCAAGCCAGAATCATCCAAATATTTCCGAATCCTCAGCACTGTCCTCAGATTGCCACCCAAACACTCGGAAATGTTCCTATTGGAGCTTTCAGTGCGAATGCCAAACAGTACAGCATGACGTTTCTAAATTCCTGGCGGAGTAAATTAAGCCATGGGACTCTTTTTATCACAAACGTTGCCTAGCTGGCCTTACTCTATTGTGCAAAATCAAATGAAAAAAAACATGCACGCGAAATTAAAAAAAAATAAAATGGCAAGAATTTATCCATCGCACTTTCTCTTTCTCTCTCTCTCTCTCTCTCTCTCTCTCTCTCTCTCTCTAAATATATATATATATATATATATATATATATATATATATATATATATATATATATATGAATAAAAATGACAATAGGAAAACTAGTAATTGCTGGCGCGTTTTGTCCAATGCGGACTTTATCAGAGCAAAATAAGAAATGAATTTAATTCAACAAAGTAACTAATAAAAACAAAACAAAACAAAAAAAAAACAGAATTCATAAATATTGTCTTCTCTACTGGTTAAATCGGAGAAATTGTCAATTATATATATATATATATATATATATATATATATATGTGTATATATATATATATATATATGTGTGTGTGTGTGTGTGTTTCCGTATTATATCTGTAATGGACAATATGAATAAAGACAAAAAGGAAAACGTAACTCAATCGACACTTTTCTTCCTCTGAAGATCTTTATCGAGACAAATGTGAATTGGAATCAAAAATCGAAGGTTAAATATTACTTTGAATGCAAGAGAATACTAGCATAATGAAAGAATAGGAATCATTTATAGATATAACCTGTTTCGCCTTTATTTAATCTGCATCAAAAATTAAATATCGAAGAGAAAAGAATATTCTGGTATTTTTTTTAATTTCCTGCCTTCGGCATCCCTCTCAGCATAGATAGATAGATAGATAGATAGATAGATAGATAGATAGATAGATAGATAGATAGATAGATTTCCACATTGTAATACAAGTCCATGGACTCATCCTGTTTGTAGTTATGAAGATATAATGGGGAAATACGGATGGATATATCCCGCTACATCCGGCAGCAAGGACTATGATCAGGAGGTTTTGAGGAGCATTGAACTGCTTCTTAATTGTTGTTATTGTTCTCAGGTCCAACAGGCGCGTGGGTGGGTACCAAATGTTAGGAACTCACCTTTGTGAAAATAGTGAACCACGCAAAATGGAGTCAAAACACTCTGAAAGTATAAAAATACATTTTCTTCGTACAAAAAATTATCAGCAATAAATTTGTAATAAAGGAAATATATTAACGCTCTCGAGAATATTAAATTCTGGCATTAAATGACCACAAAGAAGTTGATATGCCGCTAAAAAAACTAACAAACATATATCCAGCTAACGTGAAACATAGGAGTTACGTTGTATTTTTTTTCTGGATATATGTGTTATTTTGTCGCCATTACTGCAAGTTTTATATCAAATATTCTCCTGATCCCGAACTGACTGCACAGCCACAATGTTATCACAAACATTATGGTAAAACTACGAAAAACTGTAGCGGACATATTCTACACTAGCGAGTTGTAAGATCAGAATACTATTCTTAAATTCAACAATATGTTTCGAACATTTCTTTTGATATGATATTTTATTTAACTGGGAATCAAAAATTAACATGATGAATTCATTATCCTGTTTTTCTTAATTTAATGTTTCGTATTTGCAACATTACCATATAATGTTGAGGGTACGTTTGGTGGAATCTATGAATAAAGTTTTGAAATCTTTATATAACGTTGCAAAAGGGCTGTAGAAAAGTATTATTCTTAGTTAAATAAATATATACATATCTCATAATTTATTTGTACATCCTAAGTACCATTACACACAACACACACACAACACACACACACACACACACACACACACATATATATATATATACACATACGCACACACACATATATATATATATATATATATATATATATGAAGAAAAAGCATGAGTAAAAACAATTCTTCGGCTAAGGTTACGAATACTTTTCTTCCTGTATTTTATTGAATTTTTTTTCCGTTACAGACAATATAATATATTATACGAGCCAATATCCTTGCTTTCATGGTTCAAGTAACTCTTATTTTCCTTTTGTATCCAAAATTGCAGCTAGCTTAAAATTTTAAGTTTACTTTTTAAATGTTCAACGATAATTCTTCTGGTGTCACTTAATTTAAATATGTTTTGGTGTACGTAGATCCTTATTTTCCGTACAAACACTTATTTTTATTCAGTGGGCGACAGAACAGGGGACAATTTACAACATAAAATTAATATAGTGTAAAGATGGAAAAATGGAAATTAGAATTAGTTATACATTCAACATTTGAAGTATTAGAGAAACATAATAGCTAATTAAGTAAAACCTATATTATGGAATCGATATGAATAAATGCAAAATTGTAACTCAATTTTTACACGAATTCTGAGATTAAAAAGCCTCAACTCTACTTTACAGTAAAGCTCAATATGTGAATTATATATTATCTACTTCTCAGCAATATCACTCTGCAATGCTTTTATAGTGATTAAAAAAAAAGTTTATTTCATTAATTAACTGTCCTTCATTACTGGCTTTTTATTAATATGTCTCGGAATATTGTCTTATATAGTGCAGAAAAAGAGTTTGAAATTTGCATTTTATTTGGATTCAACAAGTTGGCATCTGTTTGTAAAACTGTCCTTATCTATAACAAGCCAATTTATGAATGAAATGTTCATTTACAATTTTTGTTTCAAAAGTTTCAAATAGTGAATATATCTTACTTTGCAAAGCGAGTGCGAGCGGGCGAAGCCTGCTATTAAACTATAAAACACACACATACACATGTGGGGGTATGCGTGTGTGTGTGTATATATATATATATATATATATATATATATATATATATATATATATATATATACACAAATATATATATATATATATATATATATATATATATATATATATATATATATATATGAAAATAAGTTTTGAAAGTAAACCAAGATAGGATAAAATGGTTACAAATTATCGCAATGATTAAAATTATAATCTAAAAGTACCTTTCCCGACTCATCTTCAGAAATGTATCGTCGGCATAAAACAAAATTGTTTTATATATATATGTATACATACACACATACACACACACACATACCCACACAGGCACGTACACATACACACACACACATATATATATATATATATATATATATATATATATATATATTTTTTTTTTTTTTTTCAACCTCGCATAATAGCCCTGAACCTGAGCTCAACGAAAACCATTCCCTACACCTAACTTTTCTAGGACTTGTGAATGAGCAAAGAAACTTTAAAATCGACCCAGTAGGAGCGGAAGAGTTGCTTGGACACACACACACATACACTGTACTTTATACATAAAATGACCGATTATTGCATTTACTCGGTATTCCAACTGTAATAAAATCTTTCACACAGAAGGCTTCTTTTTCAAATAATACTGCTATTTAGCGCTTAATCCCGCCTGATTCTTTCTTTTAACGCTACAATTTTAGCTTCTTTATGTCAAGAATTAATCATCATCTATTCTCCGTATCCCCATGACCATAACTTCCTAATTACCCCTCATACATTCATACCACACACTTCATTCAGTAATCATCATGCATTAGTCTTGTTTTGAGGTTTGTTCTATATAAACTTTTGTGAAAAAACAAACAATAAGATCTTCCGGAAAGATCACCATTTGTGCAATGATACTAAGCACATTAACTCCAGTAATAAGATGGCAGTTTGTCATTTCTACAAGATTTGGTATAAAACTATGTTAAGAAGTTTAATGCCAAAGTTGTCCTTTTTTTTTGTTGTTGTTTTTAGATTTTTCGTGTGACTTGTTTCATCCTATAGAGCTTTATTGGAGTAAATACATATTTATGTTAATGTACTGCACATGCGCACGGGAATAAGGGATGCAGAAATATTAAACTGTAATTTTTTTATGTGTTTGTGTATACAGTCTGGGCACTTTAATTCATTTTCTTTTTTTTAGTTTAGGTTTGTATCACTTTGTTTTCGTGTTTATTTCTTGTGGCAATAATTACAGGGGATAGAGTAATTTCCTCCTATAATTTTTATTATTTCCTTTTGTGTTAATTAAGTCATTTATTTTATTGTTTTAGAAGTAAGTGAAACAAATTTTATTTTAAGCTTGTATGATACTTTTCAGTTGTTTTATTGTCATTATATTTGCGACAAGATATTTTCTTCCAGATAAAACTATAAAATAAGTGCATACAAATGACTTCAATATATATATATATATATATATATATATATATATATATATATATATATATATATATATATAAAAACAGCAACAACAAAATATCTTTAGTATCATTTGAGATTTCTTAATCCGTCCGTCTTTTTTTTTTTTTTTTTTTTTCGTCATAGCGAAATTCAATCAATAAATAAAATAGCAAATCTACAATGCGTTGACCTTCAAAGACGACGGAAGCCCATATCTTCTATTTTATTGGTTCGAGTTTGTTGCTTATCAGATGAACAATATAAACTTCCGCTTAACGAACGTTGAAAAGAAAACTTTCTTTTATCTGTCAAAGTCAAATGTTTACATAGCCAGCATAGATTAACTTTCCGATTGTTCATAGTGATGATAGTATTTTAAAGTGATCAGCACTAACTTCAGATTATCTGATTTAACGTAGGTTAGTCAAAATGCCATGACCCAATAAGGACGCAGAAAGAAAACAAAAAATCTTGATCTCTGTCTGGTGGAATTTCTAAGGAGTACTGCATTTTAAGCTTGTTCCACACGGTCGCGCCATCAACGCTAAAGTCTATTGCCAGCAGCTAGACCCCGTTTACCATAAACTAAAGAAGGAGTATCCTGCTTTGGTCAATCGATGTCAGGCTTTGTTTCAGCAAGACAATATGAGGCGGCACTCTGCCATGTTGACTAAAGGGAAGTTCAAACAAATGGACGGTGTTGAGATTCTTCCACATTCACCTGCTTCGAGTGATTATGGCCTCTTCCGCTCAGTAGCACACTTGCTCCACGACCACAACATTTTTTTGATGAAGTGAAGGAAGCTTGTTTACAGTTTATTTTTTATTCAAAACCAGCTGACTGGTATCTGAGACAGATTCAGAAGCTGGCTGATCGCTGGCAGAAGATCGTTGAGAATGATGGACTTGTACTGCTTGGAATTCGCACCGGAAGCCCCAATACGAACATTTCAGAGTGTTTGGGTGTCAATCTGAAGATAGTACAGAGGATTCGAAAAGAGTTAGATGAGTCTAATGGGGATTACGAAGGTGTTTGGAATAATCACTACTGATGGCGACGTTATGCCTCCATAACACGGAGGACTATATTAAGTGCTTTGAGGAGGTAGGGCTGCCCTGACTCAAGAGGATGGCTATTGAAAGAATCTATGTCAGGCATCAGGACTCAGCACCACGTCACAGTGAGAAGCCACACATGGCTGTTAGAAAATTTCTGAAACCACATCACTCCTTACATCTGGCAACCTAACACCCAAGACTGCAAACCCATTGATTATTATCTGTGAGGCGAAGTTGAGAGAGAGGAGACAAACGGTTGATATTTATTTTAATATTTAGAAATTTTTTTTTATCTATTCATATATTCAATAAAAATTCATTGAATATAGTAATAAGGAATGATATCAAATCAAAAAATCAATATAACTAAAATCTATAAACACTCTATCCCCAATATTACAATTATTTGGTCAATAAATTTAAGAATGCTTATTTATATATATATATATATATATATATATATATATATATATATATATATATATATATATGGAGGTTTGTGAATTAATATATGAGGACAAGTTGAAATTTGTTGGCCTGGTTTTGTATCTAAACAACCATACAAAAACTTATGGTGCAGTATTTTTAGCGACGAAAAATTGTATATATAATTTTCATATACCTTTCTAGATAGATATATGGATGATGAAACAAACTGTGATAGATAGATAGATAGATAGATAGATAGATAGATAGATAGATAGATAGATAGATAGATGAGCAAACTCAGATAGATAGATGAACAAACTTAGATGATGAACAAACTTAGAGGATGAACAAACAAGTATAGATAGATGGATTATGAACAAACTAGTATAGATAGATGGATTATGAACAAACTCAGATAGATAGATAGATAGATAGATAGATAGATAGATAGATAGATGAACGAAAGTAGAGAGATGATGAACAAACTAGGGTAGATAGATAGATTATGAACAAATTGACATAGATAGATAGATAGATAGATAGATAGATCTATTTATGTCAATTTGTTCTAGATAGATAGATAGATAGATAGATAGATAGATAGATACATCATGAACAAACTGAGATAGATAGATTAAGCCTCGGAAACGTATTTGCACAGCAAATTTACCTTCTATACATCTGCGCTTTAGGCTATACATTTATATTAAATTTTTCTTATTCAATATTTAATATCTTTCATTTCTCATTTATTTCATTTTCGTAGGTTTGAGTTCTAACATTCGTTGTGTGTTATGAACCTTTGTGTCTCTTTTTATTACTAATTCATATCATAAGAGTTCAATATGCATTTTTATTTAATCTCTAATATCATTTAAATATGATTCTTTAAAAAGTTACCTTAAACGTGTCATGTCTCTTGAAACTTAATATATAATATATGAAAATTATTTCCGTTTTTTGAATAAGTCGAACGCGAACGATCATGGGTTTCATTTGTGGCTATTTAATTCTCTGTATATCATGTTTCTATTTTGACGTTATCGTTGTACAGACTAATTAGAATAGGAAGCTAAATCCTTCTTATGTAAAATTATGGTTCACTAAGAAGATTAATCTAATCTGATGAATCTTACTTAATTCTTCAGTTAATGATTGAATATGATCATGGCGTGTTTTATGACAATCAAATACCCGAAGAAATTCCCCTATAACTTCGATGACTATGCGAGCTATAACAAAATATTTCAATAACAATCATAAATATGAATGCTAGTCGTTATTTAAGAAGTTATGTGGTAGAAATGAAAAGATCTGAAATTGAAAACATTTCCATTTCACTGAAACAGCCGTTAAGCAATTCTATCGTCTCTTCTTTCTTTCTTTCTTTCTTTCAATTTTTCTTTCTTTCTTTCTTTCTTCCTTCCTTCCTTTCATTTTCTCATTGATATTAAGTAGCGTATGTTTTTTTTTGTTTTTTTGTTTTCTACGCTATCGAAAAGGAAAAGTCCATTATTTATGGGGCATAAGCAAGAGATTTTAAGCAGACTGTTCTTTCTTTCTTTCTTTCTTTCTTTCTTTCTTTTCTTTCATTTTCTCAATGATATCATGTAGCGTATGCAATTTTTGTTTTCTACGCTATCAAAAAGGAAAAGTCCATTATTTATGGGGTATAAGCAGGAGATTTTAAGCAAACCTTTCTTTCTTTTCTTTCTTTCTTCCTTTCATTTTCTCAATGAGATCATGTAGCGTAAGTTTTTTTTTGTTTTCTACGCTATCGAAAAGAAAAAGTCCATTATTTATGGGGCATAAGCAGGAGATTTTAAGCAGACTGTTCTTTCATTCTTTCTTTCATTCTTTCTTTCTTTTCTTTCATTTTCTGAATGATATCATGTAGCGTATGTAATTTTTGTTTTCTACGCTATCAAAAAGAAAAAATTCCATTATTTATGGGGTATAAGCAGGAGATTTTAAGCAAACCTTTCTTTCTTTTCTTTCTTTCTTCCTTTCATTTTCTCAATGATATCATGTAGCGTATGTTTTTTTTTTTGTTTTCTACGCTATCGAAAAGAAAAAGTCCATTATTTATGGGGTATAAGCAGGAGATTTTAAGCAAACCTTGCTTTCTTTTCTTTCTTTCTTCCTTTCATTTTCTCAATGAGATCATGTAGCGTATGTTTTTTTTTGTTTTCTACGCTATCGAAAAGAAAAAGTCCATTATTTATGGGGCATAAGCAGGAGATTTTAAGCAGACTGTTCTTTCTTTCTTTCTTTCTTTCTTTCTTTCTTTTCTTTCATTTTCTCAATGATATCATGTAGCGTATGTAATTTTTGTTTTCTACGCTATCAAAAAGGAAAAGTCCATTATTTATGGGGTATAAGCAGGAGATTTTAAGCAAAACTTTCTTTCTTTTCTTTCTTTCTTCCTTTCATTTTCTCAATGATATCATGTAGCGTATGTTTTTTTTTGTTTTCTACGCTATCGAAAAGAAAAAGTCCATTATTTATGGGGTATAAGCAGGAGATTTTAAGCAAACCTTGCTTTCTTTTCTTTCTTTCTTCCTTTCATTTTCTCAATGAGATCATGTAGCGTATGTTTTTTTTTGTTTTCTACGCTATCGAAAAGAAAAAGTTCATTATTTATGGGGCATAAGCAGGAGATTTTAAGCAGACTGTTCTTTCTTTCTTTCTTTCTTTCTTTCTTTCTTTCTTTTCTTTCATTTTCTCAATGATATCATGTAGCGTATGTAATTTTTGTTTTCTACGCTATCAAAAAGGAAAAGTCCATTATTTATGGGGTATAAGCAGGAGATTTTAAGCAAAACTTTCTTTCTTTTCTTTCTTTCTTCCTTTCATTTTCTCAATGATATCATGTAGCGTATGTTTTTTTTTGTTTTCTACGCTATCGAAAAGAAAAAGTCCATTATTTATGGGGTATAAGCAGGAGATTTTAAGCAAACCTTTCTTTCTTTTCTTTCTTTCTTCCTTTCATTTTCTCAATGAGATCATGTAGCGTATGTTTTTTTTTTGTTTTCTACGCTATCGAAAAGAAAAAGTCCATTATTTATGGGGTATAAGCAGGAGATTTTAAGCAAACCTTTCTTTCTTTTCTTTCTTTCTTCCTTTCATTTTCTCAATGATATCATGTAGCGTATGTTTTTTTTTTGTTTTCTACGCTATCGAAAAGAAAAAGTCCATTATTTATGGGGTATAAGCAGGAGATTTTAAGCAAACATTTCTTTCTTTTCTTTCTTTCTTCCTTTCATTTTCTCAATGATATCATGTAGCGTATGTTTTTTTTGTTTTCTACGCTATCGAAAAGAAAAAGTCCATTATTTATGGAGTATAAGCAGGAGATTTTAAGCAAACCTTTCTTTCTTTTCTTTCTTTCTTCCTTTCATTTTCTCAATGAGATCATGTAGCGTATGTTTTTTTTTTTTTTTTCTACGCTATCGAAAAAAAAACCTTTCTTTTTCTTTTCTTTCTTTCTTCCATTATTTATGGGGTATCAAAAGAAAAAAGCAGGAGATTTTAAGCAAACCTTTCTTTCTTTTCTTTCTTTTCTTCCTTTCATTTTCTCAATGATATCATGTAGCGTATGTTTTTTTTTTTTTTTACGCTATCGAAAAGAAAAAGTCCATTATTTATGGGGTATAAGCAGGAGATTTTAAGCAAACCTTTCTTTCTTTTCTTTCTTTCTTCCTTTCATTTTCTCAATGAGATCATGTAGCGTATGTTTTTTTTTGTTTTCTACGCTATCGAAAAGAAAAAGTCCATTATTTATGGGGTATAAGCAGGAGATTTTAAGCAAACCTTTCTTTCTTTTCTTTCTTTCTTCCTTTCATTTTCTCAATGATATCATGTAGCGTATGTTTTTTTTTTGTTTTCTACGCTATCGAAAAGAAAAAGTCCATTATTTATGGGGTATAAGCAGGAGATTTTAAGCAGACCTTTCGTTCTTTCTGTCTTTCTTTCTTTTCTTTCTTTCTTTCTTCCTTTCATTTTCTCAATGATATCATGTAGCGTATGTTTTTTTTTTTTTCTACGCTATCGAAAAGAAAAAAGTCCATTATTTATGGGGTATAAGCAGGAGATTTTAAGCAAACTTTCTTTTTTTTTCTTTTTCATTTTCTTTCTTTCTTCCTTTCATTTTCTCAATGATATCATGTAGCGTATGTTTTTTTTGTTTTCTACGCTATCAAAAAGAAAAAGTCCATTATTTATGGGGTATAAGCAGGAGATTTTAAGCAAACCTTTCTTTCTTTTCTTTCTTTCTTCCTTTCATTTTCTCAATGATATCATGTAGCGTATGTTTTTTTTTGTTTTCTACGCTATCAAAAAGAAAAAATTCCATTATTTATGGGGCATAAGCAGGAGATTTTAAGCAAACCTTTCTTTCTTTTCTTTCTTTCTTCCTTTCATTTTCTCAATGAGATCATGTAGCGTATGTTTTTTTTTGTTTTCTACGCTATCGAAAAGAAAAAGTCCATTATTTATGGGGCATAAGCAGGAGATTTTAAGCAGACTGTTCTTTCTTTTCTTTCTTTCTTTTTCTTTCTTTCGTATGTTTTGTTCTTTCATTTTCTCAATGATATCATGTAGCGTATGTAATTTTGTTTTCTACGCTATCGTAAAAAAAAAAGACCATTATTTATGGGGTATAAGCAGGAGATTTTAAGCAAAACTTTCTTTCTTTTCTTTCTTTCTTCCTTCCATTTTCTCAATGATATCATGTAGCGTATGTTTTTTTTTGTTTTCTACGCTATCGAAAAGAAAAAGTCCATTATTTATGGGGTATAAGCAGGAGATTTTAAGCAAACCTTGCTTTCTTTTCTTTCTTTCTTCCTTTCATTTTCTCAATGAGATCATGTAGCGTATGTTTTTTTTTGTTTTCTACGCTATCGAAAAGAAAAAGTCCATTATTTATGGGGCATAAGCAGGAGATTTTAAGCAGACTGTTTTTTTTTTTTTCTTTTTTTTCAGGAGATTTTCTTTTCTTTCTTTTCTTTCTTTCTTTTTCTTTCTTTTTCTCAATGATATCATGTAGCGTATGTTTTTTTTGTTTTCTACGCTATCAAAAAGGAAAAGTCCATTATTTATGGGGTATAAGCAGGAGATTTTAAGCAAACCTTTCTTTCTTTTCTTTCTTTTCTTCCTTTCATTTTCTCAATGATATCATGTAGCGTATGTTTTTTTTTTCTACGCTATCGAAAAAAAAAAGTCCATTATTTATGGCGTATAAGCAGGAGATTTTAAGCAAACCTTTCTTTCTTTTCTTTTTCTTTCCTTTCATTTTCTCAATGAGATCATGTAGCGTATGTTTTTTTTTTGTTTTCTACGCTATCGAAAAAAAAAGTCCATTATTTATGGGTATAAGCAGGAGATTTTAAGCAAACCTTTCTTTTTTTCTTTCTTTCTTCCTTTCATTTTCTCAATGATATCATGTAGCGTATGTTTTTTTTTGTTTTCTACGCTATCGAAAAGAAAAGTCCATTATTTATGGGTATAAGCAGGAGATTTTTAAGCAAACATTTCTTTCTTTTTTCTTTCTTTCTTCCTTTCATTTTCTCAATGATATCATGTAGCGTATTTTTTTTTTGTTTTCTACGCTATCGAAAAAAAAAAAGTCCATTATTTATGGGGTATAAGCAGGAGATTTTAAGCAAACCTTTCTTTCTTTTCTTTCTTTCTTCCTTTCATTTTCTCAATGAGATCATGTAGCGTTTTTTTTTTTGTTTCTACGCTATCGAATGAAAAAAATCCATTATTTATGGGGTATAAGCGGGAGATTTTAAGCAAACCTTTTCTTTCTTTTTCTTTCATTTTTTTTTTTTGTTTTTTCAATGAGCAAACCTTTCTTTCTTTTCTTTCTTTCTTCCTTTCATCATGATATCATGTAGCGTATGTTTTTTTGTTTTCTACGCTATCGAAAAAGAAAAAGTCCATTATTTATGGGGTATAAGCAGGAGATTTTAAGCAAACCTTTCTTTTTTTCTTTTTTTCTTCCTTTCATTTTCTCAATGAGATCATGTAGCGTATGTTTTTTTTGTTTTCTACGCTATCGAAAAGAAAAGTCCATTATTTATGGGGTATAAGCAGGAGATTTTAAGCAAACCTTTTTTTCTTTTTTCTTTTCTTTTTTCTTCCTTTCATTTTCTCAATGATATCAAGCGTATTTTTTTTTTGTTTTCTACGCTATCGAAATTAAAAAGTCCATTATTTATGGGTATAAGCAGGAGATTTTAAACAAACCTTTCTTTCTTTTTTTTCTTTCTTCCTTTCATTTTCTCAATGATATCATGTAGCGTATGTTTTTTTTTTTTTTTACGCTATCGAAAAGAAAAAGTCCATTATTTATGGGGTATAAGCAGGAGATTTTAAGCAAACCTTTCTTTCTTTTCTTTCTTTCTTTTTCCTTTCATTTTCTCAATGATATCATGTAGCGTATTTTTTTTTTTGTTTTCTACGCTATCAAAAAGAAAAGTCCATTATTTATGGGGTAGGAGATTTTAAGCAAACCTTTTTTCTTTTTTTTTCATTTTTCTTTCTTCCTTTCATTTTCTCAATGATATCATGTAGCAAATGTTTTTTTTTGTTTTCACGCTATCAAAAATCGAAAAAAGTCCATTATTTATGGGGTATAAGCAGGAGATTTTAAGCAAACCTTTCTTTCTTTTCTTTCTTTCTTCCTTTCATTTTCTCAATGATATCATGTAGCGTATGTTTTTTTTTGTTTTCTACGCTATCGAAAAGAAAAAGTCCATTATTTATGGGGTATAAGCAGGAGATTTTAAGCAAACCTTTTTTTTCAGGAGATTTTTCTTTCTTTTCTTTCTTTCTTTTCTTTCATTTTTCTCAATGATATCATGTAGCGTATGTTTTTTTTTGTTTTCTACGCTATCGAAAAGAAAAAGTCCATTATTTATGGGGTATAAGCAGGAGATTTTAAGCAAACCTTTCTTTCTTTTCTTTCTTTCTTCCTTTCATTTTCTCAATGATATCATGTAGCGTATTTTTTTTTTGTTTTCTACGCTATCGAAAAAAAAAGTCCATTATTTATGGGGTATAAAGGAGATTTTAAGCAAACCTTTTCTTTCTTTTCTTTCTTTCTTCCTTTCATTTTCTCCGTATGTTTTTTTTTGTTTTCTACGCTATCGAAAAGAAAAAAGTCCATTATTTATGGGGTATAAGGAGATTTTAAGCAAACTGTTTTCTTTTCTTTTCTTTCTTTCTTCCTTTCATTTTCTCAAAACCTTTCAGGAGATTTTAAAGCAAACCTTTCTTCTTTTTTTTCTTTCTTCCTTTCATTTTCTCAATGATATCATGTAGCGTATGTTTTTTTTTTTGTTTTCTATTATTTATCAAAAGAGAAAAACCTTTCTTTCTTTTCTTTCTTTCTTCCATTATTTTCTGGGATATAAGCAGGAGATTTTAGCAAACCTTTCTTTTTTTTTCTTTTCTTTCTTTCCTTTCATTTTCTCAATGAGATCATGTAGCGTATGTTTTTTTTTTGTTTTCTACGCTATAAAAAAAAAAAAGTCCATTATTTATGGGGTATAAGCAGGAGATTTTAAGCAAACCTTTTCTTTCTTTTTCTTTCATTTTTCTGTTGTATATGTTTTTTTTTTGTTTTTTTCTCAATGATATCACCTTTCTTTCTTTTTCTTTCTTTCTTTCCTTTCATTGTAGCGTATGTTTTTTTTTTTTTCTACGCTATCGAAAAGAAAAAGTCCATTATTTATGGGGTATAAGCAGGAGATTTTAAGCAAACCTTTCTTTTCTTTTCTTTCTTTCTTCCTTTCATTTTCTCAATGATATCATGTAGCGTATGTTTTTTTTGTTTTCTACGCTATCGAAAAGAAAAAAAGTCCATTATTTATGGGGTATAAGCAGGAGATTTTAAGCAAACCTTTCTTTCTTTTCTTTCTTTCTTCCTTTCATGTTTTTTTCTCAATGATATCATGTATGTATGTTTTTTTTTTTTGTTTTCTACGCTATCGAAAAAAAAAGTCCATTATTTATGGGGTATAAGCAGGAGATTTTAAGCAAACCTTTCTTTCTTTTTCTTTCTTTCTTCCTTTCATTTTCTCAATGATATCATGTAGCGTATGTTTTTTTTTTGTTTTCTACGCTATCAAAAAAAAAGTCCATTATTTATGGGGTATAAGCAGGAGATTTTAAGCAAACCTTTCTTTCTTTTCTTTTTTCTTCCTTTCATTTTCTCAATGATATCATGTAGCGTATGTTTTTTTTGTTTTCTACGCTATCGAAAAGAAAAAGTCCATTATTTATGGGGTATAAGCAGGAGATTTTAAGCAAAACCTTTCTTTTTTTTTTTCTTTTTCTCATTTTCATTTTCTCAACGCGTATTTTTTTTTTTGTTTTTCACGCTAAAAGAAAAGGCCTTTCTTTCTTTTCTTTCTTTCTTTTCCTTTCTTTTCCATTATTTATGGGGCTATAATAGATTATAAGGAGATTTTAAGCAAACCTTTTTTCTTTTCTTTCTTTCTTCCTTTCATTTTCTCAATGATATCATGTAGCGTATTTTTTTTTTTGTTTTCTACGCTATCAAAAAGAAAAAATTCCATTATTTATGGGGCATAAGCAGGAGATTTTAAGCAAACCTTTCTTTCTTTTCTTTCTTTCTTCCTTCCTTTCATTTTCTCAATGATATCATGTAGCGTATGTTTTTTTGTTTTTTTCGAAAAGAAAAAAGTCATTTTACGATAATGAAAAAGTCCATAAGCAGGAGATTTTTAAGCAAACCTTTCTTTTCTTTTCTTTCTTTCTTCCTTTCATTTTCTCAATGATATCATGTAGCGTATGTTTTTTTTTTGTTTTCTACGCTATCGAAAAGAAAAAGTCCATTATTTATGGGTATAAGCAGGAGATTTTAAGCAAACCTTTCTTTCTTTTCTTTCTTTCCTTTCATTTTCTCAATTTTATCATGATATCGTATGTTTTTTTGTTTTCTACGTATGTCCATTATTTTTTTTTTAAGCAAACCTTTCTTTCTTTTCTTTCTTTTCTTCCTTTCATTTTCTCAATGAGATTTAGCGTATGTTTTTTTTTTTTTCTACGCTATCGAAAAGAAAAGTCCATTATTTATGGGGTATAAGCAGGAGATTTTTAAGCAAACCTTTCTTTCTTTCTTTCTTCTTTCATTTTTTCTTTCGTATGTTTTTTTGTTTTTATCGAAAAAAAAATGATATTCATGTATAGCGATTTTATTTCTTTCTTTTTTTTTTGTTTTCGTATGTTTTTTTTGTTTTATCAAAAAGAAAAAGTCCATTATTTATATATAAGCAGGAGATTTTAAGCAAACTTTTTTCTTTCTTTTTTCTTTCTTTCTTCCTTTCATTTTCTCAATGATATCATGTAGCGTATGTTTTTTTTGTTTTCTACGCTATCGAAAAGAAAAAGTCCATTATTTATGGGGTATAAGCAGGAGATTTTAAGCAAACCTTTCTTTTCTTTCTTTTTTTCTTTCTTTCTTCCTTTCATTTTCTCAATGATATCATGTAGCGTAGCGTATTTTTTTTTGTTTTCTACGCTATCAAAAAAAAAAAGTCCATTATTTATGGGGTATAAGCAGGAGATTTTTAAAAAACCTTTTCTTTCTTTCTTTTTTCATTTTTCTTTCTTCCTTTCATTTTCTCAATGATATCATGTAGCGTATGCAAACCTTTCTTTTTTTTTTTGTTTTCCTTTACGCTATCGTAGCGTAAAAAAAAAAGTCCATTATTTATGGGGTATAAGCAGAGATTTTAAGCAAACCTTTCTTTTTTTTTCTTTCTTTCTTCCTTTCATTTTCTCAATGATATCATGTAAAGGTATGTTTTTTTTTTGTTTTCTACGCTATCGAAAAGAAAAAAGTCCATTATTTATGGGTATAAGCAGGAGATTTTAAGCAAACCTTTCTTTCTTTTCTTTCTTTCTTCCTTTCATTTTTCTCAATGATATCATGTAGCGTATGTTTTTTTTTTTTTTTTACGCTATCAAAAAAAAAAAAGTCCATTATTTATGGGGTATAAGCAGGAGATTTTAAGCAAACCTTTCTTTCTTTTCTTTCTTTCTTCCTTTCATTTTTCTCAATGAGATCATGTAGCGTATGTTTTTTTTTGTTTTCTACGCTATCGAAAAGAAAAGTCCATTATTTATGGGGCATAAGCAGGAGATTTTAAGCAAACCTTTTTTTTTTTTCTTTCATTTTTCTTCCTTTCATTTTTCAATGATATCATGTAGCGTATGTTTTTTTTTGTTTTCTACGCTATCGAAAAAAGAAAAGTCCATTATTTATGGGGTATAAGCAGGAGATTTTAAGCAAACCTTTCTTTCTTTTCTTTCTTTCTTCCTTTCATTTTCTCAATGATATCATTCGTATGTTTTTTTGTTTTTTACGCTATCGAAAAGAAAAAGTCCATTATTTATGGGGTATAAGCAGGAGATTTTGCAAACCTTTCTTTTCTTTTCTTTCTTTCTTTTTTTTTTTTCAATGTTTTCTACGCTATCGAAAAGAAAAAGTCCATTATTTATGGGGTATAAGCAGGAGATTTTAAGCAAACCTTTCTTTCTTTTTTTCTTTCTTTCTTCCTTTCATTTTCTCAATGATATCATGTAGCGTATGTTTTTTTTGTTTTCTACGCTATCGAAAAGAAAAAGTCCATTATTTATGGGGTATAAGCAGGAGATTTTAAGCAAACCTTTCTTTTCTTTTCTTTCTTTCTTCCTTTTTCATTTTCTCAATGATATCATGTAGCGTATGTTTTTTTGTTTTTCACGCTATCGAAAAGCTAAAAAGTCCATTATTTATGGGGTATAAGCAGGAGATTTTAAGCAAACCTTTTCTTTCTTTTCTTTTCTTTCTTCCTTTCATTTTTCTCAATGATATCATGTAGCGTATGTTTTTTTGTTTTCTACGCTATCGAAAAGAAAAAGTCCATTATTTATGGGGTATAAGCAGGAGATTTTAAGCAAACCTTTCTTTCTTTTCTTTCTTTCTTCCTTTCATTTTCTCAATGATATCATGTAGCGTATGTTTTTTTTGTTTTCTACGCTATCAAAAAGAAAAAGTCCATTATTTATGGGGTATAAGCAGGAGATTTTAAGCAAACCTTTCTTTCTTTTCTTTCTTTCTTCCTTTCATTTTCTCAATGATATCATGTAGCGTATGTTTTTTTTGTTTTCTACGCTATCGAAAAGAAAAAGTCCATTATTTATGGGGTATAAGCAGGAGATTTTAAGCAAACCTTTTTTTTTTTCTTTTTTTCTTTCTTCCTTTCATTTTTCTCAATGATATCATTTCGTATGTTTTTTTTTTTTTCTACGCTATCAAAAAAAAAGTCCAAAAAATTCCATTTTATTTATTTTCTCAATGATATCATGTAGCGTATGGAGTTTTTCTATCAAAAAGAAAAAAATTCCATTATTTTTAAGCAGGAGATTTTAAGCAAACCTTTTTTCTTTTCTTTCTTTTTCCTTTCATTTTCTCAATGATATCATGTAGCGTATGTTTTTTTTTGTTTTCTACGCTATCAAAAAAGAAAAAAGTCCATTATTTAACCTTTCTTTCTTTCTTTCTTTTTTTCTTTCATTTTCTCAATTTCATTTCTATGTTTTTTGGGTCAATGGTATAATGTTTTTTTTTTTTTCTACGAAAAAAAAAAAGTCCATTATTTATGGGCATAAAAATTTAAGCAAACCTTTCTTTTCTTTTCTTTTTCTTTTCATTTTCTCAATGAGATCATGTAGCGTATGTTTTTTTTGTTTTCTACGCTATCGAAAAGAAAAAGTCCATTATTTATGGGGTAGGAGATTTTAAGCAACTGTTCTTTCTTTTCTTTTTTTTTTTTTTGTTTTTCATTTTCTCAATGATATCATGTAGCGTATGTTTTTTTTATACGCTATCGAAAAAAAAAAGTCCATTATTTATGGGTATAAGCAGGAGATTTTAAGCAAACCTTTCTTTCTTTCTTTCTTTTTCCTTTCATTTTTCTCAATGATATCATGTAGCGTATGTTTTTTTTTTGTTTTTCTACGCTATCGAAAAGAAAAGTCCATTATGGGTATAAGCAGGAGATTTTTTTCTTTTCTTTTTCTTTTCTTTTTCCTTTCATTTTCTCAATGAGATCATCGTAAAAAAAAAAGTCCATTATTTATGGGGTATAAGCAGGAGATTTTAAGCAAACCTTTCTTTCTTTTTCTTTTTTTCTTGATTTTCATTTTCTCAATGATATCATGTAGCGTATGCAAACCTTTTTTTTTTTGTTTTCTACGCTATCGAAAAGAAAAAAAAGTCCATTATTTATTTAAGCAGGAGATTTTAAGCAAACTTTTCTTTCTTTTTTCTTTCATTTTTCTTCCTTTCATTTTCTCAATGATATCATGTAGCGTATGTTTTTTTTTGTTTTCTACGCTATCGAAAAGAAAAAGTCCATTATTTATGGGGTATAAGCAGGAGATTTTAAGCAAACCTTTCTTTCTTTTCTTTCTTTCTTCCTTTCATTTTCTCAATGATATCATGTAGCGTTTTATTTTTTTTTTGTTTTCTACGCTATCGAAAAGAAAAAGTCCATTATTTATGGGGTATAAGCAGGAGATTTTAAGCAAACCTTTCTTTCTTTTCTTTCTTTCTTCCTTTCATTTTCTCAATGATATCATGTAGCGTATGTTTTTTTTTGTTTTCTACGCTATCAAAAAGAAAAAATTCCATTATTTATGGGGTATAAGCAGGAGATTTTAAGCAAACCTTTCTTTTTTTTCTTTCTTTCTTCCTTTCATTTTCTCAATGATATCATGTAGCGTATGTTTTTTTTGTTTTCTACGCTATCGAAAAAAAAAAGTCCATTATTTATGGGGTATAAGCAGGAGATTTTAAGCAAACATTTCTTTTCTTTTCTTTCATTTTTCTTCCTTTCATTTTCTCAATGATATCATGTAGCGTATGTTTTTTTTTTTTCTACGCTATCAAAAAAAAAAAGTCCATTATTTATGGGGTATAAGCAGGAGATTTTAAGCAAACCTTTCTTTCTTTTTCTTTCTTTCTTCCTTTCATTTTCTCAATGATATCATGTAGCGTATTTTTTTTTTTTTTTTCTACGCTATCGAAAAGAAAAAGTCCATTATTTATGGGGTATAAGCAGGAGATTTTAAGCAAACCTTTTCTTTCTTTTTTCTTTCTTTCTTCCTTTCATTTTCTCAATGATATCATGTAGCGTATGTTTTTTTTTGTTTTCTACGCTATCGAAAAGAAAAAGTCCATTATTTATGGGGTATAAGCAGGAGATTTTTAAGCAAACCTTTTTTTTTCTTTTCTTTCTTTCTTCCTTTCATTTTCTCAATGATATCATGTAGCGTATGTTTTTTTTGTTTTCTACGCTATCGAAAGAAAAAGTCCATTATTTATGGGGTATAAGCAGGAGATTTTAAGCAAACCTTTCTTTCTTTTTTCTTTCTTTCTTCCTTTCATTTTCTCAATGATATCATGTAGCGTATGTTTTTTTTTTTTTTTACGCTATCGAAAAGCAAACCTTTCTTTCTTTTTTTTCTTTCTTCCTTTCATTTTCTCAATGATATTCGTATGTTTTTTTGTTTTCTACGCTATCGAAAGAAAAAAAGTCCATTATTTATTGGGGTATAAGCAGAGATTTTAAGCAAACCTTTCTTTCTTTTTTCTTTTTTCTTCCTTTCATTTTCTCAATGATATCATGTAGCGTATGTTTTTTTTGTTTTCTACGCTATCGAAAAGAAAAAGTCCATTATTTATGGGGGTATAAGCAGGAGATTTTAAGCAAACCTTTTTTTCTTTTTTCTTTCTTCCTTTCATTTTCTCAATGATATTTAGCGTATGTTTTTTTGTTTTCTACGCTATCAAAAGAAAAGTCCATTATTTATGGGTATAAGCAGGAGATTTTAAGCAAACCTTTCTTTCTTTTCTTTCTTTCTTTTTCATTTTCTCAATGATATCATGTAGCGTATGTTTTTTTTTGTTTTCTACGCTATCAAAAGAAAAATTCCATTATTTATGGGGCATAAGCAGGAGATTTTAAGCAAACCTTTTCTTTTTTTTCTTTTCTTTTCTTCCTTTCATTTTCTCAATGAGATCATGTAGTTCTTTCTTTCTTTCTTTCTTTCTTTCTTTTCTTTCATTTTTTCTCAATGATATCATGTATGTTTTTTTTTGTTTTCTACGCTATCGAAAAGAAAAAGTCCATTATTTATGGGGCATAAGCAGGAGATTTTAAGCAGACTATTTCTTTCTTTCTTTCTTTCTTTTTTTTTTCTTTCTGTTCTTTCATTTTCTCAATGATATCATGTAGCGTATGTAATTTTTTTTTTCTACGCTATCTACGTCCATTATTTATCAAAAGAGAAAAACCTTTCTTTCTTTTATTTTCTTCCTTTAATGATATCATGTAGCGTATTTTTTTTTGTTTTTTATCGAAAAAGAAAAAGTCCTTTCAGGAGATTTTAAGCAAACCTTTCTTTTTCTTTCTTTTTCTTTCTTCCTTATTTTTCTCAATGATATCATGTAGCGTATGTTTTTTTTTTGTTTTCTACGCTATCGAAAAGAAAAGTCCATTATTTATGGGGTATAAGCAGGAGATTTTAAGCAAACTTTCTTTCTTTTCTTTCTTTCTTTTTTTTTTTCAATGATATCCGTATGTTTTTTCATTTTCTATCAAAAAAAGAAAAAGTCCATTATTTAATGAGATCACCTTTCTTTCTTTTTTTCTTTCTTCCTTTCATTTTCTCAATGATATCATGTAGCGTATTTTTTTTTGTTTTCTACGCTATCGAAAGAAAAAGTCCATTATTTATGGGTATAAGCAGGAGATTTTAAGCAAACCTTTTCTTTTCTTTTCTTTCTTTCTTCCTTTCATTTTCTCAATGAGATCATGTAGCGTATGTTTTTTTTTTTGTTTTCTACGCTATCGAAAAGAAAAGTCCATTATTTATTTATCAGGAGATTTTAAGCAAACCTTTCTTTTTTTTTTCTTTCTTTCTTCCTTTCATTTTCTCAATGATATCATGTAGCGTATGTTTTTTTGTTTTCTACGCTATCAAAAAAGAAAAAGTCCATTATTTATGGGGTATAAGCAGGAGATTTTAAGCAAACCTTTCTTTCTTTTCTTTCTTTCTTTCTTTCATTTTTCAATGATTTTCGTATTTTTTTTTTTTTTCTATCGAAAAGAAAAGTCCATTATTTATGGAGTAGCGTATTTTGTTTTTTTTTTTTTCTTCCTTTCATTTATCTCAAAAGAAAAAATGTTTTTTTTTGTCTATCATTATTTATGGGGTATAAGCAGGAGATTTTAAGCAAACCTTTCTTTCTTTTCTTTCTTTCTTCCTTTCATTTTCTCAATGATATCATGTAGCGTATGTTTTTTTTTGTTTTCTACGCTATCAAAAAGAAAAAGTCCATTATTTATGGGGTATAAGCAGGAGATTTTAAGCAAACCTTTCTTTCTTTTCTTTCTTTCTTCCTTTCATTTTCTCAATGATATCATGTAGCGTATGTTTTTTTTTTTGTTTTCTACGCTATCAAAAAAAAGAAAAAGTCCATTATTTATGGGGTATAAGCAGGAGATTTTAAGCAACTTTCGTTTTTCTTTCTTTTTTCTTTCTTTTCTTTCTTCCTTTCATTTTCTCAATGATATCATGTAGCGTATTTTTTTTTTGTTTTCTACGCTATCGAAAAGAAAAGTCCATTATTTATGGGGGTATAAGCAGGAGATTTTTAAGCAAGCGTATGTTTTTGTTTTTTTTCATTATTTTTTCTTTCTTTTTCTTCCTTTCATTTTCTCAATGAGATCATGTAGCGTATGTTTTTTTTGTTTTCTACGCTATCGAAAAGAAAAAAGTCCATTATTTATGGGGTATAAGCAGGAGATTTTAAGCAAACCTTTTTTCTTTCTTTCTTTTTCATTTTCTCAATGATATCATGTATGTATGTTTTTTTTGTTTTCTACGCTATCGAAAAGAAAAGTCCATTATTTATGGGGTATAAGCGTGAGGGAGATTTTAAAACCTTTCTTTCTTTTCAGGAGATTTTTTCTTTCTTTCTCTTTCATTTTCTCAATGTATGTATTTTTTTTTGTTTTCTACGCTATCGAAAAGAAAAAGTCCATTATTTATGGGGTATAAGCAGGAGATTTTAAGCAAACCTTTCTTTTCTTTTCTTTCTTTCTTCCTTTCATTTTCTCAATGATATCATGTAGCGTATGTTTTTTTTGTTTTCTACGCTATCGAAAAGAAAAAGTCCATTATTTATGGGGTATAAGCAGGAGATTTTAAGCAAACCTTTCTTTTTTTCTTCTTTTCTTCCTTTCTTTTCCTTTCATTTTCTCAATGAGGTATGTTTTTTTTTGTACGCTAGAAAAGTCCATTATTTATGGGGTATAAGCAGGAGATTTTAAGACCAACTTTCTTTCTTTCTTTTTTCTTTCTTTCTTCCTTTTCATTTTCTCAATGATATCATGTAGCGTTTTTTTTTTGTTTTACGCTATCGAAAAGAAAAGTCCATTATTTATGGGTATAAGCAGGGAGATTTTAAGCAAACCTTTTTTTCTTTTTCTTTCTTTCTTCCTTTCATTTTCTCAATGATATCATGTAGCGTATGTTTTTTTTTTGTTTTCTACGCTATCGAAAAAGAAAAGTCCATTATTTATGGGGTATAAGCAGGAGATTTTAAGCAAACCTTTCTTTCTTTTTCTTTCTTTCTTCCTTTCATTTTCTCAATGATATCATGTAGCGTATGTTTTTTTTGTTTTCTACGCTATCGAAAAGAAAAAAGTCCATTATTTATGGGGTATAAGCAGGAGATTTTAAGCAAACCTTTCTTTTCTTTTTTCTTTCTTTTCTTCCTTTCATTTTCTCAATGATATCATGTAGCGTATTTTTTTCTTTTTTCTTTTTTTTCACGCTCAATGAAAAGAAAATTTTTTTTATTTATGGAAAAATAAGCAGGAGATTTTAAGCAAACCTTTCTTTTTTTTTTTCTTTCTTTCTTCCTTTCATTTTCTCAATGATATCATGTAGCGTATGTTTTTTTTGTTTTCTACGCTATCGAAAAGAAAAGTCCATTATTTATGGGGTATAAGCAGGAGATTTTAAGCAAACCTTTTTTTTTTTCTTTCTTTCTTTCTTTCTTTTCATTTTTTGATATTTATGTTTTTTTTCATTTTACGCTATCGAAAAGAAAATCATTATTTATGGGGTATGTTTTTTGTTTTCTACGCTATCAAAAGAAAAGTTTTTTTATTTATACGGGGTAAAAGAAAAGGAGATTTTTATGGGCAAACCTTTCTTTCTTTTCTTTTCTTTTTCTTCCTTTCATTTTCTCAATGATATCATGTAGCGTATGTTTTTTTTTTGTTTTCTACGCTATCGAAAAGAAAAAGTCCATTATTTATGGGGTATAAGCAGGAGATTTTAAGCAAACCTTTCTTTTCTTTTCTTTTCTTTCTTCCTTTCATTTTCTCAATGATATCATGTAGCGTATGTTTTTTTTTGTTTTCTACGCTATCGAAAAGAAAAAAGTCCATTATTTATGGGGTATAAGCAGGAGATTTTAAGCAAACTTTTCTTTCTTTCTTTTTTCATTTTCTTTCATGAAGCGTATGTTTTTTTGTTTTCACGCTTCAGGAGATTTTCAAACCTTTCTTTTCTTTCTTTTCTTTTCTTTTTTCATTTTCTCAATGATATCATGTAGCGTATGTTTTTTTGTTTTCTACGCTATCAAAAAGAAAAAGTCCATTATTTATGGGGTATAAGGAGAGATTTTAAGCAAACCTTTCTTTTTCTTTTTTCTTTCTTTTCTTCCTTTTTTTTTTTCTCAATGATATCATGTAGCGTATGTTTTTTTTTGTTTTCTACGCTATCAAAAAGAAAAAATTCCATTATTTATGGGGCATAAGCAGGAGATTTTAAGCAAACCTTTCTTTCTTTTCTTTCTTTCTTCCTTTCATTTTCTCAATGAGATCATGTAGCGTATGTTTTTTTTTGTTTTCTACGCTATCGAAAAGAAAAAGTCCATTATTTATGGGGCATAAGCAGGAGATTTTAAGCAGACTGTTCTTTCTTTCTTTCTTTCTTTCTTTCTTTCTTTCTGTTCTTTCATTTTCTCAATGATATCATGTAGCGTATGTAATTTTTGTTTTCTACGCTATCAAAAAGGAAAAGACCATTATTTATGGGGTATAAGCAGGAGATTTTAAGCAAACCTTTCTTTCTTTTCTTTCTTTCTTCCTTTCATTTTCTCAATGATATCATGTAGCGTATGTTTTTTTTTTGTTTTCTACGCTATCGAAAAGAAAAAGTCCATTATTTATGGGGTATAAGCAGGAGATTTTAAGCAAACCTTTTTTTCTTTCTTTTCTTCCTTTCATTTTCAATGATGTTTTTTTTCTATCGAAAAGAAAAAGTCCATTATTTTGGGTTTTCAGATTTTTTCACTGTTCTTTTCTTTTCTTTCTTCTTTCTTTCCTTTCATTTTCTCAATGATATCATGTAGCGTATTTTTTTTTTTTGTTTTCTACGCTATCGAAAAGAAAAGTCCATTATTTATGGGGTATAAGCAGGAGATTTTAAGCAAACCTTTCTTTCTTTTCTTTCTTTCTTCCTTTCATTTTCTCAATGATATCATGTAGTATGTTTTTTTTTTGTTTTCTACGCTATCGAAAAGAAAAGTCCATTATTTATGGGGTATAAGCAGGAGATTTTAAGCAAACCTTTCTTTCTTTTTTCTTTTTTTTTCTTCTGTTTTTCATTTTCTCAATGATCATCAGCGTATGTTTTTTTTTTGTTTTCTACGCTATCAAAAAGAAAAAGTCCATTATTTATGGGGTATAAGCAGGAGATTTTAAGCAAACCTTTTTTTCTTTTTCTTTCTTTCTTCCTTTCATTTTTCAATGATATCATGTAGCGTATGTTTTTTTTTGTTTTGTTACTTTATCGAAAAGAAAAAGTCCATTATTTATGGGGTATAAGCAGGAGATTTTAAGCAAACCTTTCTTTTCTTTTCTTTCTTCTTTTCTTCAATGTTCTTTTTTTTTTTTCAATGATATCATGTAGCGTATGTTTTTTTTTTTTTCTTTACGCTATCAAAAGAAAAAGTCCATTATTTATGGGGTATAAGCAGGAGATTTTAAGCAACCTTTCTTTTTTCTTTCTTTCTTCCTTTCATTTTCTCAATGATATCATGTAGCGTATGTTTTTTTTTGTTTTCTACGCTATCGAAAAGAAAAAGTCCATTATTTATGGGGCATAAACAGGAGATTTTAAGCAAACTTTTCTTTCTTTCTTTTTTCTTCTTTCATTTTCTCAATGATATCATGTAGCGTATGTTTTTTTTTTGTTTTCTACGCTATCAAAAAGAAAAGTCCATTATTTTGGGGTATAAGCAGGAGATTTTAAGCAAACCTTCTTTTCTTTTTTTCTTTCTTTCTTCCTTTCATTTTCTCAATGATATCATGTAGCGTTTTTTTTTGTTTTCTACGCTATCAAAAAGAAAAAGTCCATTATTTATGGGGTATAAGCAGGAGATTTTAAGCAAAACTTTCTTTTCTTTTCTTTTCTTTTCTTTCTTTCATTTTTTCAATGATTTCATGTAGCGTATGTTTTTTTCAATCGAAAAGAAAAAGTCCATTATCATAAGCAGGAGATTTTAAGCAAACCTTTCTTTTCTTTTCTTTCTTTCTTCTGTTCTTTTCATTTTTCAATGATATTTATGTTTTTTTTGTTTTCTACGCTATCAAAAAGAAAAAAGTCCATTATTTATGGGGTATAAGCAGGAGATTTAAGCAAACCTTTCTTTCTTTTTCTTTCTTTCTTCCTTTCATTTTCTCAATGATATCATGTAGCGTATGTTTTTTTTTTTGTTTTCTACGCTATCAAAAAAAAAAAGTCCATTATTTATGGGGTATAAGCAGGAGATTTTAAGCAAACCTTTCTTTCTTTTTCTTTCTTTCTTCCTTTCATTTTCTCAATGATATTTAGCGTATGTTTTTTTTTTTGTTTTCATATCGAAAAAGAAAAGTCCATTATTTAGATCATGAGATTTTAAGCAAACCTTTCTTTTTTTCTTTTTTTTTTTTTTTTTTTTTTTTTTCAATGATATCATGTAGCGTATGTTTTTTTGTTTTCTACGCTAAAAAAGAAAAGTCCATTATTTATGGGGTATAAGCAGGAGATTTTAAGCAAACCTTTCCTTTCATTTTTCAATGATATCATGTAGCGTTTTTTTTTTTTTTTTTCAAAAAAGAAAAATTCCATTATTTATGGGGCATAAGCAGGAGATTTTAAGCTAAACCTTTCTTTCTTTTCTTTCATCTTTTCTCAATGATATCATGTAGCGTATGTTTTTTTTTTTCTACGCTATCGAAAAGAAAAAAAGTCCATTATTTATGGGGTATAAGCAGAGATTTTTAAGCAAACCTTTCTTTTTTTTTTCTTTCTTCCTTTCATTTTCTCAATGATATCATGTAGCGTATGTTTTTTTTGTTTTCTACGCTATCGAAAAGAAAAAGTCCATTATTTATGGGGTATAAGCAGGAGATTTTAAGCAAACCTTTTTTTTTTTTCTTTCTTCCTTTCATTTTCTCAATGATATCATGTAGCGTATGTTTTTTTTGTTTTCTACGCTATCGAAAAAAAAAGTCCATTATTTATGGGGTATAAGCAGGAGATTTTAAGCAAACCTTTCTTTCTTTTCTTTCTTTCTTCCTTTCATTTTCTCAATGATATCATGTAGCGTATGTTTTTTTTTTGTTTTCTACGCTATCGAAAAGAAAAAGTCCATTATTTATGGGGTATAAGCAGGAGATTTTAAGCAAACCTTTCTTTCTTTTCTTTCTTTCTTCCTTTCATTTTCTCAATGATATCATGTAGCGTATGTTTTTTTTGTTTTCTACGCTATCAAAAAGAAAAAGTCCATTATTTATGGGTATAAGCAGGAGATTTTAAGCAACCTTTTTTTCTTTTTTTCTTTTCTTTTCTTCCTTCCCATTATTTATGGGTTTATAAGCAGGAGATTTTAAGCAAACCTTTTCTTTTTCTTTTCTTTCTTTCTTCCTTTTCATTTTCTCAATGATATCATGTAGCGTATGTTTTTTTTTTGTTTTCTACGCTATCGAAAAGAAAAAGTCCATTATTTATGGGGTATAAGCAGGAGATTTTAAGCAAACCTTTCTTTCTTTTCTTTCTTTCTTCCTTTCATTTTCTCAATGATATCATGTAGCGTATGTTTTTTTTTGTTTTCTACGCTATCGAAAAAAGAAAAGTCCATTATTTATGGGGTATAAGCAGGAGATTTTAAGCAAACCTTTTTTTTTCTTTTCTTTTTTCTTTCATTTTTCAATGATATCATGTCGTATGTTTTTTTTTTTCTACGCTATCGAAAAGAAAAGTCCATTATTTATGGGTATAAGCAGAATTTTAAGCAAACCTTTTTTTTTTTTCTTTCTTTCTTCCTTTCATTTTCTCAATGAGATCATGTAGCGTATGTTTTTTTTTTTTCTACGCTACGTCCATTATTTATGGGGTATAAAGAAAAAACCTTTTCTTTTTCTTTTCTTTCTTTTCCATTATTTATGTAGCGTATGTTTTTTTTGTTTTAAGCTATCGAAAAAGGAGTCCATTATTTTTAAGCAAACCTTTTTTTTCTTTTCTTTCTTTCTTCCTTTCATTTTCTCAATGAGATCATGTAGCGTATGTTTTTTTTGTTTTCTACGCTATCGAAAAAAAAAGTCCATTATTTATGGGGGTATAAGCAGGAGATTTTTAAACAGACTTTCTTTTCTTTTCTTTCTTCCTTTCTTTTTTTCTTAGCGTATTTTTTTTTGTTTTCATTTTCAATGATATCATGGGGTAGATTTTAAGCAAATTTTCTTAATTTTGTTTTCTACGCTATCGAAAAGGAAAAGATTTAAGCAACCATTATTTATGGGGTATAAGCAGGATTATTTTTTAAGCAGAAAACTTTCTTTTCTTTTTTTTTCTTTCTTTCTTTCTTTCATTTTCTCAATGATATCATGTAGCGTATGTTTTTTTGTTTTCTACGCTATCAAAAAAGAAAAAGTCCATTATTTATGGGGCATAAGCAGGAGATTTTAAGCAAACCTTTTTTTTTTTTTTTTTCTTCCTTTCATTTTTCTCAATGAGATCATGTATGTATATGTTTTTTTGTTTTCTACGCTATCGAAAAGAAAAGTCCATTATTTATGGGGCATAAGCAGGAGATTTTAAGCAGACTGTTCTTTTTTCTTTTCTTTCTTTCTTTCTTTCTTTTCTTTTTTTTCATTTTCTCAATGATATCATGTAGCGTATGTAATTTTTGTTTTCTACGCTATCAAAAAGGAAAAAGTCCATTATTTATGGGGTATAAGCAGGAGATTTTAGTTAAAACTTTTCTTTTCTTTTTTTTCTTTCTTTTTCCTTTCATTTTCTCAATGATATCATGTAGCGTATGTTTTTTTTTGTTTTCTACGCTATCGAAAAGAAAAAGTCCATTATTTATGGGTATAACAGGAGATTTTAAGCAAACCTTTCTTTCTTTTCTTTCTTTCTTCCTTTCATTTTCTCAATGAGATCATGTAGCGTATGTTTTTTTTGTTTTCTACGCTATCGAAAAAGAAAAAGTCCATTATTTATGGGGTATAAGCAGGAGATTTTAAGCAAACCTTTCTTTTCTTTTCTTTTTCTTTCTTTCTTTTCATTTTCATTTTCAATGATATCATGTAGCGTATGTTTTTTTTTTGTTTTCTACGCTATCGAAAAGAAAAAGTCCATTATTTAATGGATTTTAACAAAACTTTTTCTTTCTTTTCTTTTCTTTCTTCCTTTTTCATTTTCTCAATGATATAAGCGATGTTTTTTTTTTTGTTTTTTGCCAAACCTTTTCTTTCTTTTCTTTCTTTCTTCCTTTCATTTTCTCAATGATATCATGTAGCGTATGTTTTTTGTTTTCTACGCTATCGAAAAGAAAAAGTCCATTATTTATGGGGTATAAGCAGGAGATTTTAAGCAAACCTTTCTTTTTCTTTTCTTTCTTTCTTCTTTCATTTTCTCAATGATATCATGTAGCGTATGTTTTTTTTGTTTTCTACGCTATCGAAAAGAAAAAGTCCATTATTTATGGGGTATAAGCAGGAGATTTTAAGCAAACCTTTCTTTCTTTTCTTTCTTTCTTCCTTTCATTTTCTCAATGATATCATGTAGCGTATGTAATTTTTGTTTTCTACGCTATCGAAAGAAAAAAGTCCATTATTTATGGGGTATAAGCAGGAGATTTTAGCAAACCTTTCTTTCTTTTTCTTTTCTTTCTTCCTTTTTCATTTTCTCAATGATATCATGTAGCGTATGTTTTTTTTGTTTTCTACGCTATCGAAAAGAAAAGTCCATTATTTATGGGATATAAGCAGGAGCAAATTTTAAGCAGACCTTTTCGTTCATTTTTCTGTCTTAATTTTGTTTTTTTTTCTTTCAGGAGATTTTCTTCCTTTCTTTTCTTTTTCATTTTCAATGATATCATGTAGCGTATGTTTTTTTTTTTTTTCTACGCTATCGAAAAGAAAAGTCCATTATTTATGGGGTATAAGCAGGAGATTTTAAGCAGACCTTTCTTTCTTTTCTTTCTTTCTTCCTTTCATTTTCTCAATGTATAAGCTGGAGATTTTAAGCACACCTTTCTTTTTTTTTCTTTTTTTTTTCTTTCTCGCCAAATCCCCGTCTTACGAACATTCCTCTTTATACTAACTTTAAAATAACACAACAGACGATGTTATTTTATTCATGGTAACTAGATTTTTGTCGATTATCTAACTCGATTACCGTCATTGGTTGTTGTGCGCCAGGAAAATCACAAACGAAGTAATGCCATTTCTCCTTTTTCCACAAGATCAAAACTGAATAGTTCATTATTTATGAGGTATTGGCAGGGGGTAACGGTCGTACGTACTAACGAATCTAAGTGGGAGCACAATTATAATAGTATTATACTCTTTTGTATTTCGTCGATTACTGTCGGAATGATATTATGTTACTTTGGGGACTTTCTAACGCTAATTTTCTTTTCGGAATGACGTGATAGACTCTGCTTTTTACTCTATGGTGGGGTTTTTATATGACATCCTGTAATTCGGTTGGCTTGCGTGTGCACATCATAAGCTTAGCAATGTCGACTTCTTTTTTTTATATATTTCGTAAACACGTACATCATTTGAAGCCTGATTATGTAACTGATGGCTGTAAGGTGACTTTCTATATCATCATTCTGGTGCACCTGACTCTTTTAGTACTCTTATATGTCTGCCAGTTTAAAACCATTTTTTGGTATATATTAGGTTGCGTTCTGTATTTGGGGACCACAGATCAACTCCTCTTAGGAAAAATGATTTTCTATGGTCAGTAATTTTAATACATACCTAGCCATTCTATACTAAAATAAGACCTTAGCTCATCTAAAATTTGGTCTCTTCGCCTTAGGATTTTAAAACATTCTAGTCAGCATCTGATTGTCGTTCACACCTAGACTATATTTTGAAGGAGAGCCTCACCGCCATTAAAATATTGAATCCAGTTTTCAGGATGACGGTTAGGAATACTTTCATTTCTTTTCACTTTCATACTTCTGCGACCAGTTCCTTTAACCAGTCACCCACTATAACAGATAATTTCTGCTTAATGGTAAAGCACTCTTAACTTGAAAGTGGTTTCCCAAATTAAAAAAAGAATTTCCGATACCAATCTTCTATGTAAGCACATTTTCTCTTAGTCTTTCAATTTCTAGGTTGATAGATATTAACGTCACTCTTTTAGAAATAATGGCATGTCTACTCAAACACGTGTATTTATAATACGAAGAAATACTTCCAGATTAAAAAAAAAAAACTAATTGCATTTACAATAATGTAATTTGTAATCATATAGAAGTACATACATATATTTATATTATAATTATTTTCTATTTTAAAATTATTGTTCCATCACTACGCAGAAATTACCATGTTTCAAAACAGAAACTAAAATTTTAAATTTAATTGTAAAATTAAATTTAAACTCCATAGCTCTGTTCCATTCTCAAGCGATTTTTGGAATAACCTATTATGAAATTTACTTAATGTTTTGTTTTTAAGGTTTCAGAAAAATCGAATCATTTTGATAACCGGTTGGATTTTAGTTTCTCTAGACAACGTATTTATCAAATTTAAATTACTTTTAAAATCAGGCTAAGTTAAGGTGGGGTAGGGGTACATCCTCACGGACAATGACATGTTTTAGCGGGTTTTTTTTAAATTTAATTTTATAATTAATTTTAAAATTTTAGTTTTGTTTTGAAATATGATAATTCCTGTGTAGGGACGGAACAATATTTTTAAAATAGAAAATAATTATATTATAATATTATGCTCTGCTGTATTGTATCAAGCACTGTTTTTGGGGGTTTTTAATAAAAATAATTACTAAGAACGCCGTATATCTTACTGTTCTTTCTTATTATTCTAATATATATATATATATATATATATATATATATATATATATATATATATATATATATATATATATATATATAGATATTTCCCAACCGCCGATACGCTGTCAGCTTCTGGCTAAATACACTAATAACATTTGTTATATTATTTGAACATTATCAGAGAAAGCATTGATAGTTATTATTAAGATTAACAAGACGATTCAAATCTAGCCTTTCCATATTTTCTTCGACAAAGTGGACAATATGGCAATGAAATAAATAGAGAAAGCCAGTCACCGAAAAGTTCATACCTTGCCAGAGATTCATTGTTTATATCAAATCTGCCCTTCCTGGCGTGGAATGGAAATTTCGATGTTAATAAAATGAAAGTAAAATTAAGATCTAAACGTATTAGTTAAAAATTGATAATCATTGAATGTAATTCATCTAAGACAGCAGAATAATATTAAAGGCTGACAAATATTGATAGATTAACAGGCAGTTGCCTATAAACAAATGTCCCGATTTATACAACAAACATGTCAATGAATGGTCTCAGAAATATCTTTAACTTAGATTTCATTAATATTTCGTTGAAACTCTATCGTAAGTGGGTGTGAAAATTAAAATGCGTGACAGAAGGATGCTGAGAATACCATGGACCGATTATGGAAATTAAAAGGACACTTATGCTTAAGATAATAAAGTCAAAAAAGAAAAGAAGAAAGAACCGCTACCAACCTAATTAGCTTATGTATATGGATAGCAGAACATAGATTAGGAGAGATATTGAAAATATAAAATTTATTAAGAGCTGTAAAGGATAGGAAATTGTAGAGGGTCATGATCGCCAACGTCCTGGAAGAACACGTCACATAAAAGGAAAATAGATATTTGGACAAAAAACCAAAAATGTTTAATTTATAGAAAGAACTCGTCTGAGTGAGCGTAATTTTAATCTTCATATAAAATTATAATGGCGAAGGAGAATTTTATTTTTTCGTCTCTTTATTTTTTGTACAATCAAATGAAAATCTACTTTCATTTATGAGTTTCCTAATGTTTATTTTTTTCATAAAAAAAAATAAAATTATATCGATTTATAACTTAAGTTTCTTTTTCTTTTATTTTGTATACAGAACATTTTTTTTTTTCATTGTCTTCTAATCATTTTCCAAATGGGATTAGATAATCTGCAAATTGATTCGTCCTAAACGATCTCCTGCAGATTTATATATGGAAAGAGAATTACAATGGGCCTCAAACAAAACTTACTTAACATGATTTATTTTCTTTAAGATTATCCAAAATCTTAGGTGAATTATTTGGTTGATTCATAAGCTGTTCCCGTCATTGGGTACGAATTGAAATGATCTTATCGCTCCGTTAATAAATATATATTTAATATGTTATGGATAACTGGATACATACAACGCAACAGGAAATGGAGTGACAAGGATAAACCTCGACCACTGACCGAATAATCTGGGCTCAATTGAGGAAAGGTAAGGACCTCCAATCTGCTGTTGACCGGGGCAAGAAACGGCTGATTAACTTTAATGCCTCAAAAACAAAACTGACCTCTTTTAACCAACACAGAGAACCCCCTGCCTCCCATTAGAATGTTTGATGCTCAACTCCAAGAGAGTACCTCTTTGCGACTGCTTGGTTTGACATTGTCCGCTGACCCTTGATAAAACAAATACATTGAACTAATAGCTTCATCAACAGCAAGGAAAGTTGGTCGCGCCAAAAAGTTTTTCTCGACCGAGTTCATTCTTCAAATTTATAAATCAGCCATTCACCCTTGCATGGAATATTGCTTTCATATATGGTCTGGAACCCCTGCTGTTCTCGACAACATCCAGATGGATATGCACCTCTCTGCGACTGCTTGGTTTGACATTGTCCGCTGACCCTTGATGGAACAAATACATTGAACTAATAGCTTCAACAGCAAGGAAAGTAGGTTCTCTGTGTCGCGCCAAAAAGTTTTTCTCGCCCGAGTTCATCCTTCAAATTTATAAATCAGCCATTCGCCCTTGCATGGAATATTGCTGTCATATATGGTCTGGAACCCCTGCTGTTCTCGACAACACCCAGACGGATATGCAGTGTGATTGGTCCTGATCTGGCATCTCGTTTACAGTCGCTCTCTCACAGACGTACCGTCGACTCCCTCTGTCTTTTCTACAAATACTTTCACGTCACTGATCCGACGAGCTACTTTCGCTGGTTTCCAAACTGCATGAATTTAAACGTGCTACTAGGTTGGCATCTCAGTTCAAGCCTTTCACTGTCGAAACGGTTAAACGTAGTCGTCTCTTCTACTCCAATAGATTCATGTCTCGCACTTCCTCTCTGTGCAACTCCCTTCCTCTTAATCGCTTCCTTAATAGCTATAATCTTCAATTATTTAAATGCAGTGTCAATCGACATCTATAGTTACCTTGATCTAATTCCCCGTCCTTCTCTTTATCCTGTTCTCTATCACGCCTCTTTATTCTTGCTCCCACTATCTGTAATCCCTTGCGTGCTAGTGACACTCCCGCCTTGCTTGAGGTGAAATACTTAAAAAATTGTACTTGTCTACGTAATATTATTCATTCACCATTATTAAAAAGCAACGAAAGGCTACATGCTTTTTTATGCATCTATCAGTTACAAATTTTCCCTAAATTTTGACCGAAAAACGCACTGCACTCGTCAATAGAAAAAAAATCCTCCTCCAACAATACGGTATCTGTCTTCAATGTAGCGTGCCCTTTAATGATGTCAGAAATCATGGCTCTCCACAATTTCTTATCCTTTGTAGCGCTCTTTAAAATTTGTCTTCATCTTATTTCTCCTCAACCATATTTTGTCATCCATTTTATAAAGTTCACTACTTAGGTTATGAGTTGTTTTCATATGTCCCTCTTGTTGTAGTTGTTTGTGTATATATACTAGTGAGTTAGCCCAAATGACTTGACTCACTTTATAGTCCACCAATAGAAAGTTAACCAATCAGAAGACGTAGAACATTCAATCCGTCGTGTATAAAGGCGGCCATTTTGTTTACTCTACCCGAATGTCCAATCCAGCTTGTCAGGCAAAGAGAAACAGAAGGACGAACTATGCTCTGCTACTGTTATCGAAATATCCACTGCTAACCTGAACAACGCTTTCCTACTGTCTTCGAAATATTCACTGCTAACCTCTGGATTCTATACTCGAAGACGTCTGTCATCATGAACAACACCTCTTGTCTTCAATATTTTCGGTAAACACTAAATTTTCTAAGTCACCTTTCCTCATAATCTACCCTAGAAATTTCACCTCTCTTTTTCTAGTTAAATATAAGTGTCCGTTTTTTTTTTTCCAATTTCTCTAAAACTGCTTCATTGCACACATGTTCTATCCCACCTTCTGTTCCTTAACGTAGTAAAATATACAGGACCTTGGGTGATTTGGCTGCCCCACACGCCATATTCACCTAACTTGGACCTTTTTATATAAAAATCAGATTCAAGTGCTGCCCGATGAATGGTTATAAATCCATGCAAATAATTGAATCTTAATGTAATTTTACTTTATAACTTAAATTTTTGACACGTTTTCATGAAATTCTAAATCTTTATCTGCATTTAGCTTACTTATTGGAGTTATTTAATTGTGTAATGCATTCTTCTTTTTCTTATATTCAACCTTTTGACCCTAGGCTATGTTCAGAAAAGCTTAAATATTAAAACTTCAAAATATGATTTCAAATGTTTCTTTTATTCGTTAAAGTATACAGAGCAGTTTTATTGAATATTTATTTATTGATATATAACAAAATAATTAATGATTAATTAACGAACATTCTTTGGTAATGTATAGATATCATCAGAAGGAGAGAGTTGAAATTTCTAGAGTACATAAGGAGGAAAGAGGACTGGAAAATTTGACACTCACAGGGAAGATTGAAGGCAAAATGGACAGAAAAAATAACATCGCTTATCGTATATAACGAGCTCGGAAAGCAGAACAGAGTTGACGAGAAATAACAAAAAATACAAAATCTAATAACAGCTACAAACTGTGAAGAGAAATTGTGGAGAGTCATGATCGCCAACGCCCTGAAGGAACTTAGTTCCTAGAAGAATATTCGGCATGTTCAGTTTTTCGTGTGTGATGTGTATTTGGAATAATTTCAAGGAGTGTATCCTGATGATTCGCTTTCACCATTCCAACACTTTTCTTCCGTTTGTCACTATCGGGAATCGTCACAAGTTTCGAATGAGCCTACGGCTAAAGAGTTGGATTGTTCAACTGCTTCCTACCCGGGAATATTTAGTCCCTTGGATCAAATGCCAAATTTGGCAAAATACCCGAATAAACCCGTTTAAGTCAAAGTAAAGCCAAAGGGATGGACGTTTTCCAATAAATGTATTCAAACGATCATTTCGGACATTTTTGAAACTCCCCACTTATGTACTAAGTAATTATCTTCACTAAATTTCTTATATTCTTTATCTTTTCGATGTTCTTGCGATGAAGATTGTGTTATGTCCGTCTCCAAAGAGGGTCGAACCTGCGTATTCAGATTTAATATTTGGAATTCAGGTTTTCTGAACTGAGCTAAAAAGCGAAAAATGATGGATAATCTTCGTCTTTTATGCTCCCAGTCTCTTCAAGACCTAGGTGATCATGGCTCTCCACATGTTCCTAACCTACGTAGCTCTAAGCAATATTCCTCCCCTTACTACATATCTCTGTTCATGTTCTTCTTAGGAAGGTTATTCGCTATTCTCATTTTGCCTTCAATATTCCTTATAAATTCCAAATTCTTCAACAAACTTTTTCTTATTATGCATCCCTCAGTATTCAACTCTCTCTTTCCGCATCTAAATATAATTGTCCTTTCTGGGTCATTAAAACTCTTTGTTGCTGACTTCCTCCGCCCGTGGTATTAAATATATTATTCTGTAAAACGACACCTCTGTTTCCTCAAGTCTTCTAATTATCTGTGAATAAATTGTCCAGCATTTACTGGTATAGTGATGTAGTGATATTGCAATTCACTAGTTTTTCTTCGTTTCTAACGAATTTTTGTAATATATTGCGTAGATGTTTAAAAGCATCCTTTTCCTGTCTCAATGTGCATTGTGATTTCGGCGTAAATTTTCTGTCATCTGTTAAAATATTACCCATATATATTTTAATCATTTAACCCCAAGAAAGTAAATAAATCTACTAAAACTTAAGGGGTGACTGAGTATGAAATAATATACAAAGGGAAAATATTATTAACGAGAGAGAACAAATATGAACATTAATTAACTCTGTTTGCCACATGGGTTTTATTTTTTTGTTGCCCCTAAATTTTTAAAGTACTCTTAATTCCTAGTTGGCAATTTGTTTAATCTGCTTACTCAATGACGGTGTGCAGCACGCGGTGTAGCACGCGGTGTAGCACATTTGTAGCTCAGTTGTCGTAGAAGGCAGACGCCAGGGGAATTTTTTTAGGAAACCCAAAGTGACTCAGACAAAAGATAACGATTCACATTGAAATTAAATTTTCATTTCTGTATTGGGTTGGTTTTGACAACTTCATTGCGTAGATTTCGTGTTCTGCTTACGGACAGTTATACAGAATTGATAATCCTTTATCCTCGCTTGTTGTTAAGATTCTGTCTCTAAACACATGCAATTTTCTTTCTGTGCCTTCCTCAAGTCAGTGCTATCTGCATATATTATATTGTTAAGCATTTGCCCAGATGTGATAAATCCTATTAAGACTATTAGTACTCTCGGCGTTCTCTTGTTGTTCAGGTTAAACATATCTGGTAATAAAACGCATTATTTATGCTCTATTCTCTCTTTGTGTACTTAATTTATTTTTCTATCCGTATATTGGAGGTTTTCGTCCTGTATATATTGTGTATTAGTCAAATATCCTCCCTGAATAAATCAAGTTTTTCTAGCGGTTTAAGTAGATCTTTGTGTCGCACCTTATGAAATGTTTTGCGTGGTCTAGGAAATAGTTGTCAGTCCTTCTGCATTTTTACTAAGAAGATCCTGATCATTAATTTGGTATTTTTCTTCTGTTCCCAATTATACCGGGTGTAACAGCAAAATTGTCCGAATCGTGTTACTGCATAATTGTCCATGCCACAAAATATTTAATATCTAAAAAAAAAGAAAAGAAAAAAACACTAAACTAATTAAGTTTCTTTTTATCGTGTTTTCAGATAAGACGTTTAGCTGTGTTGATACCATTTGGCATTAGAATCACTGAAAAAACCCTTTGAGTTCTTTAGCTAAAAAGAGAACAGGCTAAAATCATTTTGTGTCAGCCCAACTGTCTTCCCAAATGAGCAATGGTAAGAGGAAAATATCATTCAGGCCTTTAGTAATGGTACCAACATTCATACCCGGGTTTCCATCTCAAAGTCCATTCGAGAACCATCAAGAGAAGGATGAATAAGTTTTAAAAAGAGTTATCAGTAGAGAGGAAAACTTGATCTGAAGGTCACAAGAGGAAGAGGGATAGTCATTTTAACTTAGATCAATCCATAAGATGTTTGGGATGTGAGAGAAGATTTTAGGCTATGACAGTCCAAAGAGCAGTGAAAAAAGATTTGAAGATGAAATCTTACGTGAAACATGTGAGGCATCTTGTTGCACCAGCACAGAAAGTTAGAATGGGTGAAGATCATCTTGAATAAGTTAACAAATGATCTTTGAATAATATATAAATATTTGAAGTTAATTTCAATCCTTCATGAGCTTCCGATCCTTAACTATGATTAATTAATGATTTGCATGTCATTTTCGTTTATGATCGATTTCCTCACGATTCTTCTGTTAAACTTGGACAGAAATTATACATTCTTATTGCTAAAGTAGAGTCCAATAATTTTATAAAAACCTCGAAGAATTCCAGTAATATATGTTTAGTCATTTCTACGATACGACGTTTCAGAGTTTAATCTAACAATTACACAATTTTGCTGTTACACGATTTAAACATTTTTGCTGCTACACCGGGTATATTTAATGCTAGTTAACATTCGTGTCAGTCAGCTGTTGGCTCTCACACTGGCCAATAGAATTCCTGCATATTCGTGGCAGCCAGCTATTGGGTCTCACTCTGTCCAGTACAAAATGGCCGCAAACTACATGAAAAGTGCCGTAGAAGCATGAAAAAAAAACGATTATTTCCACTATCGATGGGAGTTGGGAAATGCAAAGTCGGTCTTGGCCTTCCCGCTAACTTGGAGCATGCGCATGTAAATTTTGGCGCAAATCCATCGAAAATTATGGCCGTGCAATCGTTACACACACACACACACACACAGACACACACACACACACACACACACACACACACACACACACACACACACACACACACATACACACATCCTGCCTTTTATAGATAGAGATAAGCTACTGTATTAGACAAATGTTTGTTGATTTCAGTTAATTTCATGTCCACTGTTATCGCTCTTTCTCAGCATTTATCGAGACTCTTCTAACCCTTCCATTATAGTAGTTTGAAACGTCATCATCTTGATTATATAATTATGTTCTCTCCGAGTTATATGTGCTATGTGTGTATATATTTTCTGTATAAAACGCACGGATGTATATGACGCACCCCAATATCAGCAGGGCAAATCAAGAAAACATTGGTAATTAGTAAATTTGTTAGTCTATATTTATTGCCAGTCTATATTTATGAGGTATTATTTTGGTTAACAAGCCATGATTAAAATTAAACGAAAAATAATATGAAAAAAAGAACACAAGCCTATAAAAACTTTATTATATCCAAAGGTAAGAAAACAAAATAAAAATCAAGCAATTATTATAATTGAGCAAAACAGTACAGTTACCATTAAAATTCAGTCAAACATTTTCCTTTATATGATCTGTACAACCTGCGTTTTATTGGAATAATTAGGATATAAAAATTCTGATTGTATTTATACTAATGTAACCGGAATTTATCGCAAGAAAAATATTAATGAAACAAATATATTTTACAAATATATAATTTGAATTTATTACATATAATTTTAGTGAAACAAAGTACAAATATTAAACGTGATGAAATTAATGTAATGAATATCATCAATGACAACATTTTTAATCTGCATAATAACCTCTTTAATAATGACAATAAATAGATATTTACTTGACCCCCCCCCACTGAGTCAGGTTGTGACACAAGGTCAGTTTTAACGTCGGGACCCGAATGTTTTTACTCAGGCCGCTGGGCCAAGCTGGTCTTAGCTGTTCATAGCTTGTCCAAGCTGGTCAGAGCTGGTCTAAGCTAGTCATAGCTGGTCTTGGCTTGTCCTAGCTGGCCCAAGCTAGTCGCAGCCGTGATACTACCAGCGCAGGGACGGATCCCTACACCAGGTAAGTAATGACAATATGTATATGAAATTTGCTCTAAAGTCTAAGCTAATAGGAGTTGCCAGGTAACTAATTTCGACCGACTATCTCGAATTTTAAATCTACATATGGCATATTAAACGCAGGAAAATTTTAAATGATGTTTTTAGTAAAAAGAAAAAAAAAAGAAAAAAAGATGCGCTTTATATGACGTGAAAAACGGTAGTTGCTGCTCTTGAAAATCTTCAGCTGATATGGTTTCTGTTATATCATACAGTTTTTTTATGGTTTTCTAGCTCCAGTAACTAAAGATGTATTATCCTCACTATGATCTATAGTCTTCATTCGCTTGAGTTCATTAATTGACTGCCACAACCATTTAAAAAAAATACATTCTATGTAACGTATTTCGTCGTTTAGAAGGACTTCGTCAGTCAAAAAAATGTAAGGATTTCATTATATATACATCGGGGAAGGGGAGATATAAGCGAAGATGCATGCACGCTAAATGTGGAATTGAAAACATTTTCTGGCATACAGCGTGTCACGACGTACAGCTCAGCCGATCTCAACACTTTTTGATCTCTGTTGTTTTCCATACCGCAACAACAGTAAATTTTTTATGAACGGCGAAATTTTGTATGAATTTGTAATCAGTGCACTATGACATCGATGTATATTTATAACCGATTTTTACGTTTATATTTTTGCCCCCATCCCTACTGCCGCATATACATATCATACCATCAATAAATAATATCAATTCCCTTTCCACTGAATTATTTTTCAGTGCCGCTCGATTATACTATCCTTATTGTTAATTTCAGTCAAATGCTTTCTGTTGCCATAGGAGGATATGACAACACAACTATGAAATTCAGATTCATGGGTTAGGTGACTTTCAGTGGTAGGATAAAATTTTGTACATCAAATGAAGTCACATACAGTGATAAAGGTCAATGGAAGCAAAATGAATAATGCACTCTTCCTTTGGAGTCCAACAAAAGGAGCTACAGAGAAAATGACGAGAGCAAGTGTGCGAAAAGGATACCTGAAAAGGAAAATAAAATTTCAAGTAACAACTGCGTCAAAGACACTACTAAATAGCAAATCTCGCTGGTGTGCACACAGATAGATAATAAGTAAATGTAGTAATTTGTAACATCAGAGATGTGATTCTGGAGAAGAATGTCATTTAATTACTCAATATTATTCAAAACATTTCGTTTGAACTAGTGGCAAGCATGTTAGATTTTCTTACCATTAATGCATTCACTGGCACGTGGCCGAGCGGTTAGGCACATTCGCATTCTGACTGTGAGACCCGGGTTCGAATCTCACCATGGTCGATTTGTCAGAAAGAAGACTTCCTGATGTTATCGGACTGGAAGAGTCGATCCCAGCGTGTAGCAATTTTGGAAACCCAAGACTTGTGAGAGAACTTGGGTAGACGGAACCCTTGGTGGCTGTCGATAATAGTGCTAGCAAGAAGTCACGGGGGCTTGAACGTGCTGTCCTTGTTCAAATTGATCACGCTAGATAACACGCTCTTTCCCAAAAAGCATAGTTACAGTATAAACCACAAATAAACACAAATGCGCCTGAGCAAGCGTCTGCAATAGAGATTGGCTAGCCGCACTAGTAGACGGGTATCCTCAAATACGAGTAGCCAGCTACATATATATATATATATATATATAAATTCACTAGGTACTCCATGCTTGTGTCTGATTAAGCAATTTTCTTTTTTTTTTTTTAGTAGGGGTGATTTGATACTCAAAACAATTAGCCTTATGCCAGACTAATCTCTTTAAGTAGAAATAGATGGAATAGATAGGCGTCTCTGTATTCTTTTTCTCGCAACTATTTTGACACTGATTTTTGTTTTAGTTTAAAATTCCGCCTGGAGACTATAAACTTTTGAGTATATGTGCAGAGTTATACGCGTCTGGGTTTGTGGGAATCCATTTCAACATCTGCAAAAAAAAAATGTGTAAAATGTTGCTTTCAGAAAATATTCCTTCAGGTGTGTGTAGCATCGATATATCTGATAGAACCATAAAACAAAGTCATAAATTTTTAAATTATTTTCTTTGTAGATTTTTCCAAAGGAGACACTTTGCACCTGACGTGTTCACACTAGTTAATATGAGTTGAATTATTGATTTTTTTTTTCTTGGTAGATTAGGATCGAAATCTAAGTAAATAAAACAAAAATCATAGTAAATAAAATCGAAAACAAAATCTAGTTTTCCAGCAGGTTTACAGTCTAGATATTGAGTGCATTGTTATTTGGAACATTCGAAAAATGTTTCACATTTAAATCTCAAAATTAAACCAAAAGTACCAGTTGCCCCCAAAAATATATATATATATATATATATATATATATATATATATATATAGGTAGGTAGGTATGTATGTAGGTAGGTGGTATGTATGTATATACCGGGTGCGATGGATAAATTGTCGTCTAAATTACGCAAAACTGAAAATAACATGACACCTCATTTAAATATATATTTACCAAAATTACACATAATATCATGTGTGTGTGTGTGTGTGGATGTATATTCACCCTGGGCGGATTGAGCCGGCTTCTTCCTGGAGAAGAAGATTCTTGGGATAAATAGGGTACCCAGGCTCACTCGGAAAGCGTTCTTGCTTGCCGCGGGATCTAGAACAGACGCAGAGACAGGAACGACCAAAGCCGCCGGTTGCCGATGCAGAATTTTCACCAGAGCCCTTGTTAGCCCCGGCGTGTGTCAGACCTGTCCGCCATTTACCAGGAAAAGTTCGGACGCATAGATATATATTGTTTACACCCCCCACCGACTGTGAGGTAAGGGGTTGGACTTTGGGGTATTACAGTACCAGGTGTTCCCAAGCGGTCCCCCATCATTGACCTGGCTCTACGATCTTAACTTCGGTGATTGAACGAGAACCAGTGTTTTCAGCGTGATTTTGTAAGTCACATAAATCATGGAATGCTAAAGAGTAAATTGAGTCAATAAAATCGCCACTAGCTTCAACCACGGCCTCCAGACGACTTCAGAAACTCTTGCATCTCTTCTGGATGCTCTCCTTGTTTAAGTTGGTGAATGCTGAGTTAATCTATACCTTCAGTTCAACTTTGGAGTTACAAGGAATTTTTGTTTGTCTCTCAAGGGTGTTGCAATGTAGGCAGTTATGTGGTCAGATGTAAGGGGGTGATGTGGTCGCAGAAATTGTCTGATAGCTATGAAATGTGTGGTATGGTGTAGATTCCTGTTGCCAGAAATCGGGTCTTCTAGCAACCACTCTCTTGACCCAGTGCAGCAATACCTCCTCAATGTAGGCCTCCGTGTTGAGTCTGAAACCCTGTGGGAAAATGAGTGGAGACATAATGTTGCCATCACTAGTGACTCCAAACACCAAAATGTTGACTGGATATTTGGTTTTGATCATTCTCGGTATATCATTTGGAGAAACAGAATCCTCTGCGTCGTTCTCAGATGTACGCCCAGACACTTTGAAATGTTCGTACTGGAGGTTCCGGTGCGAATGCCAAACAGTACAGCATGTCATTTTCGAATGTTCTAGATGAGTGAATTGCATGGCGATCTTCTTTTCTCACAGACGGTGCCGATTTGACCCTATGATAGTCTACAGTCGACAAAATCCAAAACAAACTACGCGCATGCGCGAAATTAAATATATGAAATGACGATAATTTACCCATCGCATTGATATAATAATTACATCATAATATAATACTATAATATATAATAAAAATAATATATATATATGTGTGTGTGTATGTGTATCGTTTAATATAGCGTTTAAATTAAAAAGAAATAATGTTGCATCACAAGCAAAATTTATTAATTCCATAGAAAATAAAAGAGGGTTCATATGGGTTTCGAATGATCTGAAAGAGATATGAGCATTTCTTAAATAGGTCTATAGAATCATGATTGCAAAAATCTTCTCTGACTGAGCAATCTAAAAGCATGTCTGTTTAACAGTGATTTACCTTACAATAGGACGCAAGTTCTTAAAGCCGATTTTGTCTTCTTTAAGATTCAGGAATGGTCAGGTCGGTAATTTTCCAAGTTAAAAAAGCCCAGCTCCTCAAAGTATCTACTAAATAAAACTTTCAAAATAATATATATATATATATATATATATATATATATATATATATATATATATATATATATATATATATGTGTCTGTGTGCGTAAAATGTGTATGCATATATATAATATATATATAATATATATATTCTACTCTCCTGTAGAATTCGACGTATGAGGGTCAAGCAGATCAGTTTCGAGGAAACCGACAGCCCGACAACAGCACATATGATTTGATTATAGTGGTGAAGGCTTCGTGCTGGACCATCCACACTTTTTGAAGGGGCGAATACAGAGAGCTAGTGGACTAAGTGCCACAAGATTCCCAAAGGACCCACCGCAGGTATTGAATTCAGAGTTGTCCTTCTCCTAGACTAGTTAACATCCCACTCTGGCCTACTATTTACCCATAGCTGCAGGGAGAAGAAGAGGATTCACCCCTTTCCCAAGGGTATTAGCACTTACGTACGAATTGACTGGAATTCGAACTCGGCTCTCTGATTCTCTAATCCAAGCCGCTATCCATTACTCCACCGTGCCTGCCTGCCTGTCTGTCTCTCTTCCTTCCTTCCTTCCTTCCTTCCTTCCTTCCTTCCTTCCTTCCTTCCTTCCTTCCTTCCTTCCTTCCTTATATATATATATGCGCGGTACTTATTGGAAAGCACTCAATATCAGTGACAGGGCTAAAATATATAGTTGGATTGATGTGAGTTTGTGATCTTGGGTTTCACGTTATTTGCGATCGTCAGACAAACTGATTAATTTTTAAATTTTGGATTTATATATGGTTGCCTATATCGGTGTTTATATGGTAGTGAGAGGATATGGTTTCTGTTATCTGCTACAGTTCTTCGTCTCTGGCTCTTCAGCTGCATTAACCGAAAACCTATTTTCCTCACTATGAACCTATAGGCTTCATTCGCTTGAGTTTATTTTAAATAACTGATCTGAGAAAGCGATTGTATAGAGATTCTATTTTAGGCATTTCCGAACGAGCGTTGCGTCATGAATGACATCTATATGAAAGACTCAATCAGACGTAGCTATAAGAATGCTATGCTGGGCTGGCTTACTAAATATTCCAACGCAGTGATACGCCATTCTTATCTGCCCCAACCCTGTCAGTAATTTATGTATCTCTTGAAATCTGAGGGTGAAATGAAAATAATTATCTATATCAACGATATCCATTGCGTTTTCATTTGCCAATACTTGATTACATGCAAGTATATTGTCCGGCGTCCCTTTCATCGTTGGAGAATATGGATGAATGGATCTGTGTGTATAATTTCCCAGGTATCAAAGAATCCTTCACTATTGCATGACCAGAAGCAAACACATCAGCCGTTTCGATTAACTCGAACGCAAGCTACATTTGCGTGCTGTCCGTACTCAGGAAGCACCAATCGTCTTGAGTGCTAATTCAAATCAGTGTAATAAGGATATTGTTGGACTTGTTGTAAACAGTGCATGATTACATGAAATCGGATAGGCTCACGATTACTGTTTCATTATATTGGCGGTAGAGTTTTGGGTTCGCATAAATTAACGAGCATTTCCAAGTTAAAACGTAAAGATCTGTTCGCTTCTGTTCATATAATTTTAAAATTTTGCATGCGTATTACGTTGGTGAATACTAGCGTGCACCTTACACACAAGCCACTAATCTTTCACTGGGTCGTATGCCACCGGGTAGCATGTCACCGGGTAGTATGCCACTAGCGTTTACCGTTGATGGCCGGCTGTCGGACCGACGGCGTGTTCCTCTCGGCACTGTTAACACTGGCAGACAGCTTGAGGCCCAGCCAGTCATCAGGCCCCTAGCTGCTTGCGTGTAGGGATGTCACTCTGTCCAGTCCGGGGATATAATGAAGTTGCTAAAGATATTTCGGGACTAGAATCAAGATATGGAACATCCAGTGAAAAAGGCCTCATGCTAAGTATAAACTGAAATTCTGTTCATCGCCAAGTCCGTGCCGTAGACGGTAACTTGTCGAAGTTCTTACTATAAAACAATACTGAGTCCAAATTATTTCCTGTTTTGGTAAACCGATTCTAATGACAAATGCAACATGTAGACTAACTCTTTCTCGGCTGTATTATAACAAGTGATAAAGAATGGTTAACATACGACAATGTTCAACGCAAATGACAGTAGATTGACATGGATATATCCCCACAAACGAAATGAAATGCCGAGTTGAAAGACATGCATTGTTATGTGCACTGTGGGATCGTCGGGGTATTCTTTATTTGCACTTTTTTAAAACTAAATGAAACGCTTAGCACACATTAATAGCGCAGCAGTTTCAAAGTGTCTATAAATATTTGGCCGAAAAGGACTCTACATTCGTAAAAAGGTATTCCACTCGATGATAAATACTTTAATGAGGGCTTTAATCAGTCCGAAATTAATTAAGCCTCTCAACTGACAGGGTTTAGTATTTATCAATCCACCCACGAGGATAGAATGTGGCACAAGGCCGGTTTAATGTGGGTATCCCCTAGCCTGTAGGCTCGGCCAAAATATAGCCTTTTGAACCCGCCTTGACGGATTCAGGCCCTGTCTACCTCCCCGAACGAAACCTTGCCCTTCGGCAAAGCTTCGTCCGGGTTCCTCTCTGCTAACGCAGAGAGTTCGACAGACGCCGACTCGGAAGCTCACAAAGGCAGCGTACTACACTTTGATCCTAGCCTCCGGGCCGAGCAGCTTTCTGACAGGGCTTTCTATCAAACAAACGATATGACTTTCTCTTCTCTAGGTCAACCGCTAATGTGTTCACGGTTATAGCCGAAATGGTCTGTAAAGTATATGTTTATATTTCTGAGATGTGGTATTGTAACTATTTACAGTATTTACATTGGTCGCTGTGTTGTCCTCATCTTTGTTGTCATATTGAATACATTGGATAAAAAAGTTGGTTGACGAAATCCAGTGACTTGACCAAAACAACTAGAAGTTCCATACCCGGCCACATGAGAGGTGAACACTAACTTGGAGCGTTGAGTTACTAAAGTGAATTAACTGAAACTGAGATGTCTATAAATGCATCTCAAGTGGAACTAGAACAATCAAATCCTAAAATAAGAGTTCATTTCGGAATTCCAACGGATATCACCCGCAAAAGGCCGGCGCGTACAGTGGCCGAAATGCTGTGAATATGACGAGAAAGATAAGGATAACTGTCTGAACAATGTAAATAGTGTAAATAATCTGTAAAGCTTTAGATACGAATAGTTTGGCTCTGCCTGTTGCTTGAGATATCTCGATGGTATTTAACAGAGTTTCACATAATGGTCGTCTTCATACGATGAAGGATTATTATATTTTTGGGCTCTGAATTTTCCTTTCATGCAACCTTTCTTGTCAACTCTTGAAATAAAAATTGTTTTGACATACAAACTTCTAGATCTTACTATATAAATGCGGGTGTCTACTTTGGACTTACTTTGTATTATTTACATCTCCGATGGCATTAATTCTCGATTCAGCATCTCTGCCGATGACACAAGTATTTACTCCTGGCTTGACGGTAAGTCTCATGGGTTCTTTAATGTCAAATTGTTAGCTGTTATCGAAAAGGAAATCGGTTGTCACCGGGGACGAGAAAGGGCTTGTTAATTTGAATATGTTCAACAGTAAACTACTCCCATTTAATCAACTTGGAGAAGATTTGCGGTTACCATAGAGCATGGCTGATACTAACCTCCAAAAGAGTAACTCATTGCGCTTTCTCGGTTACAAGTTTTCAACTGATATATATATATATATATATATATATATATATATATATATATATGTATATATGTGTGTGTGTGTGTGTGTGTGTGTGTGTGTGAAAATATATAGAAAATAGGAAAGAACTCGTTAGGTAAATAATCCAAAGTTCTTTAGTATCTTTATTATTATTTTTTGAAAATAGTGCTCGATAAAAAGTAAAGCATATATATATATATATATATATATATATATATATATATATATATATATATAAATGATTATGCCGAATCAACTGCTAAGTTGTTGCTACAAATGTTATTTTATTGTCTTTTGCAAGACAAATCTTCTCAGATGAACCTTGCACATTTATATATCTACCATGCTTCTCTGCATTGAATATTGCAACCATACCTGCCCGAGGGAATATGATATGCATCTCGAAATTATTGACAAAACACAAAGAAAATTCTGTAATGTTATCCATATATCGGCTTCAATCAATTCTCTGAGACTTTTTTCTAAACAATTTCATGGGAATGTTCTGATGAGTTTCCTTCTTTGGTATCTCGACTTCATGAATATAAGTTTAGTATCACATTGGTTTTACTGTTGAAATTGCTAGATGCAACTGTAAGTTCTATTCTAATTTTCTCCACTCGCACTACTCACCTGTGGAACTTTCTACTGGCTTCTTGATTTATTGTCAACTACGATATTCAAATGTTTAAAAGAGACGTCAATCGTTAATTTTTCTATTCTTGAACCCTGTATTTGTATTGTCCTTTCTGCATTTTTCTGATTACTTGATTTATTTCGCACAGCTTGGGATGAAATCATTTAAAAGATGACAATACAATACGGCATGGAGCAGAGGTAACACAAGCAAAAAATAATCTTGGTTTGTCTGTTCTGCAGCACCAACATATATTCCCCTGAGCTTGCAAAAAAGGATTAACTTGTTCAATCGCTGCAAAACACATTGATGGAGAAAAATGTCCCTGATGAAAAGCAGAATGAAAATTGCTCCGAAAACATTTTTGCCCAAAACCGACGCAATTTTACTCAACAGGAATAGAAAAACGTAATAAATGACAATGCCTTTGTAAATAATGGTGAATATATAATCAAATAAAATTTAAGTTTACATTAATATTTGAAGAATTAACATAAACATAAACGGAAATTATTCATGACTCAGTTTAAGAGATAGATTTGCCCGTTGCGATTGATAGATATGAACAAGTTACGATAGTGTTGTGGTAGGATCCACCTAATTTGCATAGTGGAGTACCGACCATATAAATATGGTTGGTGCCGGCAAGAGAGGGAGGAATCAAATGATTCAACCAGAGACTCTGCCCGACTGCGACTCAGACAACACATTCTCCAGGAACGGTCTTACCAGGAATATACAAAAGACTATATGTAAATATTGTGTACACTTTCTTGTTTCAATACATTTTGTTCTAAGTACATTTTGTGTTGCATTATTATTCCATGCATTAGTCAAGTTACAACAGATAGATAGATAGATAGATAGATAGATAGATAGATAGATAGATATGAACAAATTGCGATAGATAGAGATAGATATAAATAGACTACGACAATTAGAGATAGATATGAACAGGCTGGTTTACATAGATAGATAGATATGAACTTGTTGCGACATATATATATATATATATATATATAAATATATATATATATATATATATATATATATATATATATTTCCTTATATATATATATATTTCCTTTCCGTCCTTGACGGTTAGATAAGCGCCGATGAGCCAACAAATCTAATTGAACCATTTATTCATTTATACAGTAATTCAGATCACTGATACAATCTAATACTACTGGAGACTGAAATTCGTCGCTACTCTTCCTTATATAAAACTGAAGCAATTTATAAAACCCTACATCTGTATAGTTAACGTGTTATCTTCTTTTGAAGGCGCCAACATGATCGATTATCTCTTTAGACGTATATTTACTGTGCATCTTACTATTAGCTACTTCATGTCTTGCACATATCTAAAATAACTCCTTACTTAAATACAAAGTGCGGTAAAGGATATATCGAGCTGAAATCATCGAAGTCAAACAACATTGAGCCTGGTCAGTACCGAGATGGTTGACCACCTTCGTATACAAAGTGATCTACGCTTGGGTGTCCAATATGCGGGTGGTGTGATGGAGGCTGTCTCGGAATGAAAAATCGGAAAGCTGTGTTCAAATTCCAGTTGAGTTACATGCACTTACGCTTGGGTGATCAGGACTCGAAAAGATCGCCGAAGCGTGTCACATCTAACAAAAGGCAATGAACCATTCCTCTCTAGGTTTTGGAGAAGGCCTACTTTTGACAAAGAACCTTCACAGGCTGAGATGACGAAGAAATATCGAGGTTTATTGGCTGAATGTTAGGAGGATGGGATTTCGCTAGGTCTGTGCTGATATGTAAAAGTATGGCAGCTGATAGTATGAAAGTACCATATATAATCGCGTAACATTCGTCTTAATTTTGAAGTTAATTTTAAGGGGATCGCATCATACACGATTTATAAAATGAGCATATGTATTGTTGGACCTGGCTACGCCATCGATCAAACTATATACCCATTTACTGTAGTCGAATTAGATTAAAAATTAGATCTTCAAAGGACACATGATACGCGAGTATATACGGTACTCGAATTTATAAACTCAAGTTAACAGTTCCTTTGATGGCCACTGGGATTTCAACGATTCGTACATTAAGCATCTTTTTAAAAGTAATGTACATCAAAACTCTTATTTGATAAATGTCGTGGCGTTTCTCTCCTTTCAATTTCTGTGAAAATATTAGCCAGTCTAATATTCATACATCATGATTATATTCATGCAGATTTTCAATGTGATTTCAGTCAAGCCGTTCCATCAGTGATATGATCTTTTTTTCGACCTTTGTCGACTTAAGAAGATCGGCATACCGGACATTGTACTCAAAGTAATATATCGCCTTCCATCATAGGATTAAACGTGGTGTTTGTTCTGATGGAGACTGATTTGATTCTTTTGCCGTTACGATCGACAAAAAACAAGGGTTTCATTTTCCGATTATTTTTGTATTATTCCACTTCCTAAATCTGAAGCAGATTTGCGGTGACATTGACAAAGGTGTTAAAATTCTCTTTCAAGTTCACGTATCATAACCTAAACGGTTTTAAATCAAATAAGTATTCATAACCAAAATCAGTTTCAAGTTAAAGCGCTTTTGAGATTTAGCATCCTTCGTGGACTGCTTTTAGGCAGATGATGCTGCACACGAAGCAGAATCGTTTGAAGTCGTACAGGAATTTGTAATTATCTTTTTTTTTTCCTTATGCATGTAAAGCTTTCAGGCTTACTGTATACATTAAGAAAACGGAAGTCGTTCATCAACCGCCCTCTCTTCCAAAGAAAATTAGCGGTGCCAAGTAAAAAAAAAAAAAGAGAGATACAAACTCCTATTAAAATTAAAGAAAATACTCCAAGAATGTAAAAGCATTTATATATCTAGGCAGAAAAGAGAATTCCAATGCAACAAGATGATGACGAGATAATCAATCGAATAACCCATACTACTAATACATTTGCGAAACTCCTTCCTTCCAGCCAGATAAATCTTTACTCTTTGCAAGATCGATCCCAAATTCTCTGACCCACATTCGCCAATATATTGCCTGTTACCTTCAGCTAAAACCAGAGGTCGCCGAATGGGGTCTGATCGACCCCCAAAGGGTCGGTGAGTATTTCCAGTTGGTTGATGATAGTTAAGGGGGTGAATGCCGGTCGGTATTCGAATTACACTTAGCTAAATTTTAGTTAGTGTACATATATATTGTATTATTCGGGGCAGATGAAAGAAAGAAACTGAGTTCGACGATCACAAATACAATTATTTGAAGATGTTTTTTTTTTTTTTTACCACGCTCCAGTTTGTGTTAGAATACTGTACACCATACCCATCCTGTATTATGATGATAGTTTCCACAAAGAGTGTAATTGGACAATCGGACTTTTGAAGACGTATATTCTGACCTCACTAAGTACGAAATGAGAGGGTTTGAAATTTTCGTATGGAAACGCAATCTGTATGCGCTGGCCATGTCTCCAGGATAAATCTTGGCATGATACTTGTCCTCCTGTATAGCCAGCTACAATGTAAGTAAGAATCTGCTCAGCTTTAACGACAAGCTGCAGTGCAGCGTTGTGGCTGTCAACATCTCGTATATGAGATTTGAGGAGGTAGTCTAGGATGATAAAGTGTAAAGTGCTAGTTCTTCAATAACTTTTCAACGCCAAGGAGAAACGGAAGCAAGTTTTATATTTACCATTCATCTTGTCTCGAAAAAGGCATCATTAAATCTTTTGGGGTCTTGGCTACAAATCACAGGCTGGACTCGAAAATCAGTCCACCATATAATTGCGAAACCGAGGTTTCTTCCTAAGAAAATGCCGATATCGATCCTCGTGTCAGTGCGAAAATTCCAAGCCATCGTCTTGGTTTACTTCTACCGGTTCAGTCAATATAGTCCAGAGGAATCACTACTTTCGGCTATACCAACGTGACATCTCCGATCATAACAGACGACTCTTTTTATCCGCTCGTACTAAGTGTGAGTCTAAGTCGTTCACTGATAGAAGGAAACACCTTATAGCTTCTCACAAGTTTGGTTCTCGAGATTACCGGCAAGTCTCTAAGAGTGTGTTGAACAAGAGTAAATCCTTAAATACCTCCACTCTTCAATCGTTTTGGAAGTATTGTTATCTGGTGCTGATTAAACAGAATGGTTTGCTCGGAAATTTTTTTCCAATTCCACTCTCAATATATGAAGTGTATATTTGACTGATTTCCCACCTGAAATGGCATATCTACTGAGTGATATGAACATAACACTGTCCATGGCGTCTCCAAAGCATGTCCCCACAAGACATGCGAATTTGGCAGTATCCCTGCAATTCTCCTAAGGATATGTGCTTCTGGACTGGCTCCTGTTCTCTCCAAACACTACAACGAATGCCTTACTGAATCCAAAACGAAACTGCTATCGTTTAGCTACTATAGGGATCTACTAGTACCTTCCATTAGCATGGCTCATACTAATATCCAATAGATAGATAGATAGATAGATAGATAGATAGATAGATAGATATTAACCTGAAATAAATAAATATATATATATATATATGTGTGTGTGTGTGTGTGTGTGTGTGTGTGTGTGTGTGTGTGTGTGTGTGTGTGATTCATTTCAGGCATATTTAAGAACTGCTTTTGAGAAAACTATTTTCATGAAAGATTTTCCTATGAGAAAAATTTTAGAATTTCAACCGACGGTTGCATTAGCTGCTGAGTCAAATAATACCGAATGTTTTCATATATATAAGCGCTTGCTATATTGATAAAAATACCATTACTAATCACCATCTAAGCTCAATACTTAGCAAGCTCGAATTACGAAGATATTACTGGGTATTTGATCATCACTAGTGCCGCACTATGTTAAGCTTTCATAAATACTTAAATGTGTTACTTGGTATTTTCAAGTTGTCCTTATATCCACCAAAAATCAATACGTGAAATAAAATCACACACTAAGATTTCGAAATCTGAATTTCAAGCCAGATATTCCCTTACTCTTTGCAAGATTGATCCCAAATTCTCTGACTCTCATTCCCCAATATATTGCTTGCTACCTTACGCTAAAACTAGGGGTCGTCGAATGGGGTCTGATAGACTCCCAAAGGGTCGGTGAGTATTTCCAGTGGGTTGATGATAGTTAAGGGGGTGAATGCCGGTCGGTATTCGAATTACACTTAGCTAAATTTTAGTTAGTGTACATATATATTGTATTATTCGGGGCAGATGAAAGAAATACACTGAGTTCGACGATCAACAGAATCAGAAGCTTTAGTTACATCTCCCCAAGTAGCATTTAACTTACTTTGTATGGCTACATTAGATACATTTTAATTGTTCCAAGTTGATTTTCAAATAACAATCCCCTTTTGTTAACCTCTAACTGCAAAAGAGAGTTTATGATTATGAAGGTCACATGACCTGATTGGTATGATTGCATCAAGAATGATGCTATATTAGTTTATTTGATTTAATTAGTTTGTACAGTTTCGAAGTTGGATATTCATAGTGGTTATGCTTTACTGTTCGATAACATCGACTGCATTTAGATTTGGTGTACTTAATATATTATTTGCTTGATGCATTAGGGTTATTTCATTTCTCTTTCTAAATATATATTTTGGAAAAAATTTTGGACCAGGTCCAATTTTTTAATGTTTTATACATTATAGTTTTTTTATTATATATTTTATTATATAATACATTATATTTTCTTTTGTATCCAAGGCATTTTTATGCTGTATATTGGCTGCCTGGTAGCATTGTTAACCACTACTCTAATAATATTTTTTAAAGAAGTGTGAAGCTCATCAAAGAAAGACTCCGTTCTGATATTGCTATATTTTTGTTTGAAGTACATGATCTTTTCATTCATCTCCAAGCATACCTAACTTTGTGCTTTTCATAGGTAACACATTTCAGAGCTTCTTTCATTCCCGGTTTTAACCATCTTCTTTGCACACAATACCTTATTAATTGGATATTAGTTGTGCATATGCATTTCTGTTCAATAACATCGGCTTTATTTAGGCTTGTTTTACTTATTTACTTGATTCATTGAGTCATTTTATATATTTTCTTCAATATATTTTTGAGGAAAATTCTGAACCTGATTTCTTAACTTTTCATACATTTCAGTCATAATTTTAATTGCCAACATCAGTGCTAGTTTTAAGTTTCAAAGGTATTTTAAATGTGGGTCGCTGAGAAGGAGGAAAAACAAAAATGATTCTTTCGTCGAAAAAGCTTGACGGCTCCCGATCTAGACTAAGGTTAATTAATATCAAGTCGTTATTGCATCAGCTTGATTTCCACTGTGACGATCTATTAACGTGTCTTCCTTCCTGGATTCAGTAGTGTGATGTAGCGTTATTTTAAAGATGGAGAATATTAAGAACATTTGTTTAATACATAAAAGAAAGCACGTTATATTTCAGTAAACACCTCAAAAGGAAATGTACAAGTTGGCCACAACATTCATGAAAACCGATTACTAAACAGTTTGGGTCTTTCACAGCAAACGTTTACCAATGCATTTTAGGAGATAATATGGGAACAGCGATAGTAATACTGTAGCTTAGGGCTATAGAAAGCAACTTTATATCTCCTTTTAAATGATGTTGTATATAAATGCATCGAACGATTGGATGTTCTTGTACAAAATATATTTTATAGCGCTGGTCAGAATTAAGAAGTATTAATTTGACGAATCTATTCATAAGTGACAATGCCATTCAAATTTTATAAATGTTCACTAAAATTAGCTTTACTACATTAATTGAATGACCGGAAATTTCAACAAAAAACGTGCAGTCCTTCAGGCTTGATTAGCTTTTACCGGCCACACGGTCTTGCGTGTAGACAATCAATTGAATACAATGGTTGACTAAATTAAATAAGCTTAATTGACTAAAATAGTAATGCATCTAATCACAATAAATCTCATGTCTCATTGAAAAATCGGATCACCATAATTGAAATAATTTTTACTAATTTATATATTGTAATTTATTGTTATTATATTGTATATAATTAGTTATTGAAAGTGGATATAGCACAAGAATAGGTGAGTTTACATTATTTGAATTATTATTATTCGTTATTTGAATTCATTCTTCGCCATTATAATTATCACCACTGTAGTCATGTTTTATTAGTCGACTATATTATTCAAGTAGCTGTATCCCTCCATGATTTTACGGCCAGGTAAAATTTAGCAAAGACGTCCATCATTAGAATATATATATATATATATATATATATATATATATATATATATATATATATATATATGTAATGAGAAATACCCCAAAATAATATAAATCCTAACGTTCACATCCTTAAATCAAAAGAGGGCTAAATACTAAGAGTAGAGAAATAATTATTTATTATAACTTTTTTTATACGCATCGAAACACAAATGCATTTTTGTAATGAGTAATTGTTTTTTGTATCTATCTATCTATCTATCTATATATATATATATATATATATATATATATATATATATATATATATATATATATATATATATATATAAAAAAGGCTTAACACTAATATTTTATTTTATATTTACTTTTTATTATATCCTTACTCTCTGTCCTGGACATTGAGTCCTACCTGGATTCTCTCCTCTTGGAATTATTTTTAATACAAATATATATGTGTATATATATATATATATATATATATATATATATATATATATATATATATATATATATATATATATATATATATATTTTTTATATATATATATATATATATATATATATATATATTTATACATTTTAGATATATGATTGCATATGTATGCGTATATTTAGCACTAATATCAATATATATATATGAATATATATATATATATATATATGTATATATATATATATATATATATATATATATATATATATATATATATATATATATTAAAGATAATAAATCCATTGGTATATAATCCAAGTGAATCTTAGTAATATAAAATATTAAAACTGATCCACAATAAGAGCTCAACGTATTTATTATACAAACCAAATAAATAGTAGTATTAATAAAATCCAAAATTACCGCATAAGACGTAATTTTGGACTTTAGTTTATATATATATATATATATATATATATATATATATATATATATATATATATATGCGAGTGTCTGTGTGTCTGTGTCTGTGTGTTTGAAGTAAAAAGATCTTAAGAAAGGATTAAAATGAATGCAAGTAATATCCATGATGATTCAATAAAAAAATCAGTGGATATAAGACTGGTATATTTATAGAGCCACGGTAGAGTAAGGGATAGGGGCTCGGATTGAGGAATCGGCGATCTGAGTTCGAATTCTAGTCGAATCCATTACATTCACTTACGCGCTAATACCCTTGGGAAAGATATGTATTCTCTTCTTCTAAATAGCAAGACAGACCGAGTTTTATAGCCTTGGATGGAAACTGGTCTACTGCAGAAAGAAATGGTAACCTACTACGGGAAAAAAATCTGCCTCGTCAGTCATCTATCGACAGATACTTGTTCAACTTCGCGTGTATCACGTATGTTACATAATTGACTTTATAGAATATCAAAGGGATTAACATGTAAAATAGTAAGATATTCTTGGTGTGTTGGATATTGTGTTAAAATAATATGTATTTCTTACGCCTACATCTTTTAGATTTATTTATGAATAAAAATCTAGGTTGAACCTTACCTTAAAAAAAAAAAAAAACAAATTACCGTTTGCCAACACCGGTGGGTTAATACAAACATTATTATGAAAACATTGACTTGGAAACTAAAATTTAATATATTTGATGTTGTAGTATTTTATTTGTTTTAAGCTTCTTGTTATATGACACTTGAAGCATTATTGAAAAATAAATTATTCATCGGATTATAATTTGTTTTGCTTTTTGCGATTGTTTAGAGTATTACTATTATTCAAGAAATTATTTGGTATAATTTTCTTCGTTCATTTTGCAATATCGAAATTAAAGAATTGTATTCTACTCTGGGGCAATATTCACATTTATATTTAATAACCACATTTCCAGGAATAATTTTCCTCCTTGTTTTCTAATTCTTCTCACAGAGGTATGAAATTAATGATAAATACTGTCCATTTTGATTAATAACTATAATTAAAGAGCTTTCACATTAGTTAACAATACGCTTTTTATGAGAGGAGAGACGAACAATTTATGAATAAAAAAAACTGTATATTCATATAACACACTGTCGTCGTCTCATATCCAAGAATTTAATTTCTTCTCTGCGGATCGCTTCCTTTATGATTATGGCGTTGATGACTACTTTCACTGCTAACGCGCAGTTTCAGGACTAAAAGCGTCCAGGCTTCCAACCAAAATCTTCAACCGTCATCCAACTTGGCTTTGCAAAATTTGCTGAGAGGAGAAAGAAAATCAGTGTAGAATAAAGTGCCGATGGCGTGAATTTTTTTAAGGTGGACCTGGACTTCCTAGGAAGTGACTCACACAAAACGATTTCAAGACCTTCTTTCGTGACATATATGGAATGGGACATGCACAATTCAGTCATGCTTCCGCTGACTCTGTTATAATTTCCGGTGGTGCCTTATGTAGCATGTCCGTCTTGCGTAACTCTCTTCATCCACTAGTTCAACCGCTGAGATCTGTTGTAATCGTCATCCGCTTGTTCCATAGTTGTGGTCTTTGGGGCTGGTCGCGCTTAGTCTGACATCTTCGACATTGCCGCCTAGTGTGGCCCTACCAGGACTTTTGTATTCCCGACGGCATCGCTCTCAAACTCAGTGGACCACGCAAGCCCATCCACCATGACAAGCAGTTGTCATCTGTAGCACGCACATAGAAACATGCACACATAAACACACATATATATTTTATACTGGATGTCGAAGTAAATAGATCGTCATCAAATATATCACATTATTATTATTATTATTATTATTATTTTTATTTTCTTTGATGTCTGGCGTTTACACATTTCTTTCCGGGTCCCGCCCAGGGACCTAAGGTTAGAAATGGCGTCATGACACTTTCCACTGACAAAAAAAAAAAAAAAAAAAAAGAAAAAGATTACATAGATAAAGCCCTTCGTAGGTGTGGGCTGTACTTGTCAGAACAATTTTCTGTATCTCCTTGAGGCATGGACTTCAGGTATCCCTTCAATTAGTCTACTGGAATCTTTTCCAACCAGTCCTAGGGCTCCAACTACAACAGGGATTGTTGATGTTCCCATATGCCACATTTTCGCGATTTCTATTTCAAGGTCCTTGTACTTTGACAACTTTTTGAATATCTTCAAAGATACATTGCAGTCGGCAGGGACTGCCATATCAATAAGGAGGCACCGTTTTTGTTTATGGTCTTTAATAACAATATCTGGGCGGTTGGCCTTGATTGTTCTGTCAGTGTGTATTGTGTAGTCCCATAGAATTGTAACAGGTCCTATCTCCGTAACCGGGTCTGGGTGGTGTTCATACCAGTTTCTTTCAGTTTTCTTCCCGTAGAAGTTGCAGATTTTCCAGTGCAGATATTGGCCCACTCTGTCATGTCGGGTTTTTATATTCAGTGGGTGCCAACACCGTATAACCTGCTACAAGATGATCAATCGTTTCTGGATATTTATCACAGAATCTGCATTTTGGACTGACACAATATTTTAGTATATGTGCTTGATAATTCCTGGTTAGCAAGCATTGGTCCTGCGCAGCAAGGATAAAACCTTCAGTTTCGCTTTCAACCCCTGCACTACGTAGCCACTGATCGGTACGGGTTTTGTCTACGTCAGCTTGTTTGGTACGGGCAGGTATTAGCCATGAAGCGGTTTATCTTGCCATCGCTTCTGTAACTGGTCTGTTGCATTCGTCTTAGCTATCTTTTTAGGTATTTCGCAGTTTCAGCCGGTGTATTGTGCTGTAGTTGCATCTCTACGCCCATTTGGAACTCCATTTTGAATTTGTTGGCTTCCTTCATTACGGGTAGAGACGCTTACTACTTTCATGTTCCTTGACGCACACCATCATCCAGTCTTCTGTAGTTTCCAAATATCTTTGGAGGCCAATTGTTGTAGTTTTGTAGGACAGTTCTAGTTGAACTAATCCTCTGCCTCCTTCGGATCTGGGCACATACAGACGGTCGACATCAGCTTTGGGATGATGCATGCAATAGCAAGTGAGTAGCTTTCTCGTTTTGGCATCCAGTCGCTTAATTTCAGCTATGGTCCAGTTAAGGACATTAAAGCTGTATTGCACCCACAGGACAGCCAATGTGTTTATGGCTGATATCCTGTTTTTGAGTTCAGCTCAGTATTTAGTACCAGACGTACACGCCTGTAGTATTCTTTTCTTATTTTTTCCTTCATTTGGGGGTGTTGTATGCCATCTCCTTCGCTAATTCCTAGGTACTTATAAGCTTCACCATGCTCCAGTTCCCTAATCTTTGTGACAAAATCTAAATCTATTAAGGGTGTTTCTGTAATTCTACCTTTCTTGAAAGTTACTTTTTTGCACATTTATCTAATCCGAAGTCCATACCTATGTCGTCACTGAAGTATTTTACAATATTGAGGAGGCCTTTCAACTCATTGTCGTCTTTGGCAAAGAGTTTGAGATCATTCATGTAGAGTAGGTGATTGAATATTTTTCTTATTTATTTTGTAACCATAGCTACTGTTGTTCAGTTCATGTGTAAGAGGATTAAGGATAAACAAAACAGAAGGGGTGACAGAGAGTCTCCTTGAAAGATTCCCGTCGGATATTCAGACGGTTGGATATGGCAGTGCCCCTGGTGTGACTAAGGTATAGTTTGGTGTTCCACATTCCCATGCTGTGCTTTAGGAAATTTAATACCACAGGGGAGACTTTGTACATTTCCAAAGTCTTAAGGATCCAAGAATGTGGAACACTATCAAAGGCTTTACGATAATCAATCCACGCTGCACTTAGGTTCCTGCGTCGTCTCCTGCAATTTTCCAGGATCATCTTATTTATCAGAAGTTGATCCTTGCAGCCATATGAAACTCTTCTGCATCCCTTCTGTTCCAGCGGGAGAGTGCTGTTTGTTTCGAGAAAGGAATAAGTACGGTTCGTCAGTACAGACATGATCAACTTATACGTTGTGGAGAGACATGTTATCGGTCTATAATTTTTCGGGTCGTCTGTTTCAGTTGTTTTTGGTATGAGGTATGTCATACCTTCAGTAATCCATTCCGGGATTTCATAAGGATTATTTACAAGCGTTGATAATGTTTTTGCAAGAATTTCATGAGTAGATGTGAGATGATACAGCCAGAAATTGGGCAACTTGTCATTTCCTGTGGATTTCCACTTTTGGGATTTCGTTAGAGCTTGCCTAACATCATCTGTGGATATATTTTCCCATTCTTGCAGAGGTGTATCCAGCATTCGTTCTTCTTCACGCCGTATCCACTCTGCATTTGAGTTATACTCATTTGGGCTGCTCCAGATATTTTCCCAGAATCTCTGTACATTATCAATCGATGGTGGCCTTTCTACATGTATAGGTGTTTTTCCAATTTCCCTGTAAAATTTCTTAAGATCTGTTCGGAATATTTTATTTTGGCGATAGAACCTACAACGTTTTTCGTATCGTCTTGTTCTCTGCGCCTTCAGCTGAAGTTTCTGCTTCAGCATTTCCTTGATTGATGGAATATCAATTAGGGATTTAATGTTATATTTCCGCTTGATCTTTTGAATTTACGTGTGGAAATATTAGGGTTTCTTGTGAGCTCATCTAATATAGAAAGCTCACATCTGGTTTGTTGTATTTCTCGAATCAGTTTGGTTTTCCAAGCTGGTTCTCTGTGTCTCTTAATTTTATTTATTGTCTTGACTCAAGCTTCCGAGTCGCTGCTAAAGCTGTGGCGTATATGACGTTGTTAACTTCTGTGATGTTTCCCGGTGGTTTATCTGTTAACAGTGTTTCCAGAGCAGCATTGTATATTTTCACGATGTGCCTGTTGGAGTTCGTCATATGGATTTTCGGGAGCTGGTCTCTGTCTGACAATTGTGTGAATGTTACTCTGCTGAGCACTTGGATGACGTCATTTTTCGCTTCGGTGATTTCAGCTCCATGGTTTTCAAGGAATTCTAACTTATTGTCACTGAAGATGACTTCAGGTGCAGTTTCTGGAGGACTGTAGGTTGTGTTTAAGGTAGAGTCTTGGGTTTCATTTCCTGGGGAGATTATTCCGTACTTCATTCTCTCAGCATCCACCCCATACTCTGTTGCATTCCTTATTTCTACATTCGTCTCAATAGAGTTTGAGTGATGGGTCATAGTATTTTTGTCTTATATGTAATTTTATCTTATCTATTTCCGCCTGTGAGAGTCTGTTGTTTTCGCATGATGTCCCTTACGGACATTGGCAAGCATGTTTGGATTAAGGTTAGGTCTTACATCATTTCCCACCGTACTTCTCCATATTTGGTATGTTTGATTGGTGGTGTTCTTTGCTGGGTTTTCGAGTGCAGTGAAGAAGGATGTCATGACTTGTCGATACTCTTCGCGGCTCCATTTCGTTCGTTTACTTTTTATTAGTCGATTTGGCATAGAGTCACTTGGTCCAACGTTGGCAATAATCCGGTTTTGGTGACCAAGTGTCTCTTCGTGTTTTGGAAGAGTTTGTTCCAGTGGCAGACTTTTCGTTCTCAGACTGGTTCTCTCTGAGTGACGCGGCCCTTGTTGCCCCGGTTGACGGCCGATCCGGTATGAAATATTATTCGTATTCATTGAAATTAGTAGAGATGCGTTTTAACCTTGACCGCCAAGGGGTAGTTATGTTCAGATTACCAGCTGTAGGAAGAATCTGGAAGAAGATCCAGGAGCACGCCCATACAATGAGATTGTGGGTTTTTTGATATAAAGAGAGAATATTTCAAAAGATTGTGTGGTATTCAGTGGGGTAGACTATAGTAAGTTTTAACTTAAGTTCGAGTGACCACTCAGGGGGAATAAATGCATTTTAGTATATAGACTTAGAAAAAAAAAAAAAAAAAAAATAAATACAATATGATCCCTGTCAATGCGGATACATACACATACAAATTATATATATATATATATATATATATATATATATATATATATATATATATATACACAGAGAGAGAGAGATATTAGTAAACATGTACACATATACGCAACGACAGAGATTTGGGATGCTTAAAGTAATAGTGAAAAAATAAAGTGAAAAATGGACACGGATGTCCGAAAAAAAGGTCGGGGGGCGAAAATTTGAAATATACGTTAAACAAAAAAACAAAAAAAATAAAAAATAAATAAGAGGGAGCTGAAAGGGAAAGAATTAGCTGGAGTCAAGAATTTACAGTCATAGCAAACTACACGAAAAGTAACATTTAAAAGAATAAATGCTACATTTACCGTTTCTTCCTACTTCGGAGCATGGCAAAAGTGATCTTCCACAAATGTTCAGTTTTCCGTCGCCAACGACAGATACTTATCAAATTTTATGGGGTAGGCTGGACTTATACTACAGATTGGCAGGGGAGGGTGGGGCTGGATATCAAAGAATTCATTAAACAAAGGGGTAGAAGCAAAACAGTAAAAGTTATACTTTTCCGGTCATCTCTCATCCTACTAGCCGCTAAAAGATACATTTTTAAATTTTCACTCAAAGACATGATAGTCAAAGGGCAGAGCATTGTACGAAAATCACACCTGAAGCCATGAAAAAGGTAAAGATAAATACAATATGATCCCTGTCAATGCGGATACATACATACATATTATATATATATATATATATATATATATATATATATATATATATATATATATATATATATATATATACACACATGAGAGAGAGAGAGATATTAGTAAACATGTACACATATACGCAACGACAGAGATTTGGGATGCTTAAAGTAATAGAGAAAAAGTGAAAAATAAAGTGAAAAATGGACACGGATGTCCGCTAAAGGTCGGGGGGGCCGAAAATTTGAAATATACGTTAAACAAAAAAAAAAAAAAAAAATAAGAGGGAGCTGAAAGGGAAAGAATTAGCTGGAGTCAAGAATTTACAGTCATAGCAAACTACACGAAAAGTAACATTTAAAAGAATAAATGCTACATTTACCGTTTCTTCCTACTCCGGAGCATATTATTATTATTATTATTATTTCCTTTGATTTCTATTGTTTACAAATTTCCTTCTGGGTCCCAACCAGAGACCTAAGGTCAGAAATTGCATCATGATATTTTCAACTGACCAATTAAAAAAAAAACCAAAAAAAACACATTTTAAATAGACTAAAGCCCTTCGTAAAGTATGGGATGTACTCTTAAGAAGAGTTTCTTGTATTTCTTTAAGGTAAGGGCTTCCAGGAATCCTTTAATTAGTCTACTGCAATCTTTTCCAACCAATCCGAGGGCTCCAACTACAACAGGGATTGCTGATGTTCCCATATGCCACATCTTGAGATTTCGATTTCAATTATTATTGTTATTATTATTATTATTATTATTATTATTATTAATAATAATAATAATAACATTACTTTTAAAACCAAACAAGAAATAATATTACCATCAAATATATGATACTATTATAGGTGCTGTTAAAAATATCTGAAAGATAAATAATAGACGAAAATATTGGCTATTCTACTCTGGATCGATAGTTAAAAAAGTAAACATAGAAAATAACGTTACTACAATCTTATACAAATATGTTAAAACAGAGGAACAAGAAAAGAAAGAGTAAGAAAAAATATTACTCTCCGTAAAGTGGTGATTCGAAGAATATAACAAAAATGCTAACCAGTTATCGGTCCTCGCTCTCCGGAGTTCAATCGAGGATAAAGCATATAAATGTACGAAACGACTAACATGGTGAGGAAAATACAACCAAATAACCAAGATCACAAATCGCAGACAGAAGACTCAGCAACTATTCCTTCTGCTTACCGATGGAAGACAGCCTAGATTTAATATATATTTTCTCAAGATATTTCAAATGGTAATCAGGATGAATTTTGCTGACCACAGTGAAAAACTGTCTGGTAAAAGACAAGGTGCAAATTGGATTATTTATTAAGTGTTCCGCGTTCGAAAAACCGGAAGTATTAACAATTTTCAAATTGTCCTTGTTTCATTCCCTTTTGTTTTAATAGTATTGTATATAATATGTGAATATATACTTTTAATATCTTCGTTTTTAATGTCATAATAGAGGAAAACGCATTTTATTCGACTCTACGTAATTTAAAGGAAACATTATAAAAAAACTGGATGATTTTGTAACATATGAATAATAGAAATATCAAATTAATTTTGCACTGTTGTTTATTAAGAATAAATACAACAGCGAGAGAGGATTTTTTTTTTAACTAATACGACAAAAATTCTGTATTGTGCTTCATTTCTGTTGAATTTTAAATCTCATCGTATTTTATTGTAAATTATAAAATACAAAATATGCAATAAATTTTCAATATTTTTTGCCCACTGATTTTTTATAATTGCCATGTTGCCTCCGAATTTCATTGGAGATATGCATCCCATTTATCATCTGTAAAATGACTTCTGCTCGAATCTGGCGTGATACATCCGTATTAAATAGATTGCAGGTTAGCGTTGAAATATTTCTTTCCCACTTTTCGAATTATTCCATAAAAATGACACGCATTTTTCAACCCATTCCGAAAAATATGGCTAAAATAGTATTAAAAAATTCCTTTGCAAATTTGCAATAAACATTTTTATCTGCAAAAGTATTCAATGACAAGACTCTTCATTACGTGTAAAATATTTATTTTAGTCAACTGGTTGTCAAATTTAAAGTCGAACTTGAAAGATAAAGAGATATTTTGTTATAATCTCATATTAACACAATTGGTGACAGGTTTTCTGTGTTGACTTAAAAACCATTGGAAATAATATCGATGAGCCTGGATAACATTCCAACTAAAGTAGGATGTGTTTATTTAACAGGAATCCCATTATGGCATCACATACATCAATAGGATCGATTTTATATTATATACTGGTACGATGGAATAATGGATAGCGGCTAGGATTGAGGAATCGGAGAGCCGAGTTCGAATCCCAGTCGAATCCATTACATTTACTTACGTGCTAATACCCTTGAGAAAGATATGAATCCTCTTCTCCTCCCCCCTCCCATCCCAGTAATGGGATGGGAGGGAGGAGTAAGTAACAGGACAGACTTTGGATAGCAACTGGTCCACTGCAGAAAGAAATGGCAACCTACTGCAGGAAAAAAATCTTCCTCATCAGTCATGTATCGAAAGATACATGATCGCCTAAGCGTGTATCACGTATGACACATGACTGACTGATTGGTACCATGTAAGACAGTACAACTAGTCGCATGTTTCTTAAAAATGAAAATTAGCAACACCAAGTGAGCTTTATTGCATTTTGAAATGTCTGACAGGATTGAATGTGTTACACAAAGTATCTATCAAATCACGGGTTATTTAAGTTTCACTGCTTGACTCATTGTTCCTCCTCAGTAGAATTTTTAGTATTCTATACATGCTCAATGAAAATTAGATTTGGTGAGTTTGTTAACAAAAGTAACGCAGTGAAGTCTAAATAAACTTTGAAATATTCAATCTGTTGTTTTTAGTTTTGATTGTTAAAATCAACAAACTGAATTCGTTCTTGTGTTCCCGAAGCTATTCTTAGAAATTCGTTCAGTCTGGCTAGATACTCTAGCATGCTGTAGGTTATTCCTGTCATAATCATAGACTTTTGCTGAGGTCAAGTCGTGCAACTAGTCTTCAGCTAGGATGAGACGGCTGATGTGCGAGAAATACCTGCCATATGATGGTTTGGATTCTGCTTTTCCACTTAGCATCTAATCTGAAACACCACATTGAGTGCAGTGACTTGCTTTCGTAACAGCGCATTTCCTACAATCTCGACAAAAAATCTATCACGCCGTCTTACTTTCTGAAGAGAACCAAAAGCCAATGAAACTGCTTCTAATTCCATAGACTGAAAGACTGGTTCTGGTGCCGGCATATCTACTGAAGACATATAACGTAATGGTCTTTAATTAGCATTGCTTCTTCGACTGGCATTCAGTTTAACGACAACATACCCAACAAATATCGATGGTCTGTGCATTGCTATGCTTTCCTTCATCTAACATGTTTAATGCTATCTGTAGTGTTGAATCGTACTTGGTAGGAATGTCACGGTTGAATTATCACATCGATAAGTTATGGCCGCTCACTGCTTTGTGGATAGTGTTTTCCCAGATGTAAATATAACCAGATAGTCACTAATAATAAATACACAATAATGAGCATTAAATTGTGGATATTTACAACTGGCAAAACGATTGTTAAAATAATAGATATTCACTGACGTTTACTTTCCGATTTGTCTTCACCGTATAAAAAGAATAAATCCAGTTCTCGAAATTAAGCATTGCCAACTTGGGTTTGAATACTGAAAACTAACACTGGTGGGAACGTGGTAAGCCTAATGACTTATTTACCAAGTCAAAATTAGTGAAAAACAAAACCAACTGGATCAAAAGTGAGGTAAAATGGCTATGTTGTACCAAGTTTGCAGGCGAAAATTATCGTATCGGTCGAACTCTTGACTGGCTAGATTTTAAACAACCAATCCCAATTTGAAGTACGCAAATATCAAATCCATAGCCTTCGTGGAGTTAACTTTCCTTTCTCTTCCCTCATTAGTATTCACCCTGCTTGGACGATCACATGACCCTGACCATTCCCTGAATGACGCCCTAACTAATAAAAAGAAGATGCCGTGAAGAGAGGATGCTTGTCTTCCACAAAGAAAAAGCACAACCTTTTACGAAATTACTGAGAAATGACAAACGTTTATAAAATTCGCACGCTTTTTTTTCTGAGCCTGAGAGAAGTCATGCGGCATTAACTTAAATTATTTATCTTTGTTTTATTTTTTATGTTTTTTTTTCATTGAACAGACTTAAAATATGGACTCAAAACATCATCTATCAACTTAAATGATACAAGAAATTGATAATTTCAACTTACATTCGGATTTTGAATCTTATTTCTTTCAATCATACCACCTATCCAAGGCAGCAAAGCCACTAAGACACAAGGGGGTTACTTAGTATGAAAAGATGAGAAAAATAGAAAATACATTAAGCAGCGAGAACAATAATAAAAGTAATCAGGAAGACAGATAACGATTGACATTGCATTTATATTTTCAAAGAGAAAAGTTGACGGGAAAAGATGGAGTCAGACAAGAGTGCCAAAAGCGAGAAATGCGAAAGAAGAAACTGTTAGAATAGAACTTACGGTTTGACAATTCAACTGTTAATTCTCGAGATCTTGTTGCTAATCTAGTCATGGGCTTAACTCCATAAAGGCTAGGTACCATAGCAAAGAGTTCACCGAAAAAATGCCATGAAAGTACTTAGAGAAAAGACAAGGGAAAGGTACATTAAGGCTGTTGGAAACTCCGAGACGACAGCTCAGGACAAATAATATTGCTGATTCTTCTTTGGATTTTATAAGTAATCTCAAAATAGACAACTGGAGCACCGGACCATATTTGGAAGCAATATTCAATGCAGGGACGAATCGTGGCTTAACAAATGTAGAAGTTAGATTAAGGAGAGAAAAATATCTAGCACGATACAGTGAAGAAACGTTCTTAGCAGCAAACTTAGCAATGGATTCAATATAATCTTTATATTACCTTAGTCGAAAATATTTTCCCGATTTACTCGGGGTAGTTAGTATCAGTCATGCTGATAGGAGGCGGAAGTGGACTTTCAAGTGACTGATAGAGAGACGATTCGTTTTGCAGGCGTTAAAATTAACGTGCTTTTATTTGCCCCATTTAACAACAGACTGTAGGTCTTTTTTTTAAGTTTAGCTCCCAATTTGACCTTTGAGGACTTATCAGATTTACTATAGGAATAAATGTTTCTGTCATCAGCATTGATCTCAAGCTGAGAGCTGATTTAATTAATATTCAAAGGTAAAGATAATGTAAATGATTTTAATTAATATAGGACTTTTCATATAAATTACTAAATATATTCCTGATAATTATATAATTTCCATCAGATTTACTTAATAGAAAAATTAATTAGAACGAAGACAGTCTAAAATGAGGATTTTATTCCATTGACGCCCTACAAGGAAGTCAATATTTCATTGAAACATTTCCGTCGCGTTCTTGATACTTTCTCTGTGAAGAAATAAAAGAATAACCAAACTAAACTGTCATGGTTAATTTTTTTCGTTTCAAAATAACTATTCAATTTCGTGTTATTTGTGCATTTTTTTTAAAAACACATTTTTCTCTCTTTTCACATTTTTACGCGTTTTCACGTAATAAATCCAGGCTAATTCAGCTCTGTTTCCACATCCGCTTAAACACCTCATTATGAGCGGCTATAATTCTTTGTAATGATGCTGGATATTTAAACCAATTTCTTGAATTCCCAATTAATTCGGTATCCCTCAACCCCAATGGCATCAGGAAAGGGTTATAAAATGGACTGTCAAGTTCAGCATCCTATTGTAAGGTGTGGGAAACATAGAGAGGAAATGAATTAAGAAAGAAAGTGAAAATGACAAAAAAAAAGACATGACGTAAAAAGACAAAATAAATAAAGAAAGAAAGGAAAAGATGAAAAAATGAAACTAAATTAAATGGCGAAAGAAAGAAAGAAAGAAAGAAAGAAAGAAAGAAAGAAAGAAAGAAAGAAAGAAAGAAGGGGGGGTGAAGTAAAGAACAAAAAAGAGATGAGATAAAAAGACAAAAGAAAGAAATAAAGAAAGACGAGGAAGGCGGTAAGTGAAGGAAAGTAGAGGGGGATAGTGATCCTAGCAAAGGAAAGGAAAGAAAAAGATTAATTTGCAAAGGCAAGAAGTGAGGTGAATATGATGAAAAAAAAAAGAGTTGAATCAAAACTGTGCTAAACGGAACTGGGAGATTAAAGATCATTTTGAGGTCCTCCCCCTCCTCTGCTCTCCAACCCTCCCTCCCTCTCTCTCTCTCTCCCCATCTCTCTCTCTCTCACTCACTCAATTTATAAAGCGTCATTTATTTTGCAACCCAACTAAATGAAATGGGTCAATTTGATGGATTTCATTTTTTTTTTTTTTTTAGATTATTAAAAAGAAAGAACTCGGAGGGAAAACGATTTATTTATTTATTTTTACTGCTGAAACAAAATCAATGGATCCGAATTACAAGAAATAAATTTTGTAAAATGTCACAAATAAACAAAATGGTTTAATAGGCAGATATCTGAAATCTTATCAGAGGCAAAAATTAACAACAGATAATGATTTACACATTCGAAAGAATTAAAGGAACCTTCATGAATAAACAGAGTAGCGAAATGTAAAATTGACGGAGAAAGCAAGTTTTATATAGGATTGATAAGTCAATTAAAATCTAGTCTGCGGAAATAACTCAGGACATGGGCGATTATGGTTACCCACGATTTCGTCCTTTACTGTTTTTACCAATGTTTGTCTTTTGCTATCTGTCCTAATCCCTATTCAGCCAAACATTTACGCAATCTCATTTCGTCGGTTATTTGCTTATCTTGTGTTCAAAATATCCTGTGAGTATTAAATTTTCCAGTCCCTCTTTCTGTATTATATATCTAGAAATTTCAATTGACTCTTTCTAATTCTAAGTTGAAGTGTCCTTTTTGTTTACAGTTGCTCTTCAATTTCATCGTTGCTCAGATTTGTTCTTGACATCCTTCTGTAGAACCACATATTTGTTGTTTCAATCTCCTCTTCAGTTGTGAAGAAATTGTCCCCTATCTACATAAGGGTCATCTATGGAGGAGACGGTTCTGTCTATCAAACAGCCAATGTATGACTGATGATATTGTATAACGAGCTTGCATAAATTCCGCTATGTCAAATTTTATTTTGGTTCCACTGAAAATCCTTGGAAATTTAGTTTTTATCCTCATTGAATAACTTTAGCTTTCTCAAAACCTTTCTCTCTGGCAATTAAAGAATTATTGTAATACTCCCATTGTTACGTGGGATATTGTAGTAAAAACTAAGTCTTACAATGAAAAAAGGCAACAGATGTAATTTACGCCTTGTAGAAAAATTAGTTATCTTAAAACACTTAAATAACCCTAACTTACTAAACAAAAGAAACGCATTGATGGTCACATCTACGTTAAAAATAAATATCTGTTAAAATACTTTGATCCAGATTGATTCAGATTAATTTTTACTACTTTGAATATACGCTCTTTAGCACTAGAGGGCGTCGCCAGTGATGCTCTGAATTGGATCATTGGGCAATTTCGGGAATTTAATATATCATACTACCCTCTCCAAGTCGACCACATCAGAGCTGATCAGTCTCTGATGCGCCCATATGATAAATTAACAGCCTGCATATCGCCAGCTAATAATTACTGTTATTAATTAAAACAAAATGCAACCATAAAATAATTAGAAATTTACATAGTTTTTACGATTAAAGTAAATAAATTACGACTCAGACAGCGAGTTAAAACGAGAATAAATATATAAATATCGCTTAAAAGAAGTTGAACAAGTAAATTTAGAAAATTCGTTTGAATCTATCGATTAATGTGGTAAATTAACGTATGAGATTAACAATTAAAATTAAATTTACGTTTTTGATCGTTACGACAAAAAAACTATTGCAAATTATAATCTTTCCATTTTTATTTTTCCTCTATTCATTTATCTTACGTCGAGCATATACAATTTTAGGACAGTTTATTTTAATGCAAAATTTTAAAAATACAATAAATCTTCATTTATTTTAAATATAATACAAAATAAAACTTTCAAAACTCATATCCCACCTATCTTACCTACAAAGAATAGGTTTTGCATTTGCAATAGATTTTTACTACTAAATATTTTTATGGCTTTAGGTTCGTTTATGTTTATATAATAAAAAAGATCATTAACTCCCTTTTATGTTTAATATAAAGTAAAATTCCCAACTTTAAAAGACAATTATATATATATATATATATATATATATATGTGTGTGTGTGTGTGTGTGTGTGTGTGTGTGTGTGTTTGTGTAGTTTTAGGTCCGTCTATTTTAATATATATTTTAATAAATACCATTAATCTCTGTTTATTTTAAAATAGAAAATAAAATTCTATTCCCCGTTTATTTGAAATAAAAATATAATACCCGTCTATTTATATATATATATATATATATGTATCTGAACTGGTCGGTCTTTTAATACTGTACAACCTGATCGCCCACCGTGAATTAGATATTAAGGATATCGTGCTGTACAGAGATGACAGGCTCATGGTAATGAGGAGTTCCACTAATTTTTAAAAATTAGAAAGGTTATATATAGTAAATTTAGAAATCTAAATTTAAAAACAACAGTCTGTACTAAATTAAAAAGGGTAAACTTCCTCGACGTAACTCTAGATTTAATAAGCAACACATACCTACCTTATAGAAAACCTAACACCAACCCCTTGTGTATACACCCTAAGTCAAACCACCCTTCATCCATAATTAAGCATATACACTAATCAATAGAGAACAGAATCAGCATTAACTCTGCTATTAAAGAAATATTCCAACAACACAGTAATTTTTATAACGCAGCCATAAAAAATAATGGATACAAAAATGATAACATCAATTAGAGAAACAACTGTATTAACCAGAAGAAGAACAGGAAAAGAAAAATCATTTGGTATACCCCTCCGTTCAACCAAATGGTTAGTATTAAGCTAGGTCATAAATTCCTAGCTTTAATTGAAAAACAGTTTCCTACAAATAGTAGACTTAGTGAAATATTTAATAAAAACACCCTAAAATTAAGTTGCAGTTGCACTGAAAATCTAGAAAGTATAATAAAAAAGACAATTATAAAATCCTGAATAAACCCTATGCCAGAATAGTATTAATTACACTTAAATTAGACAAAAATAATGAAAAATTATGTGATTGTAGAAACCCAGAAGACTGCCCATTGAAAAATCCGCATAAATTCTGTGGTATACCAATGTACTATCTCATCCATTGAGAGTCCTAAGACTAATATGATATACATTGGGTCTACGAAGAACGAATTTAAAACCAGGTGGAGGCAGCATAAGTGCTCCTTCAACAATATTAATAAAAGAAATCAGACATCTCTATCTAAATATTTTTGGCATTTGAAGTAAATGAATAAAATACCAAAAGTAAATTGAAAATTATAAACAAAACTAGAACTTGTAAAACTTGGGATGACCCATGCCCTTTTATGCCTACATGAAAACTACACATTATCAAGGTTCTAAATAATGAAAATTTATTAAACAATAGACATGAGTTAACGGTTTTTTGCAGACATCATCAAATTTTCGCATTCATAATTAGCATAAAAAACAAACAAACAATAAAATAATAAATACAAATTTTAAACTCCATAGTCGAAATAAAAAGTTTAAATACCCTATCCAATAAAAAAAAAATCCTTTATGAAGTCGTCAAAAAAACAAATCTTAGCGAATTTTGACAGGTTTTTTTTTTATATACACAAAACCCTTTCAGGGAAAAAATAAAAAAATAATATAAAATAAAATAAAAAAATAAATCTCCATAGACACTTAACCAGATTAGACGATGTCATCTTCCGCTTTAAATTTAGACACCCCAACCTTACCCTGACTTAACCTCATTGAATGTAACTGAGATATTGATACAAATGATTAACCCTTTCACCCCCTTTTTTTTTAAAAAAAAAATAATTGCTCTAGCTGTTACCATAGTAATTTTAATTTTAATATTGAATATGCTTATAAAACGCGTAAATTTCAAGAATTAGTTATTCCGAAAAAAAAAAATTCGCCTGAAGATGGAACAGAGCGTGGTACTTTAATTCAAATAATTATATTGAAGTTTTCGGCTCTTGTTTTGAAACATGAGACCTCTTATGTAGCGATGGAATCATATTTTTAAATAAACAATTATATATATATATATATATATATATATATATATATATATATATATATATATGGAACCGTCGGTAGCGAAGATGATTTCGCCTAGTCTGGTTTACGTGTCTATGGAAAATTTTTAAATAAATAATTATATTTAGGCTCTACTTTTGTATCGAGCACTGTTTTTAAAATTAAAACAAAAAATACTAAAGAACTTTGGATTATTTACCTAACGAGTTCTTTCCTATTTTCTATATATTTTCACACACACACACACATATATATATAAACCCCGTATGATACATGGACTTCGCCAGCATTGCGATAACAAAATATTTTTTATTAAAATTTAAATCATGTAACGGTCACTTTGAACCGACACCTGAAGAATGCGTTGTGCCTGAAACTCTGTCTTGTGCTGTCGTTGACGAATAATATGCATATTTATTAATATATATTTAATATCTATGTTATATTACATCGAGCACTATTTTATTAACGCGAGAATGCAATCTGCGATATTTTATATTTATGAAAAATTTGCTATAATAACATTTCCAGACCAAAAAGTAAAAAAAATCAGAGATCAGAAATTATGACCGGTGTGTACATTTGACTTCAATTGAAGTGGGATAAAAAGAACGTATGCATTTTTCATTTAATCCTCCACATATATATTTCCATCACACTTGATTTTCCCCTTCTCTTCCTCCTCACCTGCTATCTCTCCTCACGTCATGCGCTTTTTCATTCATGTTTTTTTTTTAAATATTGAGTTCATATTTAAAAAAATATAAAGCGTTAGGAAATAAATTTATCGAAATCGCCTGAATATACCGACAGGTTGAAACCAGGGTAACAGAATCGGCTGATTTCCTATTTTTCTATATTTAAAGTTCTATATATATTCATATTTTTATATATTTATTGAGCGCTACTACTGTTCTCTGGTCTAATTCATCTCTAACCATCTATGTGAGATCGACTATGTGAGCAAGGCTATCCATCTGTTAGAGGTTAAGATCGCCTAACATGGTCCGGGCCAAGTACGTAGACAATCAGCCTCTAGCATGAGAGCGTTCACTGGCTCATGACTGCTATCGGCGAGAATTTATTGTTATTTTATTGTTATTATGTTGCTTTCAGCACCGACTATTCTGCGGAGTTCCTCTCTTTCTTGCACAGTGCACGGATCAGGCTCCACCTTGACATGATGGAGTCTATTGTTATTAATATACGAAAGTCCCGCACTGTGTAGGCAGAGAGAATTAAAACATAACTCGGCCTTGTTCAGGGAACCTGTTGCCAATCTAACCCCTAACTAGGATATTTTTTTTACTTCCCCCAACACTAGTTGTGGTATATTTTGACTACAATTGTTGAAAATAATTTTTCTTTTCAACTAATTAGTTATATATGCCGTCGATATTATTTCTTCTGAAGATGAGTCGTCCGAAAGGTACCTTAAATTTTAATCGTCATGATACTTTTGTATTGTATTTTACAAATAAAATATGATCCCGTCTCTGAAGATAATTTTTATCCTGGAGTGGCAAAAATAATCTCTCTCTCTCTCTCTCTCTCTCTATATATATATATATATATATATATATATATGTAACATATGGATAATACCAAAGAGGATGAAATCCTGAGACCTCAGTGTTAAGTCAAAGCGAATAATTTAATTTAAAGAAAAAACAGACCACTATAAGGCTCCATTGTAATAATTTATTTCGCCGGAGACTTTTATTTTTCTCTGGATCTTTAGACTTCACTTTCAAAAGGTGAAACGAAAAATGAATTTAAAATTTAGACTTTTGACGTGCAGTATTAAACTTGTATAATTTGACATAGAAGGTGGTGAGGAATGGTGTGAGAGATATGGTCGAGTTTAGAGAGGGAAAGGAGAGTCTTAGAATTCATTTTTATATTTCTTTTTATTATAATAGTTAATATTGAAGGAGGGGGTAAGGATCAGACATTGACCTATTTAATCTGTCAACTCGACGGAAATTATATGGGAAAAGAAGAAAAGGGAAAAAGAAAAAAGGAGGAAGTAAAGAGATAAAAGATGTACGTAGGGTTTTTGGAGGAAGAAGAAGTGTGGTATATCTTTTGCAATTTAGATAAAAACAGGTTTTAACGTTCAATAGTAATTTAAATGTTTAAAAACTCCACAAAGAAATAAAATTTGATGCTTATGAGCGATTTATATATTCAACTTCTCAAGTAAATTACGGATTTAATATACCGAATACTATATTAATAAACAACAATAACAATATATATATATATATATATATATATATATATATATATATATATATATATATATATATATATACAGGTGCGGCTGGTATCTGAGGACAGATTTTATGGATTAGTAAAAACCTTGCTGAACAAATAATTATATTTGATTACAAGCAAGTAAACATGAAATGTAGCTAACTATTATTTAATTTTAAACAATAGAAATACCACTAGCATCAATAACTGCCTCTACACGATGTCAAAATCGGCTGCAAGCTCTGATTAATTGGTCCTTATTTATATCAGACATTACTCGAACTATTACAGCTTTAAAAGAGTCTTTTGGTGTAATGAGGCTGTTTATTAACCCCCTTCTCATTAACGCTCCACACATAATAGTCTAGTGGATTGAAATCTGGAGAGTTAGGAGGCCAAATGTTGGGTGTGATGTGGTCGTAAAAATGGTCAGCCATCCATTTTTGTGTTCTTAGCGCTTTGTGGGATGAAGCCGAGTCTTGCTGGAATATGTAAAGCCTGCCGTTGCATATGTTGTCAGTCCAGGGCTTGACAACTATTTCTCGAACCTCAATGTAAGCAGCAGCATTTACTCTAAGACCTTGTGGGGAAAAGTGTGGTTTTTCAGACACATGCAACTTTTTGGCAATTGACCTCATTGATTGACCTCGGTTTTAATCAATTGTCTGCTTGTGTTCCTGAATAAATTTGGATGTTCTCAGTTTATCAGAACGTGCAGAATGTATTTTATGTTTTAATACAGACATTGGGGAACTGTCAGCGTCTTCTAACTCCTTTCGTTTCTTGTGGACAAAAGGTCTTGCAACTATAAGGAAACGTGCAATATCCAAATCGCTATGATCAGCCTTTAATGCCACAATCACAGCACGCATTTTCATTTCATTTGTTATCATAAGGTTTGCCATTCTTGATTTCTGAAAAATAAAGGCATTAGAAGTTAGTGGGAAGCAGTATTAATCTTAAATCTGTATTTCCTCAAATACCAGCCGCACCCTGTATATATATATATATATATATATATATATATATATATATATATATTATAAATTAATTAAATTAGAATATGTTTTTTTTCGCTACACAGTTCTAACCATGTTTCAAAAATGGAAGCTAAAAGCCCCGAATTTAGATTTGTAATTAAATTAAAGACATTAGTTACATTTCATCCTCAAGCGAATTTTGGAGTAACATTTAAAATTACTGGGTTTTAAATACACAACTAAAACAAAATTCATGTTTCCAAGGTTACAGATAAATCTATCTTGATAGACAAGGGGTGACTGGGTGTTCAATATGTCTATATTTTAATGTATCAGTTATTGCTACGTTTTGGGGGTAGGTAAGAATACTTATTATTTAACTACGATTTGAAATATTTTTACTTTTAATTTTTAATATACTATATTTCTTTCAAGAACAATTAAATGTAATTAGAATCCCTTACAGTTTGTAGAATTATTATCACATCAAGTATATTAGGATTTTTAAAAGTTAATGCTCTGTAAATTTACATTGAGCACTATTTTGTAAAAATAAAAATATCTATAAGAACACCGGATTATATACCTTACTGTTCTTTCTTTTTATTTATATACATATATATATATATATATATATATATATATATATATATATATATATATATATATATATAGAGAGAGAGAGAGAGAGAGAGAGAGAGAGATTTTCTTTTTGCCTACCTAAATTTATATTTATCTATCTTGCTTTTTCTACTCTCGTTCATTTTTTATAGTTTAGATGTTAGTATCAAAAAGTAGTATAGATTCTTTTTATTTTATGTTATAAATATTGACTTCATAATCTCCGAGTATTTTAATTTTAAATCCCGATTGAATTTTTTTCTTTCTCATCCTGCTTTATTTTCCATAATTATCAAACCTTTGCATATTTGCATTTATTTATTTATGTACGACTTTTTCGGAAATTGTCTTGTTTCCTTGTTTTTTTTTCTTTATCTAATTTTATATAATTAAAAACAAACGTTAACTTTGGGGGAGCGTCTAAATCACATAACGTTTATATATTTACATTTTATTTGTTCAAACGTTGTCATATCCGAGCGTGGTAATGGGCACAATCTCGCACAGTCTCCAAGCTTCATAACTAACTACATTCGGTAGATGGACCTTATAAGCCCGGAAAAGCTGTCCATCTAGATGAAGGACAACTCTGATTTTAAACCTTCAGTGCGTTGCGGTAATATCCAAATCGGGCAAAAGTCTATGGATGTAAATTGAGGCAGAATATCCGGAGTCCTACTCCGAATGCCGTTGGCTGTCACAAATGACAAAATTCCGATAACTGCTTCAGGTAAGCCGGCTCCAAATGCAACGTCCGTAATCCTTTCCATCTTGTCGATACGGCCGAATGTGGGCAATAATATTAGGGTAACGAAACGCCTCCATATATCATCGCCGAGGCCTGCGCCCTGTAGACGTCATTACAATCTCACCAGCAAAGGACTGGACTTTGACCAAAAGTAGCTCTACCATTATTTTTCATCACAAACGGACGCCTACTTACTTATATCTATATATTTATATAGATATAAGTAAGTAGGTACGTCTGTTTATCTTCTGAGATAAAGTCAGTTCTCTGTTAGATCAAAATTCAGTCTTTTGGTGGTGAGATCCGAGTGACCTCACAGAGCTTCATGCATGGACGATGATATAAGGAGTCCATGAGCTGTCCAGACAGCATGCCACGCCCTTTTCTTTCTCTCGTAAATGCTTTTACTCGTCTACATTCTCTCTTTCTCTCTCTCTCTCTCTCTCTCTCTCTCTCTCTCTATATATATATATATATATATATATATATATATATATATATGTTGACCATGTTTGCCGCAGTCTCTGAATATGGAATTCAGTGAAGTCCGTAATCTGTTCAATATCAGAGGTCGGCAGTGAAGATTCAGAGAAAGTAGCGGTTGTTAAGTAATTCTTTAAGTCTTCGATATCAGGTTGGCAGTGCAGACAATTTGTCAGAAAAAAATGGCTGCTTTTATACCCGTCGCATTGAATATTTTGAGCTTTCTGATTGGTTAACCCTTCTATTGGTGAACTATTAACTGAGTCAGCTCATTTAGGCTAGCTCACTAGTAAAGACATACCCAAAAAACTGCAATAATATATATATATATATATATATATATATATATATATATATATATATATATATATATACTGTCTGCTTTATGCCACTTAATGTTACAGACAAGTAAAATCTAAGTAGTTTGCCTTCGAGAAATTCTTAACGTCTCGGTCATTCTTTTTTATATACAGTCTCGCCTCAGAACGTAGGCGATCATGGCTTTCCACAACTTCCTTTCCCTTTTAGCTCTTTACTGGAACTAAATGTTGTAGGTGTCTTAGACAGACGAAAGCTTTCATTCTCGCACTGCTGGAATATCACATTTAAATTTATAGATCTACTTATGTTGTATAAGTTTTGTCCAACTGCAATTTTTTTTTTATCGAGTTTGACAGCATCCAAGAATGAATATATGAAATCATTAATTTATAGATATTTTAAATATTTTATAACACCATCTCCTCTAGTTAAAGTCATTTTAACACGTGCTTTTTCTTTTGTAGGATAAAAAAGTTTTCGATTATATTGACACTTTATGATGAGAGCTGTCTGTATTTTGGCGTTATCTGAAATTATTTCATTTTTTTAAAGTACTTGTTTCGGTTATTTGTAATATCATGTTCGATATGCTCACAAAGTTTATTTATCGATAAGTTAACCTCAAATTTGTACACACACACACACACACACACACACACACATATATATATATATATATATATATATATATATATATGATAAAATAAAATTTAACAAATAACAATATAAATAGCCAAACACTGCATTCGGATCCACAATTATTCCCACTCAATAACACCTAGAATAATTTGAAACACAACCGTTACCTCCCACCAAAATAACCGTTAAAATAATACAATAGACTATGCAATAGAGTAGACTACATACATGGTATCACAGACCTGTGTATATAAATAGTCGAGAAAAAACACAACGCACATTGAATGCGTTTAGCATGGAACTGAGTCTCGCTTCTAAATATTGACTTCAGTATCTACTTATATATATATATATATATATATATATATATATATATATATATATATATATATATCAGGGTGGCCTGACGATTGCATCTAGCATGAAACAGACTGTCGCCTCTAAGTGTTGACTTCTATGTTCACTTTTATATTTACACACGCTCTATCTCTGATAGCACTTTATCCCATAAATATAGCAAATCTTAAGACCATAGACCATATTCATATATATATATATATATATATATATATATATATATATATATATAACTAAGTTTATCTCCCGGTGCCCACTCAAGGTAAAGAGTTACAGTAAGAGCCAGTTTATGCTGATAGGAAAGTAAGATAACTGTTAAGCCTAAACTTGGACAGGTTAAGATTGTAGTGATCGGGGAACATCCTCTACTTTGAAGTCGGTTCCATAGACCAGCGGTTCGCGGGGAAAAGCTGTTCGAGTGGAACCGATTTCTTACCAAGTTGGATTGGTGGGCAGCTTGCTACACTGTGAGTGGCATGGCGGGTCCTAGCCCTGAAGGTTATAACAGTCGAAACCGAGGAATGCCGTTCGTCCGAGCACTTTCCATGGCAGTAGTGACAGATTAGTGAGAGACGTGCCACGTCTCGCCTATGAGAAGATGGAAAATGTGTCAGAAATTCGAAGATGTATTTAAAAATTCAAATATGCCTCTCAGAATTTAGACAAAATGCTAAGAGTAAGAAAGTTTTTTTCTTTAGAAACTGAGAAGTGCTGAATTGATGTGAAATCACTCGAATCATATATGCGAGTAATTGTTGGACAATACCGAAATATACTAAGAAGGCTTAAAGTGATATAGTTCTGTCTGTATGAATACTCTGGGAACATGTGAGAAACGAGAAACATTTAACGTAAGTAATAAATACAAAGAGAGAGCTGAAACCTCTGGGTCGCATTATGATTAAACCGAGCTGAGAGAATTTAACACTGTTAATAAGAGCCAGAAAAGCAGGAGGAACATTGAGGAATCTACTTAACGACTCGATAGTAGAACAAAAGCAAAGACGGAAAAAGTTAAAAAGTTACTTTGGGCAACAAAAGAGAGGAAATGGTGTGGAGCCAAGTTCGCCCCCGTCCTGAAATGTCATGACACATAAAAGAAATAGCGAAGTCAACTTACAGTACATTGTACGTAATATTGGCAACTGTATACAAGTTTTCACCTACACTTCATGCTTGGCTCGACTTTCGCGTCTATTTCCGTTATGCCTTTATAGTTCGTGCTAATGTTCCGTTACTTTTGGTGGGTTTGAGTTTTTCCAATTCCAAAAATCTTTGAACTTGCCGTTTGAAACGACTCGCCTAGCTGGATTTCGTCAGACATTAACACCGGTCATAGATATACATTTTCATTTTATTTCCGGCAGCTTTTCTAAATCTCAAAAGCGCGACTTTTAGTTAGTCATTTGGGAGGAAATACGATCAACCGTAGAGTAGATCACGTGACTTTATTTAATAAGGAAATACATGGGGAGATGAGGAATGAGAGAACAAATAAGGATAAAAAAATTTTCAGTGGAGACAAGCACTGGATAAGCAGCAGTGACTGAATCATTGGAAAGTATAACTTAACAGACTAGACAATTGCGTTTTTTTAAGCGTTTCACCCCAAGCAATGCGGGAAGCCACTAACACGCAAGGGGTTTACAGAGAGTTGGAGCGAGAGCAAATAGGAGTGATAGAGGAAAGGATGAAGAGAAGGATAGGGGATAGATCAAGGAATCTGGAGACATCGATTGACATTACATTTGAATATTTGGAGAATATAGCTATCAGGGAAACAGGAAAAAGGGCAGCTAGTTCCACAGGCGAGAATTGTGAGACATGAAGCTATTGTAGTAGAAGAGATGGCTACATTTAATAGTCTTGACAGTGAAAAGGTGAGAGCGAGATGTCAGCCTAGTTGAACGCTTAAATTCATTGAAGTGTGGGAAGCAGCTAAAGAAGCTCATCGGAGCAGTTACCATGAAATTATTTGTAAAAACGACAGAGAGGCTAGGACACGTCTGTGAGAGAGCAACTGCAGACGAGATGCCAGATCAGAGCCAATTACATTGCATATCCGTCCCTGGATTTTATCAAGGACCTTCAGACAAACAGAAGGGGCTCCAGACCATATATGGCAGCAATACTCCATGCAAGGGCGAATGGTTGATTTGTAAATTTGAAGGATCGACTCCCGCGAGAAAAATTTCCTGGCGCGGCACATGGAGCCAACTTTCTTTGCGGTGGATACGAAGCTATTTACTCAATGTATTTGTTCCATCTCAGGTCAGCAGATTATGTGAGACGAAGCAGTCACAAAGAGGCGCTCTCGGGGAGTTGAACGTTGGACATTCTTATGGGAGGCAAGGACGGTTCATTGTGGTGAATAATAGAGATCAGTTTTGTTTTTGAGGCATTAAAGTTAACCAGCCAATTCCTTCCCCATTCCACAACCAGTTGGAGGTCCTTAGAGAGACAAATGGCCAGGTTAGTTTTATCAGCGACACTAGATTTTTTTTTGAGCCAGAAGTAAATAGTAGTGTCATCCGCGTAGAACCCTGTTTGGGAAGAGTAGATGTTTTTATGTGTCATGGGTCCTTACCTAGATCGACAGAATGAACTTTTCCTAACGCTATATACATTACGCCTCTCAAGAGAGACGGACGGTATTGAATCGAGTCACCCGCAGTCTTTGACTGTGTACGACTTCTGTCGAACTCTCTGCTTTGGCAGAGAGGAACCCGGACGAAGCTTTGCCGAGGTAGACAGGTCCTGAACCCGTCTAGGCGGGTTCAAAGGGTATATTTTTGGCCGAGCCTACGGGCTCGGAGAAACCCACGTTAAACTCGGCCACATACATTCCTCGTGGGGGGGGGGGGACTGTTAAATATCGGTAGTGAATCGCGTCGAGCTGATAGTAGTTCACCCCAAACCAGTCTGAGAGCCTTCCACTTCTTGTATTATTTTTCGTGTAATATATTCTTTGTTATTTCTACTCTTGTGTTCCGTGTTGTTCTTCCATGGCCCTAACCTTGGACCATAACATTATGTAATTCCCCAATTCTCTGTGAGTTTTTGTTTCCTCAGTTTATATATAATTCTTGTCAGAAAGTTCATATTTAAAGCTTATAAGCGGGTGCGTGTAGTGCTACAGCTATTGTTACAGAGAGTGGATAACTGCCTAACGGATTAAATTATGCATTTCTGAATTTCGTGTTAAATAATTGTGAGTTCAATCGCTGGGCCGTGTATTAATTTGACTTAATAGAGAAAGAGTGGGAAATAACTGACTGCTACAAAAATCTACACATGATATCCTTAGACCTGGACAGCGGAAACAAAATGATCTAACCGTGTAGATGAAATAAAAGGTTCAATTCGAAATTTGTGAAGCTTATATGATCAGTAGACACCTGAAGAAGCTCAGAAGAAACAACGACCGAAACGATAATAGCAGCAAAAGACGGGGATATTACTCTGAATAGAAATAATGGTAACGCCTCATTCTGGAAATCCGAACAAAATATTTCCTGTTTTGCACTAAGTAACCTTTGACGCTTTACCATCCATATTTGTCCCTGATTTCTGTTACTCATTCACTTAAACTCGTTAAATAGACTCCTCGTTGTTTCCCACGGTGTTTCTCTTGGTTTCAGTGTGCTTTAGGCATTAAATTCTCTAAGCACCTTTTCCTCACTACAAGTCACTGGAATTACAATTGTTTATTGGATGGATCAATTTCAGACTCGTTCCTAATTCTCCTTAAAACTACTATGTTACGAATGTGTTCTGTCCATGATATTCTCCGCATTTGTCAGTAGAACTTGGGGGATTACCTCGACTTGACTTTACCAGGTTCCTAAAGAAGTCATCGTGGCGTTGTCAACAGCTATAAAAACAAGAAACTTCCCGTTTCTTCCTCTTTTTTTTTTCCATATTTCTCTTCAGCAGGCCGTAGTGACAACAAGAACAGGAGACTTCTTCCCGGATATATATGCTACTGAACATAGAGACATACACACACACACCCACACACAAACATACACAACATTATATATAGATTTTAATGTTTTTTTTCTTTTCAGCAATTTTTGCAAGTATATATTTTCTTCTTACTCATTTATTCGTCGTCATCATCATCATCATCATCATCATCATCGTCGTCATCATCATCATCATCATAATCGTCATCATCATCATCATCATCATCATCCTCTTGACTTTTGCAACCGTAGGTCGGATCCGAATGCAGAAGCCGCACTAATTCAAAGGTCTATCAACGGCAGCCATCGGCAGTTCTGATATAGTCCTACCTGTCCATTGTTTGACATTGTCCAATCTCTTTTTGCGTTGGCATCCTCTCCTACGTCCAACTACAACGGTGCCTTGCATGATGAATTTGCACAGGCTGTCGGGCCTTGTAATGTGTTCAAACCACGCCATTTTCCTCCGTTTGACAGCGGCGAGAACGGGTTCCTGGTATCCCACAAAACTTTTCCGCACATATTCATTTGGTTTTTGTTCCCAATAGAAAATGCCAATGAGTTTTCTCTTGCATTTGTTCTCAAATGCTTGGATCCTTCCCTCTGTATCTGCCAACAGTGGTCACGTTGCACATCCATATAGGAAAATGGAACCTACCAGCGAATTGTACAGTCTGTACTTTGTTTGAAAGCTGATCTTGCTCCTCCATATTCTTGCCTATATGGCCATCGCCGCTATAGCTGCGGCAATCCTTGCGCAGATTTCCGAGTTGCAGGTACCATCTTTAGACAAAATTACTCCTAAGTATTTAAAACTGGACACTTCCTCCTGTGAATTCCCATTCGTGGTAATGTTGACGCAGGTGTTATTGTTTGTGCTCTTCACCATTACTTTGGATTTCTCATGTTGTTCTCCGTTCCATATGCTCCTGTACTTTCAAAAAGTTTGTTGACCAAGTCCAGGAGTTCACTGTTACTACTCATTTAATAGCCATATATAAAAACATGAAACTGCTAACAATAACAATCCGTAATTTACATATGTAAATTTTGTTTGCCACTGCTTTTCGTCCAATTAGAAGCAGTTCCGCAACAAGTTATATCTCTATTGTTCTTTTTCATCTGTAAGGTGTTTGTCCATCATCTTTTTTTCATCTGTAAGGAGATTGTCCAATCTATATAGGAGATTAGCTATTAAATGTTAGTTCAAATGTTTTTCCAAGGATATTTTCCTGTATCATAATGTGGTTGATTATGACGTCGCCAAAACCTAACTTAGAAGCTAAGCGGTATCTTTTGCTGACAACTATGGGTCGTTTCTCCTACAGTTAATGGATAGTCCTTTCGTTTTTACAGTTCTTCACGCTTTACAATTACCAAGAGATCTTCCAGTAAAGTTGGCATTGGTATTTGGTTCATAATCAAGAATCTATAGTGGCATCAACGCGCCTGCATACAGATAAAAACCTATTCAACCTATACAGTGAGGTGATTTAAAGAGAACTCTAATTATCAGCATAAAAACTACCATAAGAATCGAACTAAGCATCAATTGCAAGACAAAATACATGGCTGTTAGCAAAAGAAACAGCCTACCAGGCAAATTATAAATGGGAGATACCCAAATGAAACATGTACAACAATTTAAATATATGTGAATTGTTTTAACAGACATCTGAAGGCATATTGGAATAGACAATAATGTCGTTCAAAAGCTAAGCAAAGTACAAATAAACAGAAAAATATTGTTAGAAACAAAGAAAAAAACTACTGAAATATTATAGCAGTGTAATGAGGAAAGATGACCTGGAAAATTTGACACTCACAGGACATTGAAGGCAAGCGGACAGAGGAAAACAATGTATAACCTACCAAGCGAGTTTGAGTAAATGGATGGCAGAACAATGATTAGACGAGTAAAGAGAAAAACAAAATTTATTAAGAGCTACAAAGAACAGGAAAGGGTGAAGAGCCATGATCGCCAACATCCAGAAGGGGTGCAGCAAATAGGATAATAAGAATGTCTATTAATGCCACCATTTACACTAATCTTACTTCACTATTATCCATTAAACAATCCCAACTTAGCCTACAACTATATTCCCAAGTGTCGCCTTATCTGAATTTTCCTAAAAGCCAGACAAGTCGCTATCGTAACATCTAAAACAAAATGACTTACTATTAGTGTAATAACTGGTGAGCCAATAAAAATCCAAATATGTGCACTTCACAAATTAAAATGGGCAAAAGCAGCCTACCTGAATCTTCAACTGGGAACCTCGGGCAAATGATTTGCTATAACCACAATTTGAAAAATCCTTAGAATAAAAGGTATGTTTGGATAGTTTTAAAACAAATAACACTCTCCTTTATTAGTACGATGTAGTTAAGTTTCCCAAAATCAGCAGCCATTTTTTAATTATTTTACCTCAAGAAAGGTGACAATGAAACTAAGGCGGTGTGGAAAAGAATAAGAATATTTTAATGAGGAGACAAGATAACAAAGAACGGATTTCATGAAGATAGAAAGTGTTAACAATCCATTGGCGTCTTCGGATAATGTAGGTGGCAAGAAATCGAGAGAGATTTTCACAGGTGAGAAGTGCGAGAAAAGAAACTATTCGAATAGAACTTAAGATTACATCTATCTATATCAACAGTAAAACGACGTGACCCAATAACCAGTATAGGATTAGGCTTAAATCCACGTGATCGTGGAACCAAGAAGGAAAAGCTCATTAGAACAACCGCCATGAATATATTTATAGACAATACAGAGAGTTAAGCCACGTAACGGCTGCGACCTATGTGGATATATTTTCGGCCGGTAATTTGATCAGGTCCACGGTTGAGCCAGGATCCGTCGCCCGGGACGCAGAGATGAAAAAATAGTTAAATATTCTTCTCTTGCTGATAGATTTTTTTTTCTGTGGCAGTGGGAACTTCTGGGTTTATTGGCTCTCGTTCGATGGCGTTCCTTCAGAGGATTGGCGCGGTTGCGTCTCGATTAAGGGAGCGTGTCTCACTGGCCATGGTTCGAGGTAATGCTTTCGCTATCAAGAGAGCTGGCAGAGGATAGAAAAAAAATGTTTATAGTTACGTTGTTCAAACTTTTTTTTCAGTTAATAAATATCTCTATATTTAATAATAATAAAAAAAATTTTACAAATATATAATTTGAATTTATTGCATATAATTTTAGTAAAACAAACTACTAATATTAAACGTGATGAAATATAATAAATATTATCAATTATAACACTTTTAATCTATCTAATAGCCTTTTAACTAAATTCAGGAAATCAGAAAGTTCACAAGAGTTCGCCAAGAGATGCACTGCAGAGGGGGATTCCAGCAAGTTGGAAAGCAAGAAGCAGTAAAGCATTTGTTGCATAATTTGGATAACTGAATAAATGAAGTCGAGATGCCATTTCAGGACCGATATCATTGCAGACCCTTCTTTAGATTCTGTCGAGAATCGCGAGAAATATAGCGATTTACTAAGCGTAGCTTAGATATGGCACTAGGCTAAAATGATGGAGCACTCAGTAAGGATCGAACTAACTAGTCGTAATTGATCTAGCGAGACAAGCTTGATAACCATAACAGAACGTTGGAGAGCCCAATCTCGAGATATGTAGTAGGGGCACCAGACCAGATATGGCTATAATATTCAATGCACGTGAGAATGGCAAATTTATAAATGTGCAAAATGGATTCTGTCGAGAAAGATTTCTGACCCGACACAGTGAAGCAAGTTTCTTAGCAACAGACCGAACAACAGAATCAATAAACTCGCTCCACTTCATGTCAGTAGAAAATATGAAACCAAAAATAACGCAATCCGTTTTCTCGAGGAAGTTAGCATCATCCATACTGATGGAAAAAAAATGATTCCCTATGAGGATTAAAGGATAGCAGTTTCGTTTTCCCCGTCTAATCGACAGTTTATTTCTTCCTTGGAAGAATAGCATTTATGCATTTAGTATGAACAATCATATCAGGATATGGATGGTAAAAATCTAAGTGATGCAAAGAGTGGGAGGCTGTGGATAGCCAAGATGGCGAACGTTTTAGAGAATAGCAAAAGAAGTATATCTCACCGCTTATTCTGCACATATTTAAAATAAAAAATCATTTTCTTTACGAATGTATTCACTGAATAGTTAATAGCGTTTCTTCTCGTGAGATACGCTAATTTAAAAGCAATCATCACGTCTATATTAAAATCTGAGCTTAAATGTAATTCAGTGAAATGAAATAAGCAAGATGTATGCGAAAAGCAAAACTGACTTAGATTTGAAACTCAATTACTGATCCGCTACCAAAAGAAATTTTAGAATTATTCTTATTATCTCACTTTACGAACTGTTAATCAAGAATAGAAGCTTCATTTCAGCAATCCAATTAAATTGATTTACTGTTAATAAACTCTTGTTTTGTGCTTTTCATATTCAGGTTATTAAAAAATATGAAGCGAGATTTATTGACTTAGTTAATCACTAATTTCCGAAGGCTTTGATATTCATGTAGATTTTACGCAGTTACAGAACATATTAAGATATTAATTCTCACACGAAATGAGGAATTGCGTTTACTTGGAATGGAGTAGAAATTGTCTTCCTTTAGTTCATAAAACGAAGCGATAGATACTTTTACATGGTGCAGTAGTTAGCTAGTTTGTCTCGCTAGATCAATCACGACAGAGTAGAGAGTTCGAACCTCACTGATTATACCCTAGTTTAGTAATTTGCTACATTTAAGTTTTATTTTTAAACCGCCATAAAACGAAGTGAACATTTTGACAGACACATGAAATGTAGAAACACACACACACACACACACACACACACACACACACACACATATATATATATATATATATATATATATATATATATATATATATATATATATATATGATAAAAATCTAGTTTAAATTATGCCATATTTATATGTTAAAATACACACTATGAAGGACAGACCGTATATAAATATAAGAATACACACTATAGCAACACACTGTGGCAACAATCAATTTTAAGCTTAAACGCCATCTTCAGGATATCAACATTATCGACAAAATCTGTCTATCAATTTTTAAAAAATATTTTACAAATTCCTAATTAGCTGTTTTATATTATCGGTAAATTTTCCAAAGTTCATAATTATTTTTATTTTATATTAAATTTTCCGAATGTTTCTATAATTGTTTTCAAGGATTGGGTTTTGCGTAAACTCATGTAACTATTTTTGTTTAATTCGATGGGCGTTCTCACGTTAGCATGAAATCATATACATTGTTTTTGAGAGGGTACACTGATTGCTGTTCTTGTTTTGCTTGTTTCATAACACTGAAATTAATCAGAACTGACCTAGCTGGAAAAGTCCTAAAAAAGAAACATGTGCCTCATTAAAACGCTTTATCTGAAAGAATGCCGCGCACAGTGAGAGTCTTAAGCAATTCAGAAGTCCTTAGAGCCTCTAGTACATTGCCAAAAAGTAATGGGAGGATAATTCAGGAAAATATGAATCGCATTACCGTTTTTCCTTTTAAAATGGGGAGGTCGTTGATTTGGGATGCGACCTGTGCCGGTAATTTGATCAGGTCCGCGGTTGAGACGGGAACCGTCGCCCGGAACGAAGAGATGAAAAAAAATAGTTAAATATTCTTCTATTGCTGATAGATTTTTTGTTTACTCTTGTGGCAGTGGAGAAATCAGGGGTTCTTGGCCTTCGTTCGATGGCGTTCCTTCGGAGGATTGGCGCGATTGAAGGCAATTGCAGTGATACCTCAATTCTACATGAGGCAACCCGAGGCAGTGTAATGCTTAGCAAGCTTGTCTCGCTGGCACAATTACGAATGAGTAGCGAGTTCGATCCTCACTGGGTGCCCCATACGTTCGGCCTTGTGACACATCTAAGCTACGCTTGGAAAATCTCTAGGGCACCTCGAGGTGGTGTAATGGTTAGCAAGCTGGTCTCGCTAGAACAATTACGACTGAGTAGTGAGTTCGATCTTTACTGGGTGCCTCTTACTTTCAGCCTTGTGCCACGTCTAAGCTTCGCTACCTCAATTCTGCATGAATTTTTAGGATCTAGTATAGAAATTACAGCAGATTCCGTTCTATGTGGAAAATAGATTGCCCCCCAAAATTGAGGTTGAAATGGCATACAAATTATGAGGTATATGTATACAAATGTATATTTAATATCTGTATATTCAATATATATATGTGAAAAGTGTATATAAATATAAAGAAATATATATATATGCATAATTATTTATATATTATATGCGCGGTACTTATTAGAAAGCACTCAATATCAGAGATAGAGCTAACATATTTGGTTGGATAGATGTAAGTTTGTGACCCTGGGTTTCACGCTTTAGCGATCGTCAGTTGAAATGTTGAAATTTAAACATTGGATGTGTGGCGGAAATGTCTCGTTAATTTCAACATACAAATGCGTATATATAGACATAACACCACCCGTATACATACATGTGTCATAGCCGAAACTGCCCACATATGTTTATATATGTTTGAGTCCCGACGGACGACCAAGTATATATGTGTCTGCATACATCGATGTTTGCGTTAGTACGATGAATGACAAAACGACGAAATTTCCCCCACCACTTCCACAATAACACCAATACACGCAATGTACATAAACCCAAATTTTTTAAAACATTAATCAGTTTGTCTGACGATCGCTACAGCGTGAAACCCAGGGTCACAAACTCACATCTATCCAACCAATATATATATATATATATATATATATATATATATATATATATATATATATGAATAAAACAGGACAATGTGTACGACTATTCTCAGCCGACGGGTTTCCTCCTCTGAAATGTAGGATTTATTTTGCTTCACGTGTTTATATAATGAGGCGAGGATGTCATTGGTTTATTAGAGTTTACAAATTTTGGAACGTTCATGAATGTTCATCAGGTGGATTGAAAGTTCAGTTAAAACATATGGAGGACACAAAGTGCCATAATTTAAATTAGTCCCTCACACAAATATACAGGTGACCTTCAAAACAAATTATAAAACATAGACATCAAAACAAATATATGGCCAGTTTAGATCTGAAATATTTATACACGAACGTCCCATATGCCTAAATCTACTAAAATACGCTTAACAAAAACAGAAATAAAATTACCTATCCCTCCACATGAAATTAGAAAAAAAATATGCCAGATAATCAACAATGTTTCTTCACTTTCGGTAACCACTTTTATAGAGAAAAATCGGGCTTACCAAAGTGATCTCCTCTCAGCGGCATTCTCGCTTGTCTATTTTTAGAATTTCTAGAAATTAGTCCTTTTATGTACATCCTACCATCAAATGTTTCTTATTACAGATACAGTGACGGCTCCCTACTAATACATCCACAAAACACTATTTTAACAGATCCTATCAACAAACTTAA